>CM060174.1:65296565-65896565 GCA_030549775.1 Tamarix chinensis | reverse complement strand
GATTTTCCAAATCCTAAGTAACCCAATAGACTAAGAGAAGACTACATTTATATGTCCACATGGCACATTTATCTACTAAAGGATGCCATTTAGCTTATGTAATGCCCCTACCACCTTTTAATAATGCATGATGCCCATCTTTTCTAACTTTACTGAACATATTATGGAAGTTTTTATGGATTATTTTTTTGGTTTATAGTACTACCTTTGACCATTTTTTGAGCAATCTTTACAGGGTATTAGAAAGATGCAAGGAGGTGAATCTCATTCTGAACTAGAAGAAGTGTCATTTTATGGTATAATAAGAAATTTATCTTGATCACTTAGTCTATAGTCATGTCACTGAGGTAGATAAATCAAAGATTGATATTGTTGAAAAGATTCCACCTTTCATTTCTATTAGAGGTGTTTGAAGTTTCTTGATTCATATCGGCTTCTATCAACAATTCATTAAAAAAAAATTAAAAATTGTTAAACCTTTAACTCAATTCTTATCAAAGATGTACCTTTTGAATTTAAATAATCTTGTTTAGATGCTTTCAACAAGTTAAAAGAGGCATTCACAACTACTCTGGTGATGCAACCTTCTAATTGGAGTATTCTATTAGAGGTGATAAGCGATGTAAGTGATTATACTATGGAAGCGGTCCTTAGGAAGAGAAAAGATGGAAGGGTTTATGTAATTTTTTATACAGATTAAACTCTTAATGATGCTAAAGTAAACTATAATACAACTGAGAAATAGCTATTGGCCATGGAATTTGTACTACAAAAATTTTGATCGTACTTAATAGGATCGAAGATTGTAATCATACATAGTAGGATCAAAGATTATAGTTTTAACTAACCATGCAAACCTTAAATATTTGTTGACCAAGAAGGACGTATGGCCATGCCTAATTTGATTGATCATTTTACTCTAAGAGTTTGACCTTGACATTTAGGATAATAAGGGTACAAAAAATGTAGTGGTTGATAATCTCTCAAGGTTAAGGAAATAAATGGATAGAAGTGAATGGGATAACACTCCATATGATTATTCATTTTTATATAACAATCTTTTGGCAATTATAAGCTTGTTCACCTCTTGGTTTGCAGATTTTGTAAACTATAGAACATGTCGAGTGATGCCACCAAATTTGTCTTATCAACAAAAGAAGAAGTTCCTTGTATATGTCAAGCAATATTATTGAGATAAGCCTTATCTCTATAAGAAATGTGCAGATGAAGTTTATAGAAGATGTCTTCCTGAAGCGGAAGTTAAAAGTATCATATCTCATTATCATTCTTCGCCTTATGGGGTTCACACCAGTACTTCTAAGATTTCTTCAAAAATTCTCTAATCCGGTGTCTATTATAATACCTCATTTTTAGAAACCTGAATTATAAAATGATAATTATGTGTAATTAGATTTAATAGGTAAACTAATAGGTTATATATTAAACATATTATTATTATTATTATTATTATGTGTATTATTATAACACATTAGATATAAGTTAATTAGGGTAAAATTTGAGATAAAAATGGGGCTATTGAATTTAATCCTAATTTATGCCCTAATATAAATTATTTTAACCTAAACCTAATTTTCAACCCAAACAATTTATTTCTCCTTTTTTGCTTTTGTTTCTCTTATTTTTCCTTCCCCACCTACCCTATCTCTTTTCCACCTCCATATCATCACCCCTGCACATGGTTTCACCATGCCTCATACTCCATTGGGTTTACCTTACCCCATTAGCTCCCACCTATTATGCATATGGGTTGGCTTGCTGACCATACTTCACCTCATCTCTCCCTCTATACATAGATGTGTGTGTGTGTGTATATATAACACATTAGTGCTTGAACAACCTCCTTCTCTCTCTAATTATTTCTATCAAATTTCACCTCCCAAATGTACCACATTCCTCTTTCTTTCCCTCCTCCTCACCATCACCAAAAAACCCCCCAACTCCCCTTCCATAGCCCTCACTAAAGCACCACCCCCACCATCGATGATCCATACTAAAAATCCCCCACAACCACTAGCTAAACTTCTTGCAATCCTCCACTTTTTGTCCTTCCCTTATGCACCAGCAACTTTAGCCATTCACCACCCCCAACCATCGGCACAAAGAGATGTTCCCTACCCCTTCCTTTAGCAAAAGTCACCACAACACCCCACCACCATATGATAACATTCACCAAAGCTACCATCTCTCCATAGGCCATTCCTATAGATCCCCCACCCCCTTGTAGCATTAAAATCAACCATAACCTAGCTACAACACTCTCCTCTATTGCACCCTCTTCAGCTTTGGCCAAAATTATTGCACATCACTCTCTACCACAACCAAAGTTTCCATACATTTCTCCTAGCTTTAGCATTTTCCACAGCACCTCACCTCCACTATTCGACCCTTTTAACTGAATTTTTCCCCTTTTTCCTTGGCTCCTCCACTGTCACGCACCTTTTCTTATGTCCATTGTTCCTTACTCACCTCCTTGTGTGTCTTGTTCCTTGCTATACTATTACCTTGAGGGCTATCCCTTCAGGTTATTTTCTAACCCTCTCCTCTATTTCCATGTTAAGTAATTCTTAGTTATTGATGTATTATATTATATACTAAGGGTTTTGAAGAGGTTGAGTGGAGGCTAAATTTGTATGGATCTTTCTCTAGAATCTTTCTTGGATAAGAGGTAAATCGTATCATTCTACTAAGATGTAAAATCATGTGGCTGCACAGAAAAGACATTATATGTTAGGGTATTATTTATGCATGCATTTTAAAAGGTTATATGTATGTGTCCCATGTTGAAGTTATACATTATGTATGCAAGTGTGATGAATAGGTGTGAAACATGAAAGTAGGATATTAAATTATTGGCACATATCCAACGTATCATATACGCTTGTGTAATTTATTGAATGATTAACATATGCATGTCTAGGGCTTTGTTAGGATTTGTAATGTTGTTAAGTTATTAGGTGATTTCCATGATAAGTTCTCCATGAACATCATTACATAGTGGCTAGGGTTGATACTATAAAAGTATGCACGTATGATTAAGATTAGAATATAATAATTGCTACTCATATGATCTAGGGTTAGGAATGCCTCCTCACATTCACCAAAATGTTAATAGCCCTATTAAATGTCATAAATAATGTATATGTTACATGGAACATATGACACATTAGAAATGTATGATTAGGGTTTGTGGTCGTAGCTTACTAAATACATAAAAAGTAAAAAATATAATTAATTGCTAGATCACAAAGATTACCAACTAAATGCATGAAAAGTGAAAAAAATAATTAATTACTAGATCACAAATATTACCTACATGCTAAAATAATGTGAATCATTGGCTTTTAGGCTATTCATGACAAATTGCTTGTACTGATGATGTGTGGTACACAATTGAACAAAATGTTAAAGTTAGAGTTTTAAGGGCATTTTGTTAAATTTTGAGCTAACATATCATTGGTGATCAATTAGACATAAGATGCACTTAGACATTAGATAGGTTTTCCTTAGTATTGACTTTGACTTTGATATAGAAAAATGCCCTTAGGTTTTACCTTAATAATTATAGAAATGGAAATAATTGTGCAATATGTGTGAAATATATGATCACCTTATAAAGATACTAATACTTAAATTGGAAGACCTCGAGTTTAGGAATGGTTGCTCTTTAGGAGTAGCTATCTTAGAGATGAGGTAGGAGCCCTCAATTTATTTAGTTCATTGGTGTGTCATTATATCCCATTAAGGCCCTAGTCTACTTTATAAGTAACATACGAGCCATATAGGGGGTACCAAAACTTAATGATTAGATATCTTAGGCTGGGAGGACACTATGTTTCCTTGTGCACCAGTATAACCACAGTATTATTATGTCTCTAGGTTAGATGGTTGGAGGGTATCGTGTTATGTTGTGCACCAGTATGACCCATAGATTTTTATGTCTCTTGCTTATTATTGTATCCCCCTCAAGTAATTAAAAATATAAGTAACTTGTTTGTAAGAATGTAATGAATTTGTTCAAGGTTATTAGTTTGGTAGTTGCCTTTGTGTGCTACCCCATTTTGGCATGTGGTTTGGTATTTTACTCCATGCCCTACCTTAGTATTTGGAATTGATTTGGATGAGTTTATCCGGTAGTTGCCTTAGTGCACTACTACGGATTTGGAATTCATAAGCATTGTTCTTTTAGTAGTTACCCCAGTGTCCTTGTGGCCATTTTATTATTGTATGATTTCCCTGATATATCTTTGCTATGTTATTGTATATATGTGCCCTATGTGAACTACATTTTAGTGTTTTGTAATGGCTTACTCAATTCCGTGGTATTTATTGGTTCCGTTCACAGTCCTCTGCCTATTTAATGGGTAGTATTTACCTTACAGGAATATTTTCAAGGTTCAGCTTGATGGCTTCTAGTAGATGGTTGAGAGTTAGGACTATCTTGTGCTCGCTCAAGCATCTTTTGATCTGAGTATTTCTCAAAATCTTAAGTCCCTTGCTATTTCTCCTTTTTTGATATTAAAATGGATTTTCCAGATTCTTCTGTATTTATCAGGCTAATGTAATTTTTAATAAAGTCTATATTTTTTTCGTATGTTGTAAATGTTATTTATGTATAATAAATTTTTAGTTTGAGAATTTACAATATGGATGGTAGAGGATACCAAACTTAAACTAAGTATGGTAGTAACACCTATTATTTTATGTAATTAAAGGTTCCATAAAAATTAAAAATTTTAAGTAGTACATTCTAGGGTGTTATATCTATTGACCCAACCTATTCAAGGATGTTAGATAATTTGTTATATTTTGTGATCAATGTCAAATGATGGGTAACCTATCTAGAAGAAATGAAATGCCTTTGAATAACATCTTTGAGGTTGAACTGTTTGATATTTGGGGTATTCACATCATTTGACCCTTTCCATCAAATATACTCTACTTGCAGTAGATTATATCTCCAAATGGGTGGAGAAAATGACTTCTCCCACCAACAATGAAAAGTTGTAGTTTAACTTTCCATAAGGTTATATTTTTTAGGTTTGTTATTCCAAGAGCAGTTATTAGTGATGGTGGTTCTCACTTCACTAATCGTGTTTTCGATACACTTGTACAGAAATATGGTATTATTCATAAGATGGACACACCATACCATCCCCATACGAATGGACAAGTAGAAATTACTAATCATGAGATAAAAGGGATACTTGATAAAATAGTGGCTCACAGTCAAAAATATTGATTGATGAAGTTAGATGATGCTTTATGGGCCTACCAAACTGCTTATAAGACACCAACTAGATGACATCTTTTTGGTTGGTATATGTAAAGCCTTGTCATTTGCTAGTTGAAGTTGAACACAAGGCAATTTAGGTAATAAAGGTAATTAGCTATGACTTGAAGGCTGTTGAAGAACGAAAAAATATCTAACTTAATAAGCTTGAGGATTTAATATTAGATACATATGAGAATGCACATATATAAAAGGAGCAAACTAAGAGGTGGCGTGATGAGCATATTACCCGAAGACAGTTTCGAAAAGAAGACTTAGTGCTTTCGTTCAACTCTTGTCTTAAAGTCTTTCTTGTTAAGCTTTTTTCTAGGTGGTTGGGGTTATTCTATGTTTGTAAGGTAGATCCATATGGATCTATTGATATTTGGAGCATAGCCACTAGAGAATTCAAGGTTAATGGGAAAAGGCTCAAGCATTATATTACTAGCACTTCGATAGAGAAATTAGGTTTCCTTGCCCTTTATAATCTGTCTTTCTAATTGAACTTTAAATGGTCTAGCTCTTGATATTTAAACGAGTCCTTATTGGGAGGCAGCACAAGCTATTTTTTTTTCAAATAAAAAAGGATCTATGGATTTGGGAGTTTGTTGAGTATTTTGATGATGATGAGTGTTTTTAATAAGGAATTGTTGTTGATTTCTAGTTTTCTTGAAGGAAATAGTTTGTAAAGGTCATGGAAAAAGAGCTATGTACTTAGGAAAATTTATATGAAGTTCTAGGAAAACATGGCTATGCTTCTGAAATGCACATGTCTGCGAGAAAAACACACGTAGGGTGTGTTCTTTTTTTTTTCACACCTGTGCTTTTATTATATACATTTATATACTAAAAAGAGATACATGATAATGTTTTTAACCACAACAATGCTTTTGAAATACATATTATGTTGAGAAAAACACATCATGGGTGTCTTTATTTTCCACCACCATGTTTTTATTTATTTTAAAAAAAAAATTAGACAAATTGTTAATCCCAATACACACGGTCTTCCTCTTCTCCATTATCTTCTTCAACCTACCCCTTCATCTTCTTCAACCTATGCTGCTACCCTACATCTTCTTCTTTGTCCTACTAGAATACACCGCCTAGGCCTCCCCATTCCAATCATCCTTATTGTTCGCCTTCATAACCAATAACCCTACAGCACCCTCTACAATGCTTCCCCTCCATCGCCCTACTTTACCATTCAATCACCGACTCCATACAATAACTCCTACTATTTTCCTTCTATCAATTCCCATCCACCCTCACAATGTCCTCAATGGCAACCGGTGCCTAGCCAGCTCAACGGCTAGACCACCACCAAAATTACACTAGAACTCTACGTTGCCCCCTCCACTGTCCTATCATACCAACCATGAGCCCTCACCATATGCCTGACGCCCTCGAGTATCCTTTCTATTCTAACCCCCACAACTCAATATTTCATTCATTTTTTCTATTTATTATTATTATTATTATTATTATTATTATTATTATTATTATTATTATTATTATTATTATTATTATTTTCTCTTTTAGTTGTCCTCATTAGTTCGATGCTTTTTCATTTGTAGGTTGGCATTTTGATTTTTCCACATTTTTTGGAATTAATATAATTATCCTCATGCCCTCATATTCCAAATTGTAGCATAATCAGTTCTAAAATTATATTATTATATTGAAATTTGTATGCTTAATGACTATGTTCAATAGGTTGCCTCGACTAATTGCTTGATGTCTATACTAGTTGTAGGCACATTTTTTTTAATAAAAAAATTAGAATTATTTGACCCATGGTGCCAAAACATAAAAAGACATTGGCTTAATCCAAAATATACATTCAAGGTACCCCCCGCTCTCCTAACCTAAGTGGTGAATGAATGTGACATTCAATTTGATAAAGATTCTCAACGCTCTAACTATGATTAATAATATAAGTAGGGAATGCTGAGTGCCCTCTTTTTTGATAAAAAATTCATTGAGAGTCTTGGTTTATTAGGTGATATAGATTATTTACTTGGTTGAATTAGATGGAAGGAGTTTGTTAAACTAAAGGCTCCTACCTATGCATGCACCACCCTCGAATTTTTAATCTCATTTGAATTCTCTCTACATGAGGAAAGAGTCAACTTATGGATTTTTAATCAAGATTTCTATAGAACATTAGCCCAAATGAATGAATACTTTCATTTACCTCATGTTGATGCCAAAAAAAATTTATTTTCACTTTTGTGCATTCTAATTATGGGGCAGCATCAGTGGATCGTTTGGTTATCAAAATTCTTTGGCCAAAGCCTTCTTCATTTGTAATCCTAGTTTAAATTACATTTATTATTTCATGTCAAATGCAGTTTTTGGTAGAATAGAGAGTGAGGTTATGTCTAATATAAGAGATTTATTTCTCTTTTGGGCTATGGTTAAAAAGATTCCAATCAATATAGGTGCTTTCTTGCTAAATAATTTTTCTAGAGTCAGTAACACAAAAGTAGGAAAATTAGTGATTGGTGGTTACATCACTACACTTGCTATCTGTTTGGATTTTTCTATCATTCTCAATGAGTTGCCTCCTTTAGAGTATAGCTCTAATCTTGAACTTGCTTCTTATATCCATATGAAATTAGGTTCTTCAAAAGAGTCTGGCTATATTCTTTGCTTTCAAGGGCAACAACTCTTCTCTCTTCTATGTCTAGAGCTCAACATTATTGAAAATCCAAAAAATTAGTACTACACCCTTAGTGATTTTGCAGAACACTCAATTGATGATGAAGATGTGTCTAATATTGATTCTAGAGAATACAATGTGGTAGCTCTTCTCTAATTTACCGCAAGCGATTCTTCCAATATACCTTATACTAATGTGCCAAACTTTGAGGGAGATTGTGATGCTGAAATTTCTTCTATCCATTGCTCTATCTCTCATATCCATTGCAAGTTGTACAGTGTCCAAATTGAACAACAACACTAATGTGACACTCTACATTCAATTTACCACATTGTTCTATGCTTGTAAAACTTGCAATTTGTGTAATAAGCTTCTACGCCATCCCCACTCACTCGACAATAATTCAGTTAGTACTTTCTCCCATCTTATCTTTTGTTTGATTATTTGCATTAACACGATTGTAGAATCTAACCATGGGGAGGATACTTACTATACTTTTTGGCATGCTTATATTTTAGCATAGTTGATTGCCATCTATTTTTTTCTCATAGTTAGTTAGATAGTCTTGCATTATATGCACTTTGAGAATCAAATATTAATGAGTCACATAATTACTCTTTTACACATGAATCCCCACAGATACATTATGCTTATGTTGAATGCATGGTATTTGAGGTATAGAGATTTGTTATTGCATGTTTTGCTTCAGAATATCTAAGTGTATAACATCTTCAACTTCATTTATATCTAGAGCTCTCCTCCCCTATATTTCATTTTGTTCATTCATTGGTTAGAGTTTTTCTTAGGGAAAAGAAAAATTATAAGCATGGAGGAGTCGATAGATGATGTTATTAACTATTTTATTTAGCTCTTATTGTTGTTAGTTTGCATACATTTCTATGTTTTTATTTTAGAATTAGCACCATTGTGTTGGATTCTGCTTGTCTGTTGGTTTTTCTTATAGGTTTGTTATATCATAGACGATGTAAAATGAATTAAAATGGTGTGCAATTGACCCTCAAAATAAAATGGATACAACCATCAGAAGAAGGAAGAAAAGAAGTTTGCAGAGCCCCATATTATTTAAAATCACACCCATGCTTTTTACGAAAAAAAATATTGGTAAGTTGTGTTTAGAAGCACATTGGTGCATTTTCTAATAGAGCCTGAGGCAGTTATTTGTGAAGGAAATAAAAATATGATGCATATTATTTTTAAGATGTCTCATGATTGGAATAGGGTTTTCTCTCTCTCTTTTCATATTCATTTTCAAAGCTTTGTATCCGGAGGGAAAAATATGTATTCACCATTATAATTTAATTTTGGAGCCAGATCAGGCAATCGACTCTTCATTTCTTTAACACATTGGTTTTATCTTCTAATCTATTACTCTATTTACTTCATTCAGGTTTAATTTCTCTATTATAATTATTGATTCAACTATGTATGAGTAATTTTGTAGATGTAGGATCGAATAAGATTTGACTCCATTATTTATTTGATAAATTGGTCGAATTGTTATCAGAATTGTTTTAATTGTGTTATTCAATTACTAGCATTTAATTAATTAAGTTTAGAACAATTGATCACTATTTTAATTAATTAGGTTATTAATTAGAATTAAAAGATTATAATTAATACTAAAACTTATCAATTGAACAGTAATTAACAAATGATGAAAGTAGTTAGTGATTCTCAGGAATTGATTTAATTAGCTTCTTCTTAATGAGTGTAATTCGATCTATAGTTGTAACACCCCCAAAATTCACTACTGAAAAATTTCGTTTAATTAAAAGAAAGTTAGCGGAAGCAATTTAATAAACCGTGAACTTTGGGAGTATTACCGCCACACTTAGTACCAGACCGATTCACTCATACCGTTCCAGTACTAAGTGCTAAGGCTAAAGGAGTAAAATACAATTTTACGAGAACTTAAGCATTTGAAGATCAGAGTAGCACAATAAATACTTTACAAGAGAAACATCCAACCACGGTGATTACAAAATACAAATACGTTGAAGTTAAAGGAGATAAATTAAAACCCTAAAAATTTCCGGACAGTACCTTACGCTCTCCCCAAGGGCCCACTTGAATAGAACCTGAATACAACCTGCAAGGGGTACTGCCCATTGAATAGGCAGGGGCCCCATGAAGGGAACCCTTCAGTACTACGGTACTGAGTAACCCTTTAAAAATGCACTTAAAATACAGGCACGCCATATTACACATGATACTACTACATTCAGATATAACCATAGGTATAAACATGGTATTCGGATCCAATTATTTGTACATCCAATAATTCAATCATACATTAATAGCGTATACGTAAAATTCAACTTTCATATATTCCTTAACCGATCCACCAATATCAATAGGCAATGATAAGTAATCGAGATATTTTTCGAGCCTTGAGGTCATTAATCAATCGTCTCAATGACTAGTATTTTTCTATAACTCATTCACATCCAAAATAAATTTTATTGAGCTCGGGACCTCCACTATTCTGGCCGGTGGGTCACAATACGTGTATATATATATATCATCTAGGGTAAAACATCCTGGGCCACCATTATATCTGGTGGATCAATACTCATGAACATCAATCAGGGCAAAACACCCTGGGCCACTATTATTTCCGGTGGATCGGTACTCATCATATAAATCAACTGGTCCCGGCTCGTTAATCTTTCACTTTAACAATTAGTATTTTCCCTTTTTATTCAACACAACAACTCCATTTTATTTTCCTCGATAGGGAGATCAAGAATCCGGGACACAAAGGTACACCGGTCGCACTGGTGCATAAAAGTAACTCAGTACCCTTCAACTAGTAACCCAGGGACGCAAAGGTACCCTGGTCGTACTGGCGCATAAAGCGAACTCAGTACCCTACCGACAAGGACACCTAATCCTTAAGTATGCATACCCCCTAACTAGGTCCGTAGAGCTAGAAAGAGTAAGATGTAGGGCCTGGCTGGGGCACAAAGGCACACCAGCAAATACCATAATAATCGTGGACTAAACCATGTCCTTAGGGTAGCGACCCCTAAGGAGTCACCATTCCCGATCTCGAGGTCTTTCAGTTTAAGTATTAGTGTCTTAATTAAGGGTGATCACAAAGGGCACGACAATCAGATATTTCATCTTCTAATCGATCAGATATCATCAGAAATTTCTTATTCAGATGGTCATCCAAAGTAACATAGGAGAATCATTAAGGCAATCCTAAACTCCTCTACTTCCGAATTAAAACTCATTCTCGTGATACTTACTAATCATCAAATATTCTTACCTCGTTAATCAACACTATTAGAGCCATGTTACGAATTCCACAATCATAATGATATACTAGATACAAACTACTTATTTACCCCTTTACTTATAAAATCACTGCGTCTCCCCTTCCTTATTTGATAAATTACCATATTACCCTCCTTGTTACAAAATCACCAAGTTATCCCTTATTCGATTTAGGTTACTAAATTATTTATCATGCTTATTATGACATTAATTCCCCCTTAATAATTATTACACTTAATATACTTTCCATTTAATTGGTTAGATTACCTCTTTGCCCCTTTCTCCTTTATTATAATTAATAAATTATCCTTAAGTTGGTCAAATTACCAAATTACCCTTCCTCCTTATCCTAATTACCAAATTAACCCTTTATTTAGTTAATTACCAATTTACCGTCCTTTATTCTCAATTACCAAACTACCCTTTCTCATTGTCAAAATTACCAAATTGCCCTTTGGTTGGTCAAATTACCAAATTACCCTTGCATATGATCATAATTACAAATTTGCCCTTCTCCGTTATTAAATTTACCAAATTACCCTTTAGTTATTTAAGTTACCGAATTGCCCTTCTTAATTGTCATAATTAGCAACTACCCTACTCCATTATCCAAAATTACGAAAATACCCTCCAGTTAGTTAAATTACCAACTTACCCCTCACATTTATCATATTTACCATTTTACCCTTCTCTACTATTAAATTATCAAATTACCCTTTAGTTATTTAACTTATTATTTTACCCTTCTCAATAATTATTATTTCCAATTTACTCCTTTCCAATGTTCACTTTTACCCCTTTGATTTACACAATTACCTTTTTACCCCTTTACCTTCAAATTTACCATTTTACCCCCTTAACTCCCAAAAATTACCATATCGCCCTTTTACTCATAATATTTCCATTTATCCTTATAAAATTACTATCTTACCTCCTTTAATTTCCAAATTACCATTCTGCCCTTTAATCATAAAATTACTATTTTGCCCTTTAATTATAAAATTACAATTTTACCCTTTTATTATAACATTACCAAATTGTCCTTTTATTACAATTTACCAAATTGTCATTCCCTTTTTTTTTAAGATTACCAAGTTGCCCCTTTTATTACAAAATTACTATTTCATCCTTTATTCACAAAGTTACAATTTTACCCCCTACATCCAAAATTATTAATTTCTCCTTTTATTAACAAATTTACCATTTTACTCTTTATACACCCTTATTATTAAATTGTTATTAATACTACATGAAATATTAACTTTAATGCCTCATCCATGACTCTTACAATTAATATAATGCTTATTAGCACATATATATATGTATTAGGCAACACTCTTGTACAATATATATTAATAAAATCCCCCTAATGCTAGCAAAATATTAACCATGTATTAAATATCACCATAGCATATGACAACATGGATAATAATTAACATTTTCCCTAACCACCAAATTATTACCTTAAATATTATCCCCATACATACCATCAATCTATCATGCTTCCTTTTCATCAATAAACACAATAACCACATATAATATGCTAAGCAACATATATCAAGCATAATACACATTAATAATGCCTAATGTGATAACATGCATTAATCCATGCATTTAAGCGGGATTTAACGGTTACCATAATCCCGCAAAATGTCAAACCTTACCAAGCATAATTAGCAATTCAACACCTAAAATAACATTCATCACTATTGTGTTAGAAATAAGAAATAAAAAGGATAAGGCTTTATAAAAGAAATTTATTTAATAAAACACTTTAAATAATTATCATTATACCTAAAAAAATTTCCAAACAATTTCCAACACAAGGGGAAAAGCTCACGCTGCATGAGCAGCGTGAGTGTCATGCATAAATGGGAGGGGAAAAGGCTCGAAGAGGGGTGAAGAAAGAAAATGAGCCATGTTCGAGTTGAGGTCTTTGGGCTAGAAAAGAGGGTGGTTGGGGGAGGTTTGGAGGCAAGGTAAGGATGTAGGAGTGAAGAGGGGGTGTTGGTGGTGGCCAAGGATCGTTTTGTGGCGGCTGAAGGCGGCGGATACGGCGACGGAAAGGCGGCAGAGATGGCTGGTGATAAGGGGAAAAATGGGGAGAAAAGAAGGAAGGGGTGGAGAAGGGAGGAAGGGTAGGGCTCAAGGGGGCGGCGTGGGGGTGCAGAGCAGTAGGGGGTGGTGGCAAGGGTCGGCGCAGGGGTTGGGTGCGGCGGTCGGAGCGGCGGACGGAGGCGGCACAGAGGCAAAACAGAAAAAAAAAATGGAAAGAAGGAAGGAGAGAGGAGGGAGCTCGGGGGAAAGAAGATGGCTCGAAAATGGGACAAGAAAATGGGCGAATGGGAGAAGAAAAGAAGAGGAAAGGCAAGGGGCAGATGGCAGGGCATAGGGCGGCAGGGAGGCGGTAGGGTGGCAGGGAGAGGGTGGCGACGGGAAGGAGGGAGTTGCAGACATGGATAGGGTGTAGGGGTAGCTTGGCTCGAAAGAGGGGAGAAGAGGACAGGGTAGAGGGAGGGAGTAGCAGGGGCAGGTGCGGCGGCAGTCGCAGGTGGTCGGGCGGCAGCTGTAGAGGGTCGGGCTGTTGTCGCCTGAGAAGAAGAAGAAAGAAAGGAGGTTGCAGGCGGCTGGTCGGGGAAAGGAGGAAAAGGAAAGGCTGGCCGGTCCAAGGGAAAAAGAAAGGGAGCCGGTCGGGCTGGCGTGCTGGGCGGCGCGCTAGGGAGAGAAGGGGGAGGCGGGCAGAAGGTCTAATGCGCGGGGAGAAGGAAGCAGGCCAGTGCGGGCGGCCCAAGGAGGAGAAAAAGGAAAAGAGAAGAAAGAAGAAAAAGGAGAAAAAGGGGAAGGAAAAGAAAAAGGAAAAATGAGAAAATAGGGGAAATAAATTAAATTAATTTATAAAATCATAAAATTTAATACTCTTGATAAATTATTTAATTTAATAATTAAATTTATTATAATCTAATATATTAGTTTAAAAAGGATAAAGTTGGTAAAATATTAGTTTGGGAATTTATAAAAATAATATGATAATTAGCAAACTATTTATATTTAATTTATTAAATAATCTTACCCAAATTTATATACTCTAAAATCCATAAAAGAATTAAAATAAATAATTTTACAAGTAAATTTTATTTCAAATAAAGTCATTTATTAAAATATAGGTTTTCGAAATTTTTGGGGTATTATAATAGCTATAAAAATTAGTTTTTATATTTAATTGAGCATAAATTTTAGTTGTCAAAAGATATTCATGGTTAATTTTTGCTAATTTTTCCTATAGTATCGAACAAATCCTATACCAAATAGATTGATTTATTAAATTACATTGGACTTTTAACTGAAACTTAGTCCTATATATGCTTGTTTATTATTGACTAATTTCATAGTTAGTGGTCTCCATCATTTTAATTATATTATTTATCTACTATTATCATCCATTCCTTTTTGATTAATCTATTTTGATAGTCAAAAACAATGAAAATTAGTAGTTAAAACCAAAATCCCCTAGGATATGACCTTATTTCAGTACTACGACATCCATATGCTTATGGATTTAATTGAATAGGAAACTACCCTATTGTTAAGGCTTACACAAGTATGTTGGAGATGAAGTAGCCTTCACTTAGGGACAGTAGTACTTGCATTATTGATCATATATTTGGGATACTTTTAATTCATTAGATATCATCATCATATAATAATTTGGTAACATCTTTGGTAGTTTCATGGTTTCTTAATATGTAGGGAAAAGTTTCATATAACAGCAACGATCTAGAAGGAGAAATTGACAACTTATTGAGTACTCTTTAACATCAGCTTATACCCTCTCATATAAAGGTAATGACGTTATTTTGGCTATTAATGAGTAATGATAATTGCTACTCAAACTTAAAATATGTTTTTTTTGTATTAGTTATTTATAATGTTATGTTATAGCAAAAACCAGATCAGCTTGTTGTTGACCACACTAATATGTGTTTTTATTCATTTGATTACATGAATATCAAAAAAATGTGTAAAATTACAACGAAATTAGTAAGTATCACTCGATATCATGGTAAAATTGTACCAAACTAAATCAAGTGACATCTCCATGATCATGTTGTGGGCATAGTGATGGTATATGAATATTGTGCAACATATATTCCAATTCATTGGAGATGATACATGGGCAATCATTAGTGGCCCTAGTTTGCCTGAACAATCAAATAGGTGAGTTTTTATTTGCGTGCTAGTTTATTTTAATGTTAAGTTTTATATTGTTACATGGTCAGTTTGATAAAAACATGAAAGTAATTCCACAATCCTTAAATAATTTTTTTGTAGAAATGATTGTGCGATATAAATGTTTACATTCCTGGTTTATTTTGCAATTACTAGAAGCATAATTCCATTTGAAGCAGTATGGTTTATGATATATCTAATAAAATTATATTATTTGACAAGTAATAATGACAAAATTTATTTTTGTAGGGAGATGTAATCAGCATGAGACAATTCATCATGCTAGAAATGAGTGGAGGTTGTCTTCTTCCATAAAATAAAAATGATGAAATATAGATAGCTTTTTTAAATAAAAAATACACTATATGATGTCTAAATACTAGGTTTTTAATGATATATTACACTTGCTTAAGTATATCAATATGCATATGATATGATCATCTACAAACCATGCTTCTTGGTACTTTTATGTACATTCAACACCATCCTTGGTGATTTGAACACCATGCCTAGACATTTATACACCATGCCCGAACATTTTAACACTATACCTGGCGATTTGGATACCATATTCAGAAATTCAAGCACTATACTGGGATATTTGAACACCAACATCATGTCAGGACATTTGAATGACATGCTAGGTGATTTCACCATGTCTATATATTTTAACACCATGCTTAAACAATTGAATACCATGGCTGGTGATTTGAACACTATGTCCTGTGATCCAAACACCATGCTCAGAGAAATATTGGAGGTAACTTAAGCATGCCACTAAGTCTAAAATGTTCAAAGATATTATAATTTTTCTGATGCGAGCTTAATCATACTAATAAGCCTAGAATGCTTTAATAGAGAATAATTTTTTTACATCTAAAGAATGTCATGGATCACGTTGTGCTCAAATAGAGCACATTTTTTGTTCATCCTAAAACATGCCACTAAGTCTGTTGTTCTCAAATATGGCACAATTGTTTTTGAGATCTTAAAGAAGCTAGAATGTTCAAATAGTGAATGATTTTTTTTTAACAATTAAACCGAGACCTTGCATATAATGTACACTATGATATTCAATTGTGACCTTTTTTTTTCAAAATCACTTGATCCTAAGTTTAAATAACTATTATTATACCATGAGAGGGACTATTCATTAATAATCCATAAATTTTGTATTAAGTATCCATTTACAAAGATTTTTACTCATTACTACAAACTTATACCTTGATTTCTTTGATGTGTGTGAAATAGAAGCACCAAGTTGTGTCAATTGTGACTGAGTAACATTGATCTCTTGAGTACTTCTGACATCACCTACCTTAGTATATGTGATTCTACTTATTCGTTAACTTCTTCCTATTTTTCTTTTTCTAGGTTACATTTGTTCCCTTCATTATATTCTTCACCAACTTCTTGGAGGCCACAAACACCCATACCAACAATTTTGATTTGGTGCTACTTAAAACTCCTTGTTGGTATTACTTTTAGAAGTGCATTTGGTCTTATCAATAATTGATCTAGCCATACAAAAATATTCATACCAAATGAAATGAATTAATAACATATTCATTTTGTAACAATGATAACCAAATTTCTAAAACAACACAATGCTGACGCACCATATTAGATTTGCATTATTCCTGAATGAGGTTAACACTCAAATGGTCAAAGTGGAGCATCACCACGCAATAAAGGGAGCACAATAATTTTTCATGTTATGCTCCTATACCATGCTTAATACACTACTAAGTCCTCAATACAAGCTTGTTGTGAGCCATCAAATGATAATGTGCTCACATCGATGGGATTGTTTCATTATTGAACGTATATAACATGAAATTGATTCCAATCTATGAAACATTGTTTGGACACATTTTTCTTGTGTACCTGGTTAGATAGTTCTTGTCTTACTGGAATTTTCCACCTCATACCAAATTATCATAACACACAATTAAGACATTACAATTCCACAATGGAATTTTATATTATTACACTACACATGGCCGACAAAGCACTTTATGCTACACTAATTGGTGGAAGACTATCGTACACACTAAGGTAAGGCATCTATATTACCTATGTAATATACAATTACATAAACAATATCAATATGAAGACAAACTTTGGTTAAATCATCTACTTGATATCAAAACTATCCCAATTTTATTTGAGGATAAACCCACCTTTTTGCTCCAATCCACCTACATAGCTCAATCATAAGCAAATCTCAATTAACAATTTTTGATAGCACATCAAGAACTATCAATTAAAAATTATTCATTTCATAATAATACCTGTATATACAAGGTATGTGTACTTCTAAATGTTCTCTAATTGTGCTCATTAATTTGTATTCTACTACAAGTAAGAGATATGGGAACCTAGATACTTAATCTCTCTGAAGATAAAAATTATAAGAAGATAACTTCATAGTTAAAATAATTTAAAACTCATTCTAATGATCTTAAATTATTTATACTTATAGGACAAAACAACTGTTATTATTTTTAATCCTTTAATGTGATTCGCTACAAAGACCCCTATACAAACATGTCAATACCACAAAAACCTAGAAGTATTAAATTTATCATTTGGTCATTATCAAGATATTGTAAAAAGAGGCATATTACTAAATGACCTTGTCTGTTTAGAAATAAAATATTTCCCATGACAAAAAGGCATGTGTCACCTATTACATCTTCAATGGTGGGATCATCCAACAATACCTCAAAAGCATTACACAACCAATCAAGATGTAATATCTTCCTTTTATTTTATCATCAAGTGAAGCCTAACGCAACATTCTTGTGAGATTCTCACAATGAATTACCCCCTCATGTCAAGCTATAAGTGCACCAAGAATAGGTAGGCTTAGGATGATAACCATATATTCTAATGTGACAATTATCTCATCTATTTGAAAATGAAAGGTATGTATCTTATGATGCCATCATTCCACTACTAATGTAATGAGCTAATTATTAAGCTACATATGGTGTACACTAATCAATCCTAGGAACCCCCATTATGCAATATATCTTTGTGATAGAAGATGTGGCAGCCATAGATCTCTCACATAACATTATGTCTTATGCAAGTCCTATAATGTAGAAGGCATGTTTATAATGGAAATACCATATGAGTACAAGTATAACAAATAAAACTAAAAATATTAAATCTATAGAATTTCAAAATTAGACAAGCTATATGGCAATACTACAATTTGAAACCTACTCAACTAACACATACGGATCTTTAGGACCTAGCTTCATACCATATAAGGCATCCATCATAAGCCTTCTGACAATGTCACCATATAAATGAGAAGATGCATAAAAAAATGAATTCACCAAATCATAAATACATCAAATGAACTTACTATAAAATAATCATTTAACAAAGACTAGACAACAAATTTTTATTAATAACATCCATTTAAAAACATATTAAGTCTTACATAGTTTAAAATGTTCAATGAATGATAATAACATACATTAAAAAAACAATAATCTAATGAAGGCTATAAGAATAAGAGTTTGAAACATTGTATATGGGATTTTGTGAAGCCTTTGCACTGCTTTAGGCATCTCTTCTTCTTATAATATCACATCGTCGGCTATTATGTCCATTTCCCTCACATGATGTTCAACTTTGAGCCTTTTCTTTTGTTCTCTATCCATTTTATTAGGCCTCCATCTTTTTTATTTTCATTTACCTTTCAACCAAGCCTTGTTTGGTATCACGATAGGTCTAACATAAGGCTCCTAATAACCTTTATTAGGAACTAAATGGAGTACCTTTTGATAACTCTTTGACCAATTTTATGTCTGATACCATTTATACAGCACGCCAATATATAAGAGCAATATATTTTGTATAATTACCATTTATGGCAATAACAAGTTTTCTCTTGTTTATTGACAACTTCTTTGTGACTACTTTGCTATAACTTACATCTATTAAACAATGCATAATTTCCACCTCAAAGTATTGTTGTTAAATATGATATGTCACAACCTTATGGCAGTAAGCTTTCTATTGATTCTTATTAAAAACTCTTTGGATTGTAGGGGCAAAATGATTATTCTAACTCATATACCCATCCTCTTGATCCCTTATGCTAACAACCTATTTTTTTACCCAATAAAATGTCATTTCTACAAGGGTAGTAATTAGTCAATACATTGCATATTTTAAACTACTATTTAACAACATCAAGAAATTTTTGGTTATCACTCCAAAATGCCGACCATCATCATGCAACGATAACCACTTTGTGGAGTCTAACTTATTAACCATTCGTAGGTTGTCTTATGGGTCTCTTTCAATGAGTCCATCCACATATTCCACTTTCAAGGTTAATGTTAGGTGCCAATAATCCACAATATTTAGCTCATAGATTTGTTATTTTTTATGACCATAAAAAAATTAGATTTTAGATGGCACAAATAATATCAATGCATGGCGTATGGCTCACACCAACAATCACTTTGTATTGCTTAGATTATCCATTTATGTCGATAAGGGATGACACACAATTGTTTATTATGCACAACAAGGTGTCAAATTATGTTCATAAACCAGCCCCACTTCTCAATACTCCACGAATGAACTACGACAACCTCATTTTTCACTATCAAAAGTTTTTATTTTAAAACATTGCAGAAGTAAAATATACCAAATACACGTAGGAAAAATAAGGTATTATTACCACACCTAACACTAGATGGACGTCCACCAGCCTTCCCATATTAGATGCAAAGCTAAGGAAACTAACCAAAAAAAATAGTGCAAAAGTATATTATAGAAATACGGATCTTAAGTGTTTATAAATAGGGCCGCATTGGGTCTCAAAAAAACCGAAATGTATGTTAGAACAGAATTGTTGAAGTACTGAAATATAAAAGAGATGAAACATATATAGGGTAAGACTCAAAAACCTATTCCATTAAGGACTTACAAAATATCTCCGGATGTCCAAGTTTTTAAGTCCTCAAGCCCAACACGATTAGGCCAACTACGACAATCCTAAAAATCCTAGACATGGTCCTCTACTCTTAGGATTGAGTAAGTGACTAAACAAATAGGTAAATTGGTTATCTACATGGTGATTAAGCCCTGTCACCTCATTAATAGGAGTCACAAGCATGCAAGTCCTAAGGCAATAATAGGGATCATACTAAAATACAATATCATACTTACACGATACAATTAGATATACACGCACTATCATGACCATAGAATACATCGGGATTTCCTACTATACTCATTTAGACAATTCATAACTTGACATATTGATCAACACAATACAGGTATCATAGATAGCTTCATATAATCATGTAAACCAATTATTCAACAACTCACTAGGCTCTTCTACAATTCACTTACATGAATTAGTCATTTGACCCATTTTTAAAGTCACATGTTCCATTATATTAGTCATTTATGAGCCCTTATTCTTTCTACAAGCAATGCTCTGATTACCACCCCATGGTCTCATATACCATGGAATCCTTTACAAACTAGAGGATATAAAATCTAATCGAAGCTAAGTAACCACCAATAGACATAAAATTTGGCTGAAGCTAATAAACCACCAAGGTAACCAGACCCTTTAGTATCTATACCACCAAGGCACAACGATCTACTAGGATCCAATTCGAAGATAGACTAACCCCATACACTGCTTGATCATCGTTCACTTTAAGTGATTACTGTGTTATTATCCAAGGTTATTGTATCACATAAGTCCTATATAACAACCAAGCAACATATCAACATATCATTTTATCAATACTAGTTTTACCCTCAAAGCATGTGGTGAGACTTCCATTAGTTCTTAACATAGTTTAAATCAATCAATTAAGTTAATCCATTTAGGCTAAGAATCTAAATTACATCATTTGTAGCATCATAGCATATATACTCAAAATTTTCCATTAAAACCTTCCAAAGGAACTTATTAAAAATCCCATGAATTATGAATTAACTAATCCATTACAATAGGTTAGCTTATTCATACCAAGATGTGTGTTCTTATCATTGAAGAATCATGTTACAACATAATATCAAGTCTCAAATCATATCAAGTTCAGGAGAAACAAAAATAGCACTCTTTGATTGAACCAATTGATTAGTTTAGCTCAATGAAACCCTAAAGTTTCTCTCAAAACCAGTCAATCAGTTTGGTTAGACTAGTCAACTATGCAAAGAACAATTGATCGAATCCAACAAGATAATCGATGAATTTAACCATAGAGAAATCTAAAGTCATTGTGGACAACCTAGTTGTTTGTTTAGACTAACCAATCGAAAAATCTAAGTAACAATTGATCATTTGGCATAACTAGTAGAGCAGCTTATTCCTAGAAAACCCAAAATAAGCAATTTAAAAGCGAGTGAGTTAGGCTCCAAAAGTCCAACTGTATCACATCATAGCATCACCATTATAGAAAATAGAGGTTACACATGCGTAGGTGCTAATCATGCTACATTCACATAGAATCAAGCATAGTTTCTCATGAATTCGTTCATTTCTCATAAATCTCAAATCTTCTAACATACAACCCCTTATTAATCATAGCCATTAATACATACCAAGATCAAAAATCTACGAACCATACTAGCTTACATGCTCAATCATTCAACATTTCAAATGTAAGAATGGCTTACTTGAAATATTAGCAAAATTTCCACACTAAAGAGATAAAACCTTTAGCTAAAAGATTTTAACTCTCTAAACCTTAGAAAATAAGAGATTAAAACTAGAAACCTACAAATAACACTTATAAACCAATAAATATGAATTAGGGAAGTAAAATAGGTTTAGCACCTCTAAGAGAATCCAATAATATAATCAAGTAAAAGAAAAAGGATCAAGTTTTCCCAAATCTAACTCTCTTTTACTTAAGAATAAAACTAGTGGAAGCTAGAGAAAAGTGAAAAATAGATGACATCTTGAAATAGAGAAGAGTGGAGCATAAGTGCTCACAAAAATCTAAATATTATCGGTGGTTGAAAATAAGTGAAGGGGATAGATGATTAAGGTTATATATAACCAATGAATCGATCGAGGAATGAGTGAAAGAGTGTAATTAGATTACAAACCCTTATTTCATCATTCAAATGTGGGTTGAACGGGTGAATTTATCAAGAATAGGCTGACTTCCTTTATAGAGCTCAAATGATCATTTTCTAAAGAAGGAAAGTCGAGATTCTCTAGAGAATGGTCAAAAATAAAAAGGAAATGGGTAGATCAACATAGGAAACAAATTTCCCAGCCATGTAGGGAAATTTTAGAACAAATCATCTATTTCATTATTGTATGGAGGAGACAAGAAGAAGAAGACAGATGATGAGGTCATCATTTCTATTTCCTATCAACATCAAACCGTCAAACTTGGTTCACATAAATAAAGCTAGATAAATAATAAATGATAAATAAATAAATAAATAAGAGTGAATGATTACTTAAGAAACATCTCAAAGTTGGATTAGCAAGGTTTTATTTTGATGAAAGCATTTTTTTTCTTTCAGAAAGATCAAACTTTAAAAAACACTTAGCTTGACAAATCAATTAATCATTTTGGTCCAACAGTCAATGGGTTCCCCTAAACTAGTCAATCATTTCTATTGAACCAAAACCCTTCCTGAAAATGACAGACTAGTCAACCCATTCATAAAATCGGTCAATTGTTATACCAAGAAAACTCTTTTTACTCAAATCTCCAAGCCTTTTCAAATTCTTTTTAATTCAAACCCAAAATATGTTTCCAAATTAAAATCAAACACCATCCAAATTCCATTAAATACAAGAATTTCACACTTAATAAAATTCAATTTATGAGGTATTACATGAACAACAAGAAAAGTAAGTGGAACAATATGATTGTATACGTCAATATGCACCCTAATAAGTAACATAATTTTGTGTTTAGCATAGAAGTGTGTTATATCTATAGATATCATTGGATGATAAAACTTAAACCCCTTAATACTTGATTTAAATGCCTAGAATAACCTTTCAAACATGACCATATTAGGTGTACAACTTCTTTAGTTTCAAATATAGCTATGGAATTAAGATTCAATTTATTCATTTTAGAAAGTAATTTTAGAAGCTAGGAAAAATCATTTATAAACTCTCCATATACTTTATTTACGGCCTTTTGATTCCTCATCTATGCTTTCCCATAAGACACCATAAATTTCCACTTTGCTTTAATATGTTCAAAGATAACTTTCATGGTCATAGATTATTAAGCTCTTACTAAGGCTTCAATTTTTGTGGGGATAAAAGCATATTTGAAATTGAGATAATCAGTATTTGGTTTATCCATAAGACACTGATGTGGATCATTATAAGTTGTAATCCTCATCATCCCAAAATACTCATTTATCATACATAATTATAACTTCCAAGAACATCTCTCACAAGATGCTTCAAATCATTTCTTCAATGATTTATTAGTCTTGTATGGTAGCTTCACCAAAAATGAGTAGCATTGAAGATTATGCACTAACTCATCTTTATAGGAAATATTTAACCAACTTTATAACTTTCTTTAGAGTTTGAAGTTGACACTATCCATTTGGAGTCTACACTAATAGTATCTAATTCAATATGTTTGGGGTTAATAAAATTTATATTTAAATGTTACAACTCTTCTCGCTCAACTTATTCATCTATTTCAACGAACTCTTCTTGTAACATATCTTCTTTGGGATGAGAATCAATTCTCATAGTTATCTCCTCAAATAGGTCTTCAAGATCTTCATTTTCAAACATAGTTCTCACTTCAACTTGAAATACAATTCCTTAAGTGTTCATAGGTCCATGTACGTTCCCTCCTTCATTTACACATGCACCTTTTCCCCCAAAAATCTTGATTGTCCATGATATCATCAATATGTATAATGGAATATTGATGTTGACTTAGCCCATAATTAGGATAAGAATTAAAATCTCCCATATTGCAAATTTGATTTCTCAATCAAGAAAGTCTTGAATGAATCGAATGAGGTATACATCTATTTGATTTGTTGGCATATGATCTCTATAGACATTCGTAAAAAAACATCCATCCTTACTGAATCCACCAACAATTTAAAGGATTTGTCACTGTCTATTGGGATGATAAGGCTTCTCTTCATTGTATCATTATGATATATCCCAAATATTTTAATGAGTATATATCCCAAGTACAATTTTTCCATAGAGACACCATTTTATCTGTTCACTAAATGTAGTGGATAATGAAATAATCGTAACTTTATTGGGGTTGCCTTCAAAGATAAGTTGCTCTAAATTATATTATTGCCATCCATTCTAATTTAGAATTAAAGAAATAGCAGTCATCTTAAAATTCACATAAAATAGATATTAGTATACACCTTGCTTGATAATCGAAAAATCAACATAAAAATTATCTTATTTAGAACACATCATACCATCAATATTATTAAATATAAAAGCATAGAGCCTCTACGTTTTAAATTTTTTTTATCATACCAAATGTATTTTAAGAAAAAACCTTATTATATGTCATACAATATTGCAAAATATATACAACAATCATGAAATTGAAGTGACAAATATAAAAAAATTTAAAAAAATAAGCATACACCCTAATGCTAACTAATTAGCACTAAAATTAGCTATATATGCACTAATTTTCAATAATTTTATAATTTAAACAAAATGGGTCATTATATGTTAGAATTTCAAAATATATATATATATATATATATATATATATATATATATATATATATATATAACACTAAAATAAAAATAATTTAGATATGCATAATAAGGTCATCATATATCATCATTTTGACATTTATTATATTCAACCAACAAACAAACAATATTTAAGCTAAAAAATTATAGAAATTTAAGGGAAATATGTATGTATGTATGTATGTATGCATGTATGTATGGATATATGTATGTATGTATGTATGTATGTATGTATGTATGTATGTATGTATGTATGTATGTATGTATGTATATACCATAGGTAATAAACACAATATAAAAGTGATAACAAGCATACTTTCAATGAGTAAGATCTGAAATTTGTAGATTTGAGTTGTAGGTTTACAATTTATGAGAAAAAATAAAGATATTGAAGAGAAACGTAGAAAATGAAAGATGATAAATAGATAGAAGAGAAGAGCAAAGGAATAGAGGTAGATTGAAGTTTAGGAGGAGATAAGAGAAAGGAGGAATTTTATATATAAGAGGAGGAGAATAAATGAAGGTGAGGAGACATGATGCATGACCAAAAATAAGGTTGTTAGCATGAAGAGGGTAAGATTTAAGTTATATGTCAGTTCGCCTAGCGTGTTCTCACTTATTTTTTTAAATAATCATACCAATCTAACTAGCATGTTTACACTAGAAAAAAATATCTATTTTTTGCTAGGTTAATAGTAAGGCCTATTTTAGTTACTTTTCTAATGAAAAGGCTAATTTGGTGTTTTCAAACTTATTTTAGGTTGTTTTAGTCATTGGTTGTATAATAAGGCATCCTTAAATGCATAAATTACTTTACATGTACCACCAAAAGTTAGTAACTAAATACTTTAGGGTTTAGTTAATCTAGTACCCTACAAAGACTTGAGCACTTATGATGGAGTCATAGCAAAACTTGCACGATCTAACAAAAATCAACATAATGTAAGCAATAAGTGAAAAAAAATGAAACAATTATCCTAAAACTATAGTGGTTTAATATACTTCATTGACATTAGGAAAATGATTTTTTACTAAAAAATCATAGCTTAATAAATATAAGCTCGAATATACAATAAGCTAATAAGTTCAAGCATATATAAGAAGGTAGAGAGGACTACCTACTTTCTATTAGACTATGATTTTCTTTACAATTAACTACAAAAAAAAAATGATATGGGAGCAATGTAACATCCCCAATTTTAGCACTTGAAAATTTCTTTAAAAAGAGTTGATTGCGGAATCTAAGCTAATAAAAATTTAGGGTGTTACCGCCACACTTAGTATAAGTCCAGTTCCTCTACCTCTCTTACACTAAGTGTTAAGACTAAAAAATTTATCCGGTTAACTTAAGAATAACAATGGATAAGAAGAAGAGAAAGGTTTCATTACAATATTAAACTGTTCTGATAACACAAGATTAAACAAAAGAGTTACAAAAATACATAAGGGGATATAAGAGTCCAAAAGATATCCAGATCAAAAGATGTCAGAAAGGACACCCGATAGTCCTAACTCTCAACCCTTACCAAAAGCCATCAAGGTGTACCCTCAAAGTACTCCTGTAAGGTAAAGATTACCCGTTGAAGAGGTAGGGAACCATAAAATAGAACCCATTAGTACAACGGTACTGAGTAAACCAATATACAATACTGAGCATTTAAATATCACATGGAGTACATAGAAGGTAACACAAAATATTATATCATAACACGTTAAATAGTACATACCATAGATAATTGCACATTCATACCATAACTCATATCATACCATATGCCACATGTCCATTACATCAATTTAACCATATTACAACTATTCCATTAATCCAATTATACTGAGGGTGTTCCACGAAAAGAAAAAAAAACAAACCATAGTTAGCGCCTTTCACAATAACCACATCTATTCCACTTATATCATGATAAGGAAATCATTGAGATAATTACCAACCAATGCACCAAATCCAAATAGTGCACGAATGCAACTATCAAACCAACATACCAAAACCAAGTAGTGCGCAGAGGCAACTACCAAATCAACAAATCACAACAATCTATTTAAATCCTTATGCAATAATTATTTATATTTTAATTACTTGAGGGGATACAATAATAACCTAGAGACATAAAAGTACACCGGTCATACCGACGCACTAAAGCAACACACTATCCTCCCAACTTGTAACCCAGAGACATAAAAGTACTCTAGTCATACTAGTGCAACAAAGCATCGCAATATCCTCCCATCCTAGGACACCTAATCCTTAAGTATCGATACCCCTTATAGGACCTGTAGGTTACCTATAGAGTAGATTAGGGCCTTAGCTGAAATGTTGAGGCATCCGACGAAACCACCAAACCAAATCGAGGGCTCCTACCTCATCTCTAGGGCAGCTAAACCTAAAGAGCAACCATTCTCAAATATCAAGGTCTTCCACTTCAAATATTAATATCTTAATAAGGTGATCATAAAATATCACATAATACATAATTGTTCCAATTTCATTATTAACCATTTTTATTTTCCTTCTAATTATTCAAGTCGATCGTAAGGTCAACAATCCAAACCAAAATCAAACTTAACTCTAAGGCCAACCTAGGAATCCATTAATATCATCTTATTTCAATTATTCACACTTTGAGGCATAATAAGTCATAAACGACCAAAATGCCATTATATGTTATTTACTCAATAGTTTTCCACGTTAATACCAATTGTTATTAAAATTAAGTGAAATTCATTTTATGACTAAGTAACATTAAAATAGGTAAATTAATATAAAATAAAAATTCTATAAATTTTTAGGAGTGATAAAAATATCATTTTGCCCCTAAAACACAATTAAACTCATTTAGCACATAAAACCGTAATCATGCATAATTATTTTAACACAAGCAGCCCTATTTTAAAATGCTATCATACCTGTATTTAAAGTACATAAATTTAACATACCCTTGCATAAAAATACATGGCCACACACTTAGAGAAATCAATAACAATACATGATACATGCATATATTTTTTTATGAGATTATAAGAAAGCATAAAGTACACTTAAGCATAGCATAAGAAACTTTAAACATGCTATCATGTGATTTTTATATATTTATTAGCAGAATATGGATTACCTCTTTCTAAGAACAAATAACTAAATAACACAAATAACCCCCAAAAGAATATCAACTCCTTTGAAAGATGGAGACACAAGAGGAGAAGATAAAGGATGACAACTTCACAATTTAACCAAAAATCTAACCTTCTTCACTTATTTAAAAATAAATAAAGGCTAGATAGAAGGATGTGTAGAAGTGAAAATAAGAGAATAAGGATAAAGAGAGGAGGATGGGTCTTGGTTATAAGCTCAACAAAGCTTAAGAATACTTAGCACAAATAATAAAAATGAAGCGAAAGGTGGGAGCAACAAAGAGGAAAAAAATGAGAGAAATGCTTAATGAAAACAAAGAAAGACAAATAGGGTATAATTAGGGGATGGAGGAACCAAAAATATGTAGCCACAAGAGGGGGGTAGGTAGCTTGTTCAACACTTGAATGATAAAGGACAAGGTGGTTGAGTGTGTAAGGTGGTGGAGTGTATTTTGGTTTAAATGAAGTAATGAAAACCAATAAATCAACTAAGGAATGGGGGAGGCAATAGTGTGAAATTCCAAGGTCGGCTTTAAACATGGGGAATGCAAATGAAGAAGGCTGAGTGCAAGAAAAGCCAAAGTGACACAACTAGCATAAGTAGAAAGTGTATTTGAGTAACTTTAGCTCAAATTTTAGTTGAATGAATATGAAAATGGTCAATTTGATACAAAATTTGATCATGGAAGTATAGGAAAGTAATTTTGTGCATGAACGGTCATTTTTGGATTTATATATTATTTTTAGTGGTGGAAAGATCAATAAAGATGATAAAACTAATAAAAATAGAAAACAAGCTCATAAAATTACGACAATTTATAGAAGCCCTTAAAATAATATTTTAAACTCACATGTAAAATTTTATGAATTTAAAACAAGGTTTCATATATATAAAATACTAAAATGACAGTTAATTAATAAGCTTGCAAGGTAATTGCTAACATTACTACCAAAACTATTCCTAAAATCACGAAACTTTTCAGATAATCTTATTTTATCATTTAAAACCTAAATATTATTTTTAATAATTTTTAACACACATATAATATGATAATTGGCAAGCATAACTTAATTATATATTTTTCATATAAAATTTAAAAGGGATAACAAGCACAAATAAAATTAAACCAAAATTTCTAGATTTACATTTAAACACATTTAGGACATAAATAAAATTTTATAAGAATATTTTACAACTTTTAAATTAAAAGTTCACATATATAAATAGCATTTTATAAGCAAAGTACGCCTAGCCGCAAAATCACAATTACTACCGAATCACCCAAAACAATCTTGAGGCTATAAAATGTTCTACAATAATTTATATAATTAAGTACACATAATTAGAACTAGTTAAAAATGGGTATTACAAGCAAACCCTACAACTAGAAGATATGTTATATAAGGTCTTACAAAGTTTTTTAAAGGAGGTATAGAACTGCCTAACCCTTACCAGACTTAGTGACTTACCTTTCTCTGGATGTCTTTACACTTGGACTAACAATCAAGAAGGGTCTAATAAGATTTGGGCAAATCTTGACATAATCCTAGCCAACCATCACTTGTTCCTCAGCAATATCACCTACTTATTCGAATTTCTCCCCCCTAGAGTCTCTGACCACTCCCCAGCCACCATCAACATCAATGATAGAGACAATCATGGCCATCATCCTTTCAGATATCTTAATTACTGGGAGAGGATCCTTGCTTCATGGACCTTGTTAAAAGTGTCTGGGATAAAAACATTCATGGCTCAAAAATACAGATTGTATTTGAAAAACTCAAATTGCTGAAGCCCCAACTTAAAAAGCTCCACCAGCATAAATATAGCAATATCACTCAAAAAACCCAACAGTGCTTCCAGGAGCTCATCTTTGTCCAAAGTCAACTCCAAGATAATCCTCTTCATAGCTTCCTCCAAGTTGAAGAAAAACATCTAAGCGATAAATATAATACCCTCAAAAGAGATGAAGTCAGCAGCCTATTCCAAAGAGCCAAAATCAAGTCTATAGCTGAAAATGATGAAAACACCAGATTTCATGCAAAAATTGCTAAAAGGAGAGCTAGAAATAGAATTTCGTCTATCTATGACTCTCATCGAGCCTACAAAACTTACTCCCATCGCATTGCAACTACTTTCCTAAACTATTATAAAAACATCCTTGGCACCCCTTGTCCTACAAGCCTAGAGTTTCTCCCTCATCTCCCTGGCCCCTCTCTTTCTTCTATAGATCAGCTACTACTGACTGAACCTATCTCCTCCCTGGAGATTAAGGAAGCCATATTTAACATGAAGGATCATAAAATTTCTAGTTAGGATGGTTTCACTGCTGGTTTTTTCAAAAAGCTTGGCCTATTATTGGTAATTCTATTTGTGAGGCAATACTTGACTACTTTAACAATGGGACCATGCCTAATCAGTTAAATTCAACTTTGTTGGTTATTATTCCAAAAGAGAAATCCCCCTCCTTTGTCACTGATTATAGGCCCATTTCTTGTTGCTCCATTCTCTATAAAACCATTACCAAGATCCTCACAAATAGGCTCCTCCCACTCATGGAAAAACTTATCAGTAAGGAGTAGAGTGCTTTCATGAAAGGGAGGCGATTAGCTGAAAATGTTCTTCTTGCTCATGAGATAATCATGCATTATGATAGGAAAAATGTCTCCCCAAGAGTGGTGATCAAAGATGACATCAAAAAAGCCTTTAATTCCCTAAATTGGAGCTTCCTTGAGAAAATTCTTGGCCATTTTGGTTTTCCTACTCCTTTCATCAAATGGGTGATGGGATCCAAATATTCTATTTGCTTTAATGGCACTTCCCATGCTTTCTTTGAGGGTAAAAAAGGTGTATGGCAAGGAGACCCTATATCTCCCTGTCTTTTCATTCTTGCTATAGAATACCTATCAAGAATGTTGAAAAACCTTAGCCCTGACACTAACTACCAGAGACACCCCAAATGTGCTGAAATAATATATCTCACCTACTATTTACAAATGATCTCCTTCTATTCTCCAGAGGAAGCTTAAAGTCTATCCTTGCTCTCAAAGATTGCCTCCAAAAATTTGCCCTTTTCTCTGGTCTTGAAGCAAATCCTACAAAAACTGCTATCTACTTTGGAGGCACTGCATCCCAAATAAAAAAAAATTTGAAGGCTACAAACTTTAAAGAATACAAGATTCCATTCAGATATATGGGTCTTCCTCTCCGTGGAAGCAAACTAAACAGTGTTGTTTGTGCTATTCTTGTGGAAAAATTCAAGAACAAGCTGCATCATTGGGCCAACTATTTCCTCTCCTATGATGGGAGAAAGCAACTTATAAATTCTATCCTGCAGGGGATATCTACCTTCTAGGTCTTAGCCTTTCTCCTTCCCAAAGAAGTTCTGAAAGAACTCAATAAATTATGCAGAAGATTCTTTTGGGGGTATGCTGAAGGAAGAAAAAGATAGTTTTTGCGAGCTGGAATAACATCGGTAGAAGTAAGAAATGTGGTGGGCTGGATATTAAAGACGCTCTCAGCTAGAACAAATCCCTCTGCCTTAAATGGATTTAGAGACTGAAAAACAAGCACCCTTCCCTATGGACAGAATGGGTTCATCACTACTATTTGAAGGGGAAGGTAATTTGGAATATTCCTAAAAACCATAGTGAATCCTAGAGCTGGAAGCAAATCCTGAATATTAGGACTTGGCTCATCAACAAGGCTTGTAGCATAGCAAATGCAAAGCTTGCTCTCCTAAAATGTACAGCAGGTGGGAAATTGAAAGATAACCTAGCTTATGACTAGACTAAAGGTGACCAGCATGGCACTTACTATGCAAAATCAATCTGGGACAAGTGTGTCATTCCAAAACACCAAATAATTTCATGGCTTTCCTGTCAAAAAAGCCTCCCAATCATTGACAACCTGTCATCTAGAGGCATCCCTATAGCCAATGGATGTGAGCTTTGTAAATGCAAAGTTGAAACGCACACCCATCTTTTCTTTGAATGCATGTTCTCTGCTAAAATATGGCAGCAGGTTCTAAAATAGATGGGTATTACCAAAAAACGAAAATGCTTAAACAAAGTGCTTAGATGGATGCATAAGCATAATAGGGGGAAGCATTAGAGAAAGAAATGGTTCAAAGCCTCTATTTGTGCCACTGTGTATGATATTTGGACAGAGATAAACCTCATAGTTTTTTCCAATGAAACCCGCTCAGTCACATAAGTTGTCTATTTGTGCCATTGTCTATTTGGTTACTATGTATGAGATATTATTTATATGAACAATCTAAAAATAGTGCTTAGTTATTAAGGGTTGGTCGGGCATTATTTAAATATTTAGTCAATAGTTAGGAAGTCTATTAGGATATTAGTTGAGATTGGATAAATGTTGATCGTTTAAGAGTACAATTTATCTTATATTTGATAGAAGTATCAGTTTGAGGGGTACAATATATCTATACATAAATCATGTGTGTTCAATGTTTCTATCATGTTGACTTGAATTAATGAATTGATTTGTTTATCTTGTTGAAACTCTATGTGAATTTCATTTTTCTACATTTATATCATCTCTATGAGTCTTAAACTAAATCTCTCTCTAAATTATATTATATATGTAAGTGGTAATTTAGAAACCTTTTAATCATTTTATATGTGAGCTTAATCGAGAGTAGTTTGTAAGAGTTCCTCATTCATGTCCATACCCATCAAACATAAAATTGCTCATTCACAAAAACTAATCTTTTACTATGTATCAATTTTGGTATTAAAGCTTAATTTTGAAGATCTTCTAAGAACTTCAAAGATCCAAGGAGAAGTTTTCTCATGGAATGGAAAGACAAGTTTCAAACCTTGTTGAAAGAGATACAAAAATTGACTTATGAACTTACCAAATACAATAGGACACATCAAGCCATTCAACATGACAAGACTTTCTAAAGTAAACACAAAGTAAGCAAATTGATCATTGATTTTGAAATTTGAGTAAATATAGCTAGTAACGAGATGATCGAGAAATTGAGTTTTCCATTAATGAATCATCCAAGACCAAATTCATGTCTCATCGAACACAAGGAGTTTTAATAATGATTTTGAATTGTTATTGAATCATTCATTATTAAATATTTAATAACTATTAACAATTGTTATCAAACAAAATTTTAAATAATGGTTATTAACAAAAATATGATATAAAAACAACTCCAAAATTGTTGCATAATCAATTGTTATTTAACTTTTTATAATTTTTATTAATTTAAAATCGTTATCAAAAATCAATTTTTTAAAATGGTTATTAAGAAAAAAGTTGTTATCAAAAAACCTAAATTAATGTGTAATTATTTGGTATTCTACTTTTAATAATGTTTATTAAGTTAAAACTGTTATCAAATCCATTTTTATCATTGGTTATTTGACTTTCATTAAGTTAAAATCGTTATTAAATATTTTCCTCTATGTATGATAGTGCACTTTTAATAACAATTATTTATAAAAACTATTTTTTTTGGTAAGTAATGTATGGATTATATATATGATACCAAAAGTAGAGTTTGATTACATCAAAAATTCTCAAGACATCAACAGAGTGATATGTGATCTACCAAGGCTAAGATATGATGGTATGATTTACATTCATTAAATCCAACAGCCTGAGTGGCTAAATCCTTCAAAATGAGCTTTTTGATGTGAGTCCAGGGGAGGTTGGTATGCTGGAAAATTCTTCTATTGCGTTCCCCCCAAATATGGTAAATTGCTGCAGCAAATAAGGTTCGGAAGAAACTTGTTCGAGCTCTTGGTCCTCTACCTATCTTGCTCAGCCAGCGAGTGATGTCTTGCCATCTTGTGGATTTTTGGAGGAAACTAGTAGCTATAATTAAGTTGGACCAAAGAGTTTGGGAGTATGGGCAAGTAAAGAATAGGTGTTCAAGAGTTTCAACCTCATCATTGCAGAAGACACAATCTGTGCTTATGTGAGAATCGAACCGGATCATACGATTTTTGGTAAATAATCTATCCTGAATCGCCAACCAAAGAATAAATTGATGTCTTGGAATGGAGCATTTTTTCCAGACCATGTTATGCCAGGATACCTTACTATGATGGGGTCTTATGAGATGATACACACGAGATATGCAATATCTGTTTTGATTTAAGCATTGAGCCTTCCCCTGCTCAGTAGTAAAATGAGTGAAAAAATAAGATCTAAGAGATAAAATCTTCTTAAAGATCCTAGAGGATGTGGTAGGTGCTTGCATAGACCAACATTTTTGGTCTTTAATATAATAAGAATGTATCCATCGAATCCACATGACCTCTTTATGATGCAGAATGTTCCAGAGATGTTTGCCTATAGCTGCATTATTCCACCAAAAACAATTTAGTAAACCAAGTCCTCCTTCTTGCTTAGGTTTGCAAACTATGTCCCAAGCAATAGGATTTTTTCCTGAAGTTTCAGAACCAGTCCAAAGGAATGCTCTGCATATGGCATTTATCTCTTGTAAAACTTGATGAGGTATAATGAAAAGGAGGCTCCAGTAAGCTTGAGTTCCAAATAGCACAGATTTTACCAATTGAAGGCGCCCTGCGTAGCTGAGGAACCGATTCTGCCAAAGTTTCAATCTGTCTGTGATTTTATCAAGAAGAGGAAGATAATGTTGTTTTCTCAATGTTGTGCCAAGTAGGGGAACACCAAGGTATCTTATAGGTAGATGGCCCTCTGGGATGTGGTGAGTAGAATGTAGAGAGTGTATGATATGGTTGTTAACCCTGCCACCAAAGAAGATATTTCTCTTGAGATTATTAGGCTGTTGTCCAGAGTTTTTGGAAAAATGGTTGAAGGTCTCAATGAGGTTTAGGAAAGAATTTGAATCACCTCTGCAAAATAGCAGTAGATCATCAGCAAACATTAAATCTATGAGCTTTATCTTCTTGCATTTAGGATGGGGTTTGAATAGGGGTTATGCCATAACTGTAAGAGAGCTCTATGTAAATATTCCACGACAATGACAAAGAGATAAGGCGATAATGGATCTCCTTGTCTAACCCCCCTTGCAGCTTTGAATGGTTTCTGCAGGCTACCATTGATTTTTATTGAGTAACTAACTGTAGTCACACATGACATGATGAGTTTTATGAATTGGGGAGGGAAGGCTAGGGCACTGAGCCTATTTTCAAGAAAAGACCATTTGACAGTGTCGTAAGCTTTCATCATGTTAACTTTCAGCATGCATCTTGGTGAGAGGTGTTTTTTATGGTAACCTTTAACTAGCTCAGTAGCTAGTAGGATGTTGTCACTGATTGCTCTTCCTTTAATGAACCTAGTTATAAAAACTATTATTATAAGGCCTTTTAATAATAGTTTTTCTTCTAATAATGATTATTAATTTGAAACCATTCTTCAATATTTTCCTCTAAGTGTGTGATAGTGCATTTTTAATAGCGGATATTTACAAAAAATGTTATTATAAGGCCTTTAATAACATTTTTTTTCTTTATAACCATTATTAAAACCTCTCATTGTAAAAAATTCATTTGGTTTTCTTCTACTCTACATGCTTAGATGCATGTTCAAGATGTACCAAATTTACAAATATCTCTAGAAATAACAATTTGGTAGTATATGTTTACAAAAATAAGTAGCCTAAGCTACAATTACATCTCAAAATCAAAAAAAAATGCATACTATCAACAAAAACAAGTTTATTATCTTGTCCCTTATTCTTCCATCCTTCTACATTTCCAAAAACCATTAGCTCATCAAAATTAGCCTTTACCTACAAATGAACAATGGACATATGACACTAGCTATATAATGCGTCCTTTTAGCTTATATCGATTCTTCACGTAACCTTTTATAAAATTCATAAACTACTAAAAGGAGTACATCAAATACCCATAAATAGGTCTCCGTATTTGTACCTCATAAACCAAGTGAACATTTAGATGTACTATAATGTCAAATAATGAGGGTGTGAAGTACATTTCAAGCTAGCACAAAATACTCACAACCCCTCTTTGCAAGGATTCCAAACTATTAGGGTGTATAACTTTGAATTAGAGTGCATCAAAGAACTAATAAAGCATCTTGATAGAAATTACATTAAGCTTCAGCAAAATCTAACATATGCTTGTCAACAAAAAATGTTGCGACAAAATATAACAATCATGAGAGTTAATATTAATTTATTTCAACTCTTTCATGGATAAGAGATTTTTAATATTTAAAGAATACCCTTTTGGAACCTTGAAATTAATAAATAATTCACAAAATGTAATTTTTCCTTTTCTAGAGAGAGTATGACAAGCTGGCGCTAAATAAGTTTTTTCTTACATTGCTCTATGGTGCTAATTCTAGCCTAATGCCCATATCTGCCATATCTATTTGAGCATTGATCCCATATTTTATTATTCATTTAATTTATAACATTTAATAATGCAATAATAATACAACCACATATATTAGTCTTTATACACATTACGTCGAGGGCACGCCCCACATATAAAGATTCCTAATAATGATGTTCGAAGAATATAGACATCTTCTCCCCCCCCCAACTTATGGAACCTTAGATTTATTCTTCTTTCCCAAATTAACTTTCAAACTTTGAATCTTTAAATGTATTTGTAGACCTATCAATGAAATAGGTGATGTCCCTATATTTTGACAAGCCATTAAATGTTTTCCTTTTTCTATGATAATGATGATTCCTTAGTATGATACCTAAGATAGAAAATCTCTTAACCATGCTTTAATTGTTGGAATAAGGTATTCTTTTGATATATTGGGCATGCAAAATGGTCATTCAAACTATAATTTTCCAAGTTGTCATATGATAGAAAATCATTTATGGTTTATAATATCATGGCTTTCAAAGTGAAATTCTTCTTCACGATATGCATCAAATACCCAAAACATTTATTTCCTAAAAGAACTTCAAATAATCAATCAAAGGTACCAAATAAACATCAATATCATTCCTTTCTTTATTTAGCCCTAATATGAGTAAAGAAAAAAACATATGTTTGTGTTTTATGTAGATCCATGATGGCAGATTGTATATGACAAAAATCACCAACTATATACTATATGCCCCTTGATTTTTCGGATTCATTCCATCCACAAAAAATGAAAGACACAAGTTTCTTACTTCTTCACTAAATTTGGGGAACAAACCATCAATTATCATCCATTGTGGAAAGTAGATGTATGTCTAAGAAGCCTATCTTCTATCTTTCTGTAAGTATGCCATCTCAAGTTATTGGCACCTTGAACATCATTAAACATCCACCTAAATCTTGGTATTATAGAAAAATGCCACACCACCATAATGAGCACCCTATTCTTCTTGTACTGTAGTGCTTTGAATTCAAGGTTAGGATGACATATACTCTATGCAAAATAATATTCATTCATTAGGACATGAATGTATATTCTCATAACTCATATTGATGGATGGAAGGATATTCTTCACTTCATAAATATGATCAGGAAAAACATTATCGTCAAAAAATATATCTTTCAAAAGTGCTAATAAATCTATAAAGCTCTTATCACTCCATCTGTTACATGCTTTTAAGTTGTATAACCTTAGAGTTGTGGAAAATCTAGTAAATTTCCTACAACCACTACACAAAAGGTTTCTCTAAGTCACTTAATAACTTCTAAATTATTTTAGGATAATCTCAAACATTTTTCTCAAACTTTTAAGTCATCTCTTTCAAATAATCTCTATTATAGTTATCAAGTGGTATGCTACTTTCCCTGATATATTCTTCATTATTATATTTAGACTCTATCTTACCATATCATATCTAACGTCTATAACTTCTATTTAATTCATTCATAAATATGTGATGTCTCAGTTCATTAGCACTAATATGTTGAATATAAGCACATACTAAATAGGGAACAAGTATCCTACTAAGGTCTTAAATATGTTCTACTACAAACTTGATGAAAACCTATACCCTTTCCACATATTCCCTAGACCTACAATCTATATACATCCATTTCCTAAATATAGTTTTCCAATATATATGTATCTTGCAAAAAATAAATATTACACATTAGAGATCTCTAAAAATGAATTCTCAAATCAGGCATGTATAAAACAGTTAATTCATATTTGTATAACACATTAGCCTATTCAGTTTCTAGTGAGGTCTTAGCATAATTAAGTCAACACTTATACTAAATCATGTACCATATAAACAAACCATTCCAAAAATATTGAAGCTTACCCTTTAGATTAATGTAACACACAACAAAGCTTGCATGCCTCTATGTATATATATATAACTTCATACGAGGGTTCAAACTTCAAACAATATACATACTATGGGGTTAAAATAAGGCCTAAAAAATAATAAGAACCTTAACGCAAAAGCAATACTATTTACATCATAAGCTTGCTACAACTAAACACTAACAAGAATCATCCCACAAAGAGTCTTCTATCACCATTATCTCTTGTTCTTAGGTTTCACTTATCTTAAAGAGTTATCTACCCCCTCTCTTCATCATAAAAAAGTCAATATACCCGAATCGAAATTCTAGAGTAAATAAGGTTGATACTATTAGACAAGTTATAACAAAACCTCCAACCTCCAATGGTCATCTCTCACCATACGCTCTGTAGTTATTTGATCATAATGCCTCACAAGTACCTTATCCTAAAAAAATATTTATTGTGGTATATGAGTGATAAAAAAACTCTGGATGAATAGTTATAGACCTAGTTAATGGCTCCATCCGAGGTAGGGTTCTTAACAAGTGATACAATCTCAACATACAAGAATCAAAGTACGAACCCCTACCCATGAAGTGACCTAGCTCCCCATATAACCATATCACATGACTACTAATATCCACATAGGGAAATATCCATAAATGTGATGGAGGGTATATAAGGGGTAAGTGCAATATCTCACTACCTACAAAGGAAAACAACCACTCAATATAATCATCAAGGTTACTCTCTAAGTCTTGTAAATTCCAAAATATGTAAACTCCTCAATTAAACTAATCATAAAAATATTAGATCATATCCTAAATAAATATTCAAACCTTATAAGGCCAACCAAGGTAAATTAAAGCAAGTAGTAGCTAAGCAATAGAACAAGTAGCAAAAATAGTAATTAACGAACAATGTGTGTACCTAGAACACCAGAAAAATAATAACTAACCAATAAGAGGATGCTAAGAAAAATAAAGCACCATCAATAGAACAAGAATCACTTAAAAATACACTATTCTTGATTCACAAGAAATGGAAAAACATGCACCCAAATGTTGGACTACCTAGAAAATGAGGTTTGGTAATCATAACAAGAGGAATGCACACTTCGAACTAAGGAGAGTTTAGCTACAAAAGCACCATATTTTTGGATTCATAAGCATATTCACAAGTAATAAATGAAAAAAGCACCCTATTTTAGTTCATGTCAGCCACCAAAATCTTAAAAAATAAAATAATCTAAGTTATTTCAAGTAAGCAAATAACATATCTTGTATGTAATTTTTGAAAACTAGAATTAAAGAAGAAGGAGATAATCAAGGTACCTAGAATTTAGGAATATCACCAAAATATATGGAGGTAGAGAAAATTGATATAAAAAAATGGAATAAGAGGTTTGACACTAGTGGGAGGGATAATAAGATAAAGAACCTCAAAATAGAGTAAGAACACCATGCTAACCACCTAGAAATGGAGGAAGAGTGGCAAACTAACTAAGAAAATGGAGGAAAAACACTAAATAGCACTCTACAATAATAAAATGAATCAAAGAAAGAAAATTGAAAGTCAAAATGCAAGAAAAACACAAGAGAATGTTCGAGCACATAAGGGTTTGCATTGAAGTTCATAGAGTTGAGGGTTGAAAGTAGAGATGAAGGATGAGAGAAATGAGTTTAGTTGAAATATAGGGTTTTGTATGTTTGAAAAAAAAAGGTAATTACTATTTTAATATTTAATGAAAAAAATTTCATAATGGTTATTATTAATAACCATTGTTAAATAATAGGATTTAAATATGTTATTATTAATAACGGTTGTTAAAAACTATACTATTAATGCGATATGTCTTTAATAATGGTTTGTAATAAGAATCATTATCAAAACCTTGCAAAAAAATTTGCACTCAAAATTTCAAGCATTTATCATTTGTTTATTCTATAATGTCACCTAATGTGTGTTATTATATATAGATCCTATAGTTGTGTTTTTGAAGATTAGAAATTCGATGATATCTAATGTGATGTGTTTCCCATGGAAACATGTCATATGTTATGATGGAGTCCACAAAAAAAATATAAACTTTACTCATGATGTTGAGAAGAATGAGTATTTATTTCTTATGGTAAGAAAGAAATTTAAATTGAAGCCAAGTGGGGAGAGGTCATTCAAAGTCAAAAAGAAGGAGAATATCTCTAATAGAGAGGTTTATTTTTTTTTAACAATAAGAAGTTGTGGAAGAGGTTAAAATTAAAAAAAAAATCCTATCTTGTGAGGGGAAATTGGTAGACTTGAAGAAGGAGGAGGTTAAGGAGCCTAAGGAATAGATTTTTAAAGAGAAGAGTGAATCCATGCATGTAGAGGCATTTAAAGGTCAAGGAGAAGAAAGACGCATCCACATCATACCATCCTAAGGACAAATGAAAGGATGGATTGAGGAGATCATGAAGTCCACCAAAAAGGATGACATATATTATGCTTTGGATGAGAAGAAACCATTAAAGGGGAGAAGTTTAATATAGATTTTCACTTCTACAATATTAAATTTATTTAAAATTATTTTTTTCCAAGCACTATAAAATAATGGACAAAAAAAGAGAAGGTTCAAAGATATTTTACCTATTAACATACTCTTAAAGACATTTAAATATGTATTCCATGTTGAAGACTTAGGATTGAAGAATGGTTAAGCTCAAGTCTATAAATTTGAGGAAAAGTTCTTCTCAACAAGGGTAGATTGATGTTGGAGAAAAACCTAAAACTAGAAGCCACCCTACAGAAGGTTCTACAAAGTTCCCTATAGGAGGTACAGATGACCCTATGTGAGGGAAGTTATACCCTATAAATGAAGGAATGGTATACCCTAAGGAAGGGACAATATACCCTATGGAGGAAACTAAACTTTAGGGTTAGGCCTTATGAAGGGAGATTTAGTTAGTTAATTAATTAACTATTTAGTTAGTAAGTTAATTTATCATATGGTATGAATTATCTTATCATATGTTGTTATTTAAGATAAGATAAAATTTGGTAGGATTTTATTTGGTTACTATATGTGAGTTAATATTCCCATAAACAATCCTATAAATAGAACTTAGTTATTATGAACTAATTAGTAGTTATTTAATTGTTTGGTCAATATTTAAGAAACTTGTTACAATATTATTCGAGATTAGATATAGTTTGATTTTTTAGGAATAAGATTTATATTATATGTGCTAGAAGATTCAATTTGAGTAGGTGTAATATACCTACATAAATAATGTCTAGTTAATGTTGCTAATCATGTTGAGTTAAGTTAATTAATTGAGATTTTATCTCATTGAAACCCTATGTGAATTTTGTGGTTTTATGTTTACATTATTCGTGTGAATCATAAACTATATATCTCTCTCTATGTTATTATGTATCTATGAGTCATAATATATAAACCTCTTTATTATTTTCTATGTGAGTTTAATCAAGAGTAATCTATGAGTGTTTATCATTCACAACATACCCACCAACCATAAAATTACCTATTCTTTAAACTTTTGCTTCTGCCACGTATCAAAAATACTACAAAGAGAAGTTGCAATAACATAATCTTATCCCCACACAAAAAATATATCAGACAAAAATATATATAAAAATAATGATATTACAACTAACTCAAAAAAGAGAGACATACTAAGGGATCATTAATCAATAAGGATTTTGAATAGTAAGATGGAAACTTGAGATTGCAATTTCAATCATTACACTTGTGTGAATAACTTTGGTGTACCACCAGAGGAAAAAGATTAGACAAATTAGTAACAAAAAATACTAGACTTTATTTAGAATACTACTACCACGTAAAGATTCATGCCTTTCTGAAGAAGTTACACCAGTATCCTTAGTAGCTTGTTTCTTGTTTTTAGCGCCGCCATTTGGTTTATTTGTAGTGACCTTCCTTTTTAGTTAACCATCCTTACAAATAATTTGGTTTTAGCCGGTTTTTTTTATGTTTGGAGCATGCAATGACCAAAACCCTCTTTTGATTTGGTTTTTTACCTTACTCCCCCTTTTCTATGTCTTTGGCCTACTTTATCTAGTAGTTAACTCATGGGGGTCAAGAATAGGTAAATCATCATTATATCACATATAAGAGTCAAGAAATGGGTGGATAACTTGATTTTATGCCTTTAAATATTCCTCTTTACAATACTAAAGTCAAACATACTCCTAAATCCTTTCTTTATGATGCTTAATATTAGTTGCAACCTGCTTACACAAGATTCCATAATTCTTCCATGCTTAACAGTTTCATACCCTATGAATTAGGTCGACATTAAATTAGGTCCTTATTACCTCTTATAATCAATTGCTAATAAGATTTGTTGTGCAAAAAAATGCCTAGCTACATGTGGGCCATCATAGAGCTATTATGCATAAGGGTATAATGATGACTTCCACTTCTTCTCTACCACAGTTCTCTTCCCATGTATCTTTTCCACACATCTTCTTCATAAACCTTCCAACAAGATCAACTTAGATTTTGACCTAAGCTCCACAATTTTACCACTAAAGCACTCTATAAAGTTTTTTGTGACCTTAATGATCTTTAAGCTCTTTTTAAACCAATATCATGGCCATGAATGTAGTAAGACATCCATTAAGTATTCATAGGCATCTTGTAAATTATTATCAATATTCTCAAATACCTTTATAAAGAAAAATATATTATGAGCTCTATCAATAGTCTAAAAGTAATTTTTTAGCATCTTCCCTAGCCAATCCTTCATGAAGTTTGAACATGAGTGCCATTTATAAATCCTCTTGGACACTTTTACTAGTTGGTTACACAAATCTTTATGAACTCCCTACAATCATCATAAATGATTTAAGTTAACTAGCTTCATCAACTCCCAATAATTCTTCTTTAAGTTTGCATATAAAAACTTGGGAGTTGTACCATCATTAGATCCACTACCATACCATGCTTAATCATCCCATACTTCTTCCTCCTCTACATCATGTTCATTATATCTATGAACCCTATTAGTTTCTTCATTATAAGCAACAAGTTTGAGATATTTGTCACAAGAACCAATGTTAGACTCATTTTAAGGATCCCACTCATCATTAGTTGAAACTAAGGTATATCCCAATTCATAAATGTCTCCTTATGAACTCCTAATTTTCCTAAAATCCCTATAAAGTTCATTTCCTTTCCTATTATCATTGTCAACATGTGCATCCAAGGATCTAAGGATGGTCATGTTTTTTTTTGTAGCATATGTTGTCTTGGTGAATATGAGAAATACAATAAGGAGAGGAAATATTGAGAAGCCTAGAAATCCTAGACAAGAAAGTGGGAGAAGGAAGAGTAATGTTTTTATCCTCACAAATTTGAAGATCAAAATCATCCACACCAAAACCCACATTTTCACTAAGGGGGAGGGTATGGGATCATCAGATGTGTATAAATGAATATAATCCTCATTGTAACATACATTAAACATTTCTATCATCTCATTGTCATTGTTAAGAGACATGATGTCACCAAATTTGAGGCATTTTGTAACTTAGTTTAAAGTTTATAGTAGTTATAACAAATTACTTGCAAGCTTGAAAAAACATATCTACCAACATGTCTAATAATGAGTATTCATCTACATATAAAACACTTTCCCTTTAACATGGCATGAAGAGGAAAACTTCTATATTTCACAAACAACAAGAAAAACAAACAAAATAATAACATGTAATAGATATCATTTCATATGAGTCCATCTCTGTTATCAAACATGAAACATCCAAATTACTTTAAGCAAACCCTTTGCTTATTCAGGAAAAACTATGTTTTTGTAAGTAAAACACATTTACCTTCAAGTAGCTTGCCAAAGGTCATACCTTTACCCTCAATTTTGTGTTGAATTTGCAAGATCATGTAAAGTGCCTATGAGAATGGAATCAAATAGTTATGAGAGGTTCTAACTCATCACAATTTGTTCAAGTAAGCCATGAAATTATTGAGTTAGAAACATAATCAAGGTAGACTGAAATGTTCATCATATAGTCATGTTAAGATATGTGCACTTTTAATAACTCATCAAAAAATTGAACAATAAAAAAAATAAAGAATAAAGACGAAATTTTATATAATTTGAAACTCTATTTTCAAAGCCTAGAACTTGGAAATTTAGAGCATATATACACCAAAAAAACCTAATCTAGAAAAAAGAAAATTTTAATATCCAATCAAAATTCAAATATTGGAGTAAAGAAAAGTGGAGAGAACTTTGCTAAAACTAGCAATACATACCTAATTGATTTCTTGGTAATGCATAATATTGATCAAGCGATGTAAAAAGATTAATAATCCCCACATTTTATGCTATAGTAAATTAGTAAATCAAACAAAGTGGCATATAGAAGCAAGTTGTGAGGATATGAAAGGCTTATTTGGTGAAAATCAACCCAGTAGAGTGAGGTTGTATATGACGATCAAAAGAGAAGGGTGTGACATAATCTATGGGTTCAAAGAATTTCTTTTCAAGAGGAGAGTACAATTAAGAATTCTACTACGGCAAGAGGCATGTATTGTTATTAACTCATTGATGAATGGAGTTGATTTATTTAAAAAAAATTATGAAGTATTATATAGCAAGTATAAAAAGTTAACAAAACCATAATGCAATCAAAAAAATCCATGGAAAAGAGTAACTATTAAAAGAAAACAAATTTTGCGAAATAAAATAAAGAAAATTTTCAAAAAAGTAAAAATTTAAAATAAAATGGATTCACAAGTATCCCATTAATGGTAGAGTAAAATAGTTAGTAAATGATTAGGTTCATGAAAACATTGTGAGATGCCATCGTATCTAAGCAAGAATATTAAAAATGAATGCTACTTATATGACATTAAGCCAAATCTCATGATACGTAAGTGAAATTTTTCCTTATAAGAACTTGGTTTTATCAAGGTAATAGATCAACATTTTGGCAATGGCATATAGCTAGAGCATCATTACCTTACGGATACTAACTCTAATATAATAGTCTTACCTTAAGTAAAGGAAAAGATATCCCCCGCTACTACATAAATTGAGTCATTCTTTCCTAAAGAGTTATGAAAATACATATAATACCAATTTTTCCAAACCCTAATTATCTTATTTAATTAACCTCATTAATTATCCTAAAATAATCTACTCACATTTAGTTGGTCCTTTCAGATATTTTTCACTCTTTCCCTCCCAATTGTTAAATCGTGAAAAAATCTTTTACACTAACTTAACCTTTTTTAGTTTATTTGGACTTCAAAAAAATATTTATATATATTTGGCCTCCTAGAATAAATATGCACCTTTTCATAATTTTTTATGATTTTTGGGATTTAATTGCTAATTTTCACAATAGACACCCATTATTAGACTTTCTTTACAATTTAATTACCTAAAATTAACTACAACCAACCTTCTATCTATCCATTGGATCCAAACCAGACCGAAACTAACCTTTTTGGTTTAACTTGGTTACGTTTCATTCAACTAAAATCTTAGTTAAAAGTACAATAATTGTTATTTTTGTCATAAAACTCTCACACTCAACCTTTCTTCAACTTCAAGATTATGATTCCTCACTCAAATGTTTAACAAGATAAATCACCCCTTTCATTAGCTAAGATAAATGACACTTCCATCCCCAAACGCCATAATATAATTCAAGCATTCATTTTACTCATTCTCACAAAAAATTTCCAAGCTTTCTCTTCTATTTTTCCTCTCTTTTTCTTTGCTCTTCTTTCATCGGGCTTGTTGCTACTATTTTGCACAAGTTTTTCTTTCTATTTTTACTTATAATTAATGCTACACATATATAACTCTATTAGCATTCTATTTTCCCATTGTTTTCTTGACATTTTCCCTCTTTTCTTTTGATAGTGGATACTATTTTGGCTTTTATTTTACACACCTTTACCACTTTATTTTTTTTTTATCATTTTTCTTCCTTAAATTTCCTAATTTAATTTTTTTATAGCTATTTCTTTTTTTCTAAGCATTGGGAGTTAAAATTTAGTAAAAACTAGAGGTATTCTTTGCTATCCATACCTCAAGTTGCACTTTTACAAGAAAAGAGTTTAGTTCTCTTTTCTTTTCCTTATTTTAATCCTTCTATTTTTTAGCTAACTCTTCCTTAATATTAATTAATTCTCATTTTGTAAAAGTGATGAAGAATCCTACACGGTGCTATTTTTCTTAGTTATTTTCGTATTTTTCCTTAGAGCATAGGACCTAGGTAGTATATTCTAACCTTTGGAAGTATATTTTTTGTGCCATGTGTTTATATTTTGAATACCCTTTAAAATAATTCTTCATAATATTTGTATGCGTGATAAGCATGTAAAATGATAAATATATGAAAAGAGCATAAAAATACATAAGTTACACCATGATGCATGCTAGTTCAAATTATGAAATTTTAACCTCTAATGTGATGAAAAACTATAAGAGGGTAGGTAGATTTTTTGCAAGTTTAAAGTTATATATGAGAGCTTAGGATTTCTAGTTTATTACACATAGTGCGGATCTTGAATACATTAAGTAAAAAGTTATGGTCAAAACCATGCAAGGTGCCAATTATATCAAATGTTGAAATCTATCTAGTTGCTCTCGACCTTAGGGGTATTTTTTTTCCTTGCATTGTAACATAATAAATTATAGGTTGAACATTGTGTTTAGTAGATCTTTTACTTAATTCTTGATAATATAATATGAAAGGGTTTAAAGTTGTATAGAATTAATTATATTTTTTGAAATCTTTTAAGGTGTTTTAATGGTTTTAGAGCATTTTTGTCCTCTTACATGAATTCTCAAAATTTTGGCTTAACAAATATTATTGAGATGAAAATAAGTTAACTATAATGAGTGGTTTCCTTAGGTGAAAATATGATGTGTATACATTAAGATTTCTAATTTGATTCAAATGTCAAGCAATTTATGAGTAAATTGGTTGATTAAGGTTTACCCATTTTAAATGGGATAAGTTAGATCACCTTAAATCAAATTAAATGGGAATAGTAATGTGAGGGACATTCATGTGCTTTCACACTTATTATAACTTCTTAGGCTTTGTTTGGCTTCAAAATAGTCTTAAAGACCTTCATCAAAATAATCTTAAATTGAATGATCTTAATGAGTTAATATGGAAGTATTACAATTGAATTACGGTTTAGTGGGACCTTTGATCCTTACGTTAAGTTGGATTGGACAATTAAAGACACTAGTGTAATCTTAATTGTTATATTATAACGCAAGTGTTGGTATAAACACATTACATTGGATATTGGTGTAATACCCTGTATTTTTAAAATTTAATTTTAATCAATTTAATTATTTTATTAGCATAATTAGATAAAAAATTAATTATTTTAAATTTAATTCATTTTATGGATTTATCGATAATTTTAACTTCATATTTGAATTTAATTAATTGTTGTCCTTGCGGATCATTCTAGATAAATTCATTCACGACCATAATTTTATTATATTTATATGATTTTGATTTTGGTTAAAAATATGTATTTTCATTCTTTTTAATATTTTGATTTTTAATATTTTAGATTTATTTTCATTTATAGCTTCATCGTGTGATTATGACTTTATTTTAGAGTTATATTTCGTTAGAAAAATATATTATTTAAACTATAAAATTTTTATTTAAAATAGTCAAATTTATTTTAATGATTTTATCCATGGAAAATATTTCTGACCTTGAATTTATTCGTTTCCAAGGTAGTTAAGATATTTGACAATTATTAAATTAAAAGGATTTTCGGAGCTTATATATGGATTACTTTCCGAAATTAATTTTTTTTCTATTTTACCCTTTTGATTTGTGAACGACCAATTTTGGAAATTATTTTAATTAGTATCAGTCTATTAGAATTTGATTTCAATATTTTCTTATATGCTTTTAAATATTTTTTGAGATTTTATAATGTATTTTTGTAAATAATATAGATTTTTACATTCGTGGGTAATTTTTTCATAAAACATTTCCAAAATTCTTTATATATCTCTTATATCAATTTTATACCTTCGGATCCTTACAAAATGATTTTCCTTAAACAAATTTTAGATAAAATCTTCTAATAATATTTTTATATATTTAGTATTTCATTGTATATTTATATTTGCAAAAAAAAAAAATTGACTACCCCCTCCCCCATTCCTTTTTCCTTTTCTCTTTTATCCTCTCCTACTTTTATTTTCCTCTTTCCCCAACATATTTTCTTCTGGAACCAAACCACATCCCTCACCTCCTTCTCCATGCTCCTCCACAAACTACCAAGCACAACTGTAGGCCACCACTACCGACGCCACTCCATTCATACAACGCCACCACCTACGACAACAGCGCAGTAACCGGCTAGTGCAGCAACAGCGATAGAGACCGCGAGCAACAACAACAGGCAGCATAGGTCATGATGCCACATTCAACCATGGTGAACTCAGGTGATGCCACTCTCCTTGATTTGCAGCACTATGTTTGGTATAAATATACAAAAACCTTAACCCTTATTTTGATTAACTTTGTATGAATTAGCTTATGATAAGCTACATTGGTTGTTAAATTATGTATATATACGTTGTATGATTGGTTTAGAGTGGTTAATTGTGGCATATATGGTTCATTTGTTAAAATCAGAATTTTGACCTAATTATGTTCGGATTTTGTGGACTCGTCTGGTTAAGCTATTTTTGAAAATTGATTAGACAATATACTATAAAATTCATCTAATTTCATACTAAATCATCAATTTGAGAAATACAGGTGGAATTAATCATAATTGAATTTCTAGGTCAAAATCCATGTGTGATGAAATTGGATTGCATAATTCAGTTGTTTCACTTAATTGATTTTATAATATCATTTGAAATGTATTTAATTTTATATTCGAAGTGTTGATTTGGGAAAATTGTACGAAATTGATCGGAATTGGATTTTTAAGTTAAAACTCTAGCGGGTCTAAATTGGACTATTAAATTGAGTTATTTTATTCAATTGATTATGTAATTTACTTTAGAATACATTTAATTATAATTATGAATCGTCAATTTAAATATTTTAGCAAGAATTAACCAAATTTATATTTCTGGCTCAAAAACCCTAAATATTCTAAAGTGGGTATTTATTTTATTAGTTTTGATCAATTGATTATATAATATATTATAAAATATGTTTAATTGCATTCCTAAGCATTAAATTTAAATAAATTAATAAAATTTAATCGAATTGTATTTTTAGACCTAAAACCCTAGATTTCAAATGAAAATATGAAATTGGTCATTTGTATAGTTATTTTTCTAAATTAAATTTATAGAAATAGTTGAAATGACCTTAATTGAATTCTAACACCTTCAATTGAAATTAAGTGATTTAAATTATTTGAGTTTGTATTTTGGGCTTTAAAACCCTGATTTTGGGAAGCGATTATCTTAAATTGGCTACTTGTAAGATTATTTCATTGAAATTCATTATCTAGATTTATTTCAAATTAGTTTAATTGTAGTCCTAAGCTATCAATTTGAGATTATCAAAGCTAATTAGTTGAGTTGTTGTTCGAGTTAAAAATCCTAATTTTTAGAGATGGTTCTGAAAAAGATGATTTGTTTATGTTTATCTTACTTATTAGATTACAAGTTTTGATTTAAAATCATTTGAATTGTATTCTTATGTTATTTGGTTGGATTGGTTCCCTAAATATGGTTGGTTTGCCTCTTTAGTTGTAAAACCTAGTTAGTAAGTCATTTTCAAAAAAATTAACTTATAATCTATTATCCTTTCCCTGGCTTTCCAAATCAATTTAAAATGCTCAAGTGATATTTGTCAAACCCGATTTGGCTAATATTTAATATTACATTTTAACAAAGCTATGTTTGCGAGTCTTAGGTTTTAGACACATTTTCCAAGAAAAATCATTTATGTCTCTTTGTGTTGATTTAATTATAATATTTGAATTATTGATTGATAAGGTAGTTTCTGACCTAGTTTTATGATTTCTATCAACGATCTAGGAAAGCTTTCTTGTGGATTGTCGAGCTCTTGATAGTTCTCTCTCTTTCTTAATTTTCTTAGTTAGCTTCAGATTTAGGTAAGTCATTACTTACTTTTATTTATGACAGAATCTAAAATATATGTTTGCTTGGAGTGGAAGGTCATGAGTATGCTCATTGATTATTTAATTATAGCAAGCGTATACTATGTTCCTGTGTGGTAATTGTATGTATGTAAGAGTTTATAGCTTCAATACGAGCACATGTCAGTATGCCTCTTGAATATTTGATGTGTTTGAGTATGTGAAGGGATGAGTATGATTATGTGGTTAACATGTCTAGTTAATTATGAAATATTGGGCTATTTTGGAGTATGTTCTAATGTGCCTAAATTGTAATCGGTTTAGAAAACCATATATGTGGTTGAGTATGGATTGAAAGTGTATGATACCTTATGTTGTATTTTACGTAATGGAATTATTCGGCTTTAAAACCACCTAAAATTATTCGGCCTTAATACCACATGAATTGGTTCGGGTTTAATACCCCTAGAATCGATCGGCTTTAACGCCACTTGAATTGGTTCTGCTTTAACGCCAATTGGATTGGCTTGGCTTTAATGCTGCTTGAAATTTATCGGCTTTAATGCCACTTGAAATTAATCATATTTAATGTCATTGATATAATAATGGAAATTCATTGTGTTGATGGAAGTGAGCTAAGTGTTGTTATGTGAGCCTAATTTATGATTAGTTAAATCCTAGAGTAAAATATTAATCATTTAAAGTAAAAGATCTTGAGTCAGAACTTGTACCACTCGAAGTAGCTATCCGTGTTAGGTTTGGTATTCACTTATTACCATTTCAATGCTTTTCTCTTCTGTGATCTCGGATGCCTTACAAGGTCTAGAGAGACCCTATTCTACTCTATAGGTATCTTGACATATTTCAGCCCTATAGGCAATATGCATACTTATGTGATTGGGTGTCCTATTTATTGGTGGTTTGGTTACGTTTATGGATAGTCCAATTGTAATCCCCCAAAATTTTAAAAGCCCATATTTTAATAAATAACTTTTATTTGGGATAAATTAGCTTTTAAATTTATTTAATTTAATTATTTTATGGATTTTTTAGTATATAAAATTGGATATAAATATTTAATAATTAAAATAAATATTTTGTTATTTTATCATACTCTTTTTATTTAAATAATTTTCCAAACCATTTTTTTACTAAAATTTTCCTTTTAAAACCCATATATTTAATTATATTAAATTAAATTATTAAATAAATTTATTACCCAAAAATATTACATTTTATTATTTTATAAATTAAATTATTTTATTTTTACTCTTTTTCCCTTTCCCCTTTTTCTTTTTCCTTCTCCCTTTTCTCCTTTTTCTCCTTTCTTTCTTTTTCCTTTTTCTTCCTTCAGGCCGCCAGCACCCCTATCTGCCCTGTCTTCCTCATCCCTAGGTCACTGGCCTATTTCCCTCCTTCCTTCCTTGCATCCCCTGCCCACATCGTTTGGCCCAGACGCCCCCTTTTTCTTTTCTTCCTTCCTACCCCAAGCGAGCCCGGCCTGCCTCCCTTCTTTCTTTTCTTTCCTTCTCCTTTAACCATGCCCACCCACTCCCCTCTTCCCTTTTCTCGGCCTGGTAGCACCCCCCTTCTTTCTTTCTTCTTCTTCCTTTTTCCCAAACGATCGCCCGACCACCTCCGCCATCTCCGACCACCTCACCTGCAACCCTCCTCCCCCTATTGGTCTCCCTATCTCTCTCTCTCTCTCCATTCTTCCTGCCCATCTCAGCACCATCGTCTCTCTCTCCCCTCGCCCATGCCCTGCCCTACCCCTCCTTTCCCTTCCCTCTCCCTATAACTCCCATGCTCCTACTACCATGCCGCTACCCTACAGAGCCCCCTATCCCCTTCTTTTCTCTCCCTCTTTTTTTTCTTCTTCCTTCTTTGCCTCATCTTGCCATTTTCGAGCCTCCCATGCCCTTCCCCAACCTTTTTTCTCCCCTTTCTTCTCCTTCCATTATCCTTTCTATTTTTTCTCCGCTGCCCCGTTCAGCCACTACCATTGCCGCACTAGCCACCTACACTACCCCTTGCCACACTCTACCTCTACCCTACACCATCACACCACCTCTCAAGCCACCATGCATCACCTTCCTTCCTCCCCCCCCTTCTTTTTCTCTTCTTTTCCTTCCTTCTCAGCAGTCACCCTCCACCGCCTCCTTCTGCCACCATTCCATCGCCTCTACCGCCACCTGAGCCACAAAATCAATCACTGCAACCTCCTCTACCACCCCCACACCTTCTTTGGCCGAAACAACCACCTGCAAGCCTTCATTTTCTCCCTCCCTTTTCCTTCCTTCTCAGCCCCATCCACTCGGCAGGCACCTTCGCAGCCTCGCTGCAACCGTTGCTGCCTATAGTCGCCGTCAACCCATCCCCCGCCACCACCTACACCCCTTCTCCACCTCTACACCCTTCCTTTGCCTTAAATCCTCCCCCACATGCCCTCTTTCCTAGCACAAAAACCTTTACCTGAAATTGATTCCCTCTCCTTCTCCTTATGCCTTTTTCGACCCCTCCCCCTCTTATTTTTCATGGAGCTCATGCTGCATAAGTAGTATGAGCTGCTCCATGCTTTGTTTTGTTTTGTTTAATAAAATTTATGGTATAATATTATTTTAAGTTAAGTATTTTATTAATTAAGTGTTATAAAGTCTTATTCTTTGGTTTTTCTTATTTCTAATATAATAAACATTGATATTATTTTTAGGTATTGATTTTTCTAATCAAAGCTTGAATCTTTAACTAGAATACCGGTAAGGTTCATTTTTGTGCGAATTAAGGTAATCGTTTAACCCCACTTAAACGCATGGATAAACGTATATTAGCATATTAGTCTTGTTAATATGTTATTATGCTTGATATATGTTGTTTAATATTATATATGTAGTTTCTTGTGTTGATTGATAAATATGAAAGCATGCTAGTTTATATGCCATGTATGAAAAAAATGCTTAAGGAAGGAGAATTGTTATTTGAGAATATGTTAAGTACTTATTCATGCTATATTATGTTGTTGTGACCATTAATGCATGGTTAATATTATTGTGAGCCCTAGGGGTATTTTAGTAATATGTATTGTGCAAGAATGTAGCCTAATTTGTGTGTGTGCTAATGAGTATTATATTAAATATAATAGTTGTGGAGTTCGATAATGAGAATGGAGTATTAATATTAATATTTCATATGGTGATGATAATTTAATACAAGTGGTGTAATAAGGGGGGAAATGGTAATTTGTAAGTAAAAACCGTAAAATGGTAATTTTAGGGGTAAAGGATAAAATGGTAAATTTTGTAAGTAAAGGGTAAAATGGTAATTTTGAAAGTAAGGGGTAAAATGGTAACTTTGTGAGTAAAGGGTAGAATGGTAATTTTTAATTTCGGAGATAAAGGGTAAAATGGTAGTTTTGTTAGTAAAGGGTAAAATGGTAATTTGAAAGTGAAAAGGATAAAATGGTAATTTTGGAAGTTAGGGGTAAAATGGTAATTTCGAAGGCAAGGGCAAAATGGTAATATCATAATTGAAAGGGCAAATGGTAATTTTGGATATAAAGGGGAAAATAGTAAATTGGTATGAAAAAGGGTAATTTGGTAATTATGATAATAGAGAAAGGTAATTTGGTAACTTAACCAACTAAAGGGCAATTTAGTTATTATAATAATAGAAAAGGGTAAATGGTAAATATGATAATAGAGAAGGGTAATTTGGTAATTTAACCAACTAAAGGGTAGCTTGGTAATTATGATAATAGTGAAGGGTAATTTGGTAATTAGAATAATGGAGAAGGGTATTTTGGTAATTATGATAATGAAGAAGGGTAATTTGTTAATTTAACCAACTAAAGGGCAATTTGGTAATTATAACAAAGGAAAAGGGCAAATTGGTAATTTAACCAACCAAATGGAAAATATATTAATTGTAACAATTATGAAGGATAGTTGGTGACCTAATATGTATGGGAGATAACTTGGTAACCTAAATCGAGCAAGGGGTAATTTGGTAATTATACAACAAGGAGGGTAATATGGTAATTTGTCAAGTAAGGAAGGGATGACTTAGCAATTATACAAGTAAGGGGTAAATGAGTTCATTGTATCTAATATGTCGTTGTGATATCGGAATTTCGTAATATGACTAAAGTAACATTAAACAGTAAGATAAGAGTATTTGATAATTAGTAAGTATCACGGGAACAAATCCTAAATCAGAATTGGATGAGATTATGATGGCCTTAATGATTCCTCTATGTTACCTTGGATAACCATTTGAATAATAAATATCTAATGATATCATAACGATTGAAAGTAAATGAATATCTGATTGTTGCACTTTTGTGATCACCTTAATTAAGATACTAATACTTAAAGTGAAAGACCTCAAGAAAGGAATGGTAGCTCTTTAGGGATCGCTACCCTAAAGGCGTGGTTTAGCCCACGATTAGTCTGGTATTTGCTGGTGTGCCTTTGTGCCCCAACCAGGCCCTATATCTTACTCTATCTAGCTCTACAGACATATTTAGGGAATATGCATACTTATGAATTAGGTGTCCTTATCGGTAGGGTACTAAGTTAGCTTTATCCACCAATACAATCAGGGTAACTTTGCGTCCCTAGGTTGATAGTTGAAGCACTGAGTAGCTTTTATGCACCAGTGCAACCGGTGTACCTTTGTGTCCCAGAATCTTGATCTCCCTATCGAGCCAAATAAATGGAATTGTTGTGCTAATTAAAAAGGAAAAACACTAAGCGTGAAAGTGAAAAACTAATGAGACGGGCCTAGTTGAATTATATTATGAGTACTAATCCACCAGATATAATAGTGGCCCAAGAGTATTACCTTGGATGATTTATATTTGTATTCTGATCCACCGGCTATTATAGTGGGGGTCCCGAGCTCAATAAATTTGATTTGGTTGTGAATAAATCATGGAAAAATACTAATCACTTATAATGGAATACTATGTGAGTTAGGGCCAGACCGGTCCACCGGTGAATAATAGTGGCCAGGAGTATTCTGCCATGGAGACCAATCCACTGCAATAATAGTAGTCAGGAGCGTTCTACCCTTTATGTATTTTGGTCCACCGGCTATAATAGTAGGGTTCCCGCACTCACACGGATATTTATAATCCGAGATGATTGATAATGATGGACTAATGGCTTAAGGCCTTAAAAGTATCGATTGTTCATTATGGATTATTAATATATGATTGACTTGTTAAGTATGTGAATGTACAAACATGAATATTATGTTTGCACCATTAATATCTAATTAACTTATTAAGTATGTGAATGTACGGATGTGAATATTATGTATACACCTGTCATTATGTATGAATATAGTGTTGTATCATATGTTGCATTACGGGCCTGCTATTAAGTGTGTTTTAAAGGGTTACTCGGTACCATAGTAGTACTAAAGGGTTCCATTCGTGGGGGCCTTGCCTATTGAATGGATAGTGTCCCTTGTAAGTTGTTTTTAGACGCTATTTAAGTGGACTCCCGGGAAAGAGCGTAAGGAACTATTCGGAAAGTCCTAGGGTTGTCCTCTTTCTCTTTTAAATTCTTAGTTTCAATGTATTTGTTTATTTTTAACCACCACTGGTGGATTTTATTTTTATAAAATGTTATGTACGCTACTCTGATTTAATTATTGGTTTGAGTTTCTCGTAAGTTGCATTCTTCTCTTTTAGCGTTAGCACTTGGTACTAGAACGGTAGGAATGAACCGGTCTGGTACTAAGTGTGGCGATAATATCCCCAGAATTCACAGTTTTGTTATTTTACTTCCGCTAATTATTTTAATCAAATGAAAATTTTCAACAATGAATTTTGGGGGTATTACACCAGTTATGGTGAGTACCGTTCGAGTACTAGATTAGTTGTTACGATCTATTCAAGTCTCCATCCTCGAGATAATATAATTAAATAGTTGTGACCACGATACTAAAATATAATAATAAATTATTCTCATTCACTTAAGGATTTTATATTTCTTTTTCCTATGCATGTCTCTTAGTTGTCTCCCTTACAATAGTGTTGCTATATGACACATGTCCATATTCAATTATCTTATGATCTCTTATTCTAATCGCATATGGACCTTACGTGCAAAATGTTATCTTCTAGGGTAGTGTGTGTTACTTAGCATGTGATCGTGATTTCTTGCATGCTTGTACCTTATGTATTTTCATATCTAGTCATGTATTTATAAGCATGAATATGTGACCCCATGTTCTATTATATGTATCACATGTATAATCAAGCATAATTTATTATATGAGTAGAATGGTGTATGTATTGCATGTATATTTAAGCATGAATTATTGTATGAGTGGAATTGTGCATTTATCATATGTATAATTAAGCATTAGTATTGTAAGCTAGAGATTACCATATCTTATGTGTATCATGTTTCCTTTCATAAGTTAGGTAGTTGTGATTTACTCACTACTAGACCCATATTGATACTACATTTGTTGAATAGGTCTTGCGATGATCCACTGATGGTAGGGAGAAGGCATTTTGTGTTAGTTTGAGATATGATGTTATTATTGGCTTGAAGGCTTGGCTTGAGAGAGTAGACAAGGAGTTTGATACCTCAGGATTTATCTCTATTTATCTATATTTACTTTTGAAAATTTTCAAGGATTTTATTAAAATTTTCAAGGGAGCTGTAATTGAATTTAAATTTTCCAATACTTTGATAAGCTTTTAAAATCCAGGGTTATTTCATAAGTTTCTGCTGATTTATTTAGTGATGATTTTATTTAGTGAAATTGTTCACCTGCCATCTACCTGTGAATATCTCCTTGTGGAAGTTTATTCTCATGACATAGATGTTGGAATTTTTGATGGGCAAGCTTTAGCCTTTCATCTTGCATGAGATAGATGGTGGACATTTATCTTGTGTTAGGTGTGGTGGTAAGATTTCCAAATTCTATTTTGGCTTCCACATTATTCTTTTAAACAAAACTTTTCAAGAGAGAATTTTAAGGATGTTACAAATGGTCTGGCACTTTGTGCCTCATTGAATAATATTAGGCCTTTTATAGCAATGAATAATGTTGGACCTTTGTGCCATAAGAATAGTGTTTGACATTTTTTTTCATGTCAAAACTCCAAGTAGAATTTTATAGTATACTGGTGCAAGTTACAATATATTTTCTCATCTTAAGTTAGCATGCTTCATGCCATATCTTCCATTTATTTCACATTATACACCCAAAACTAAAATCATACTTCATCATATTAAGACTATGCATCATAGACAAGCTATATAACATGCTAAAAAGTGAAGTAAATTGGGTTAAGCCAAGAAACTTCTAATACTAATCCCTAAGCATGGTAAAACAAATCCTAGCATGAAACCTAAATATTTAACATTATATCGCATACTATGAAGTTTTATGAAGTAGATCAATTACTAAATATACTTACATCCTAGACTTCAAGATTTGTATAAATATATATAGACACTTGAAATGAGATATAATAAATATAATGCTTCAAATGTAGCAAAAAAATTACAAAATATGATTTTCATGAAACTTTCTTCAATAAAATTGTAACCAAACAAAGGAGTAATTTGGGGTTTAACAATAAGACTTCAAAGTAAAGAACATTATTCTTTTCCTCCTCTTATCAAGCTTTTCAAAAGGATAGTTTGAATTCCTTTCATTTTATTCAAAATAAAGGAGATAGAAACATAAGTTAATTCAAACTTTTAGTGGAAAATTCTTAGTATAACAATTCAAAATTTAAGCCTTAAAAAAACTAAGAGCATATAACCTTTACCCAAAAAAGTACTTGAAAACAAGAAGAACAATTTTCATTTCTTACTAGAAATTTTGGACAATGGTGGTTTTATGCTCCAAAATGCTTTTTTCTTACTTCCTTTCACTTAATCACTTGTAATACACGACTAAGAAGGAAAATCAAGTGTAGAACTTGAAGTTTTGAAGCAAAACCCATAAAATAATTGATGATGAGTGTTCAAGAGTTCTAGATAGCAACTAAGTCTAGAGAATGAAGTGTTGCATGATGCTTATATCAAAAGAAGAGTGTAAGACTTAAGGAGGCAAAGTGAGGTAGTGTATAGACACAAGTAGTATGCAAAACAAATGGAGTAAAAAAGAAGAGGGTATGGATCTTATAAGAAGTTATGATTGTGCACTCAAGGACAAGGGGAGGTGAGAGAAAAGAGTTGACGATAGAGATGATTACTTCCCTTGGTGTAGATAGTCAATGTAAGGCCTACAATTTATGTCCTAATCATCAAAATGTCGAATAAAAGCAAGATAATGAGACAAAAAAGGGAGAGGATGTCAATTATCATATTTTATTTTTAAGCAACTAAAATACAATTGACGGAATTAGTAGCTAGTGAAGACGAGTATAAAGGGTAAATTCTCTTATAAATTTTAAAATAGTCAATTAAAGAATGAAAATTATAGAATAATTTTAATGAATGATTTATAATCACCAAAATTATTTTAAAAATATTATATAAAAATTTGGGGCAGTAAAAGGCCTTATGGTAGTAGTATCACAAGGAAGTCTCATCAAAACTTTAATTATAAAACTAGATATTGAGATTAATTTATATAGCCTAGAAAATTTAAATGCAGACCTAATATAGTGCTTTTGAATTAAATATCGTAGGTAGAAAACATGTTAAATAACTCTTGAAGGCTTAAAGATGCTTATATTGATTTGCAAAAGCTTAATCATAATACTTAAATTTCAAATTTTATCAGTTTACTTAAGTATATGAATGGAATCAAATGATAATTGGAGATTTTTCTTTTATATATTAAAATAGTAGCCCATGAAAATATGGGGTATTACCGTCTAACCTTACCTTTACTTTCTTTTCCTATTCTTTTATTTATAGGAACCATAAGAGTGAGTATAATTCACTATGAAGGAATACAAATACTTAGGAGAAATCAAGTCTAGTACATTTGGTATCTAAGGCTCTGGTTTCAATCACAAGACTATGACTACACTAGTTTCTTTCTCTTTCTTTCTTTTTATAGTTGCTCTATCTACAAATTTTCATGTTCTTGTTATGTTAATGAATATAATTGATATGCAAGGGCTTCTATTTAAAACAACATGCACTAAAACAAAATATTTATTCTGCAGATAAGAGTTAAGTAGTGTTACATCGCACGTCCAAGAGCGCTTTATTAATTTCACGGTGAAAACAGTCATTGGTATAAAGTTCAACTTCTTAGAAAATATAATACAAATTTGTATAATATTTGAACCTACAAACAATCTTTATTCTGCAGCCATACATCGAGCAAAGAGTGTGAAAATTACGGGTAGGATAACGGTAGAAGGATATGGTATGAAATGAGCATGTGTTAACAGATACACAAAGGCGGTGGTCATCGGGAAGTGCGCGTAGTAAGGCATTGCCTACGACATAATCCACATGCATTCAATTCCTATATATCCATCCCGTCCGCCTCATCCGATGTATCCGGGCATATAGTGCTCTAAGTGCTGTGAAAAAAAGAGCAAAGACAATGGTCATCTTCGGCAGGAGGGAAATAAGAAAGTCAACAGGTCGTTTCCATGGTGAACTTCGCTCTAAAAGTCCATTCCAAGCTGCATTAGGGTCGTGAGTCGGGAAGGAGGTCCAAGTGCCAGTGGAATTCTCAAATCTACTGTGTGTGATGCGATTGAACTTCAATATATTTCTGTTCTTCCCGAAATCATTTGGATCAATGTCAATAGTAAAAATATCTCCATAAGGCCTTGCGGAGTGTAGGAACATAGGCAGAGAGATTGGATCAACCGAAATTGCAGCAAGATCCGACACCACAACAATACTCTTTCCATCGGGACAGAAGAATGGATGGTTCACGTGGCCTGCAATATCAAATCCACTTGCTACAACTAATATTGGCACCGACAACAGATCGCTCGCCTTCACTAGATAGACTGCGAAGTATCCCGAGTCCAGATCACCATCCCTTTTTTTTTCATCTTTATAATCAGTCCTGTTGCGGTTTGATGAGAATACTATCCAATCTCCACTTGGAGACCACTTGCAATGCGTGTCGATGCAATTCCCATCTGTTAGTTGTGATACTTTGCCTTCTACGTAATCCCCTTCTTCTGCGTTCTCCATTATGTACAAGTTCTTCTTATCTTTTCCCCCGCCATTTCTGGTAGATCGGAAAACTAGTTTGGTTCCTGCGCGCAAAAATATTGCAATTTAATTTTTACATCATCTTGCAAGGATCATGTTATGTAAGTTGTGCAATTGTGGTCAAGGAAACCATTGATGTAACTAAATATGAACATGAAAATCTAGTCATGACTTGAGATTAGAGCTGACAAACGTTGACCCAATCCGCCAAATCCGACCCGATTCAAGCGAAATCTAAACCGATAAAATTTAAAATGTTTAGCAACTCGACCCGACACTCATCCAACCCGGTACCGACTTGATAATAATTAAGCCAACCCAACCTTATCACAACCTATGACCCATCATAGATTCGACCCGGTAGCAACCCGACCTGACATTGACCAAACCCGACATAAATCTATCTCGGTGGTTATCTGACCCATCGTCGACCCGATTCAGCCTTGATCCGACCAAACATCAAAATCTATTATAATAATAAAAAAGTATACATATTTCATTATTCATTTAAAGCTTTTAAAAATATAGTGTTTTATCAATTGTACTTATTTTTTTATACTTTTACCCTAGACATCCTTATTTATCAATGATATCTTAAGAAATTTTTCCACACAAAAATACAACATTAAAAAATCATAATAATAATTTAATAAACAAGTAATAATTAATAACATATTTTTAATTACATACTTATATGAAATCAAACTAAATACTTACTTATGAGGTTAATGATTTGGAGTAATTTTGTTGATAAAGTTGTATATTAGATAATTTTTTAATATATTTTATTTTCTTGACCTAATTACTTTTATATGTTCACAACTTGTAAACATACACATGTCCTATAATATGGAATAAACTTATATACATAATTATTAATATTACTCAACTAGCAAATTATTGATGTATTATATTATATATTATTACTTATGGTGTAAAATAAAATTGGTCATCTAATTCCATCATCGATGACATGTATAAGAAGCTAACAACTAACAAGTATCAATCTATTATTCGAATCATTTTGATCATTACTCCATGATTTTATATAAAATAAAATAATTTATGTATTAACAAACTCATTTAACTTGACAAATGATAATATCTTCTAAAATTTTCCAACATCTTCCTTAACAAATAAGATATATTATTGACAAACTAAAAAAAAAAAAAAAGGCAAACATCCAGCATCAAGTGTGTAAAATAAAGTCTTCAATTACATTCGCTTATTAAAAGAAGCTCTTAATAGAAGAGCATAGCAGTGTCTATTATTACCCATAAAATCCAACAAGCAATAGCTATATCCAATAATAACTTAACAAAATTAGAAGATCCAAGAAATTCTCCGATAACATATATAATTCATGCATAAGTTATAAACTTAGAAGTTACAACCTACAGGCTGTATATATATATATATAAACCATCAAAATGACCTTCAAGCCACAAACATGCATCCCAACTATAAATTACTACAACTTCTAGAGAAAATGTCTCCTACATACAACATGTTAGAAAAACTTTTAATACCATTGTGCTATTAATCTAGTTTATTTTATAACATATTGTATACTCAATTAAAAATAATAAAGAAAGCACGCAATTTAACATAATTAATGCTTTTGAGCCCGAACTACAAATCTGGTCAATTTTATTCAAATATTTAAATTAACAGTTCGAAATTGAAATTAGACATATTCTAAAACATATTGTAAAATCAATTTTAAAAAAATAACTAAAATTCAATTTAAATCTACAAGAATTTTGACCTAAAAATTCGATTCCGATAGATTTCACGCAATTTTCCCAAATTAACAATTCCAACATGAAAGTACATTTCAAAGTATACTAAATCAATTTATCTAAAATAGCTTAATCGGACGAATCCGATAAATGCAAACATAACCGGGTTAAAAATCTAATTTTCACAATTCAATTTTATATATTGTAATTAACCACTCCAAATCACTCATACAACATATATATACATAATTCAATAACCAATTTAGCTTATTATAAGCTAATTTACAAAAAATTAATCAAAATAAGAGTTAGGGTTTGGGATAATTATACCAAACGAATTGTTATGAAATTGGAGGGATAAGGGTTGTTGGGGCATCACCGGTAGTCAAGGACCACTCCCTAGTTATCGGGTGCACCAAAGATGGCCAGACGGCAGCACCGTTATTGCTACTCGCTACATCTGGTTGTTGCTATTATGTGCTTTTATTGATGACGACGACAAGCAAAGGGGTGTGGAGGTTATGGTGGCGTGATGTGGCAGTGGTGTGGCAGTGGTGTCGGGTGACGAAGCAAAAGAGGGAGCAGAGCAGGTTGGGACTTGGGAAGGGGGGTTTCAGACTTTTAGTGCAGAAGAAGAGAAAAGACATAGGGAAGAAAAGAAGAAAGAAAATGGGATTGAGGCGATTCTGGTTCAACCGGACTATTTTTTTTAATCATAAATTATGTAAAATATAATAAATGATAAGTATACATTATATAGTCCTATTATGATCACCTTTATTTTATAAAATTATATTTTTTCAAGTAATTAATATTTTAAGTAATCAAATAAATAATAATAAATAATAAATATCGTTATTAGATTGAATCGTGTACTTTTTTTATTGTTAAAATTTATAAATATCTTTATTATTTAATTTTAAAAATAAAGCAAATATAATATTCTTATTTCATTTATTTGTCCTAGTAATCTGATGATTTTATCAAATATTTACAATATAATAAATGATAATTATATATTGTATAGTCATATTATGATCACATTTATTTTATAAATTTATATTTTTTTAAGTAATCAAATATTGGAACTATAATATTTTTATTTATTTTAAAAAACTCATATGTCGTATGGAGTAGTATGGATATTCTACATTCGAATCATATTGAAAAAAATTTATTGGTCAACAAAAAAAAGTGAGATAATATAATTGTTAACATTATACACTTATATTGATATATTATACTGTATGATCAATATATATCCTTCTTAATATATCAAAATGTAAAAAATACCCAAGAGAAATTAGACAGATAGTTGATAGACTTCGATTAAGGTTTAAACCATGTCAAATTTAACTTTTATATTCGTAAATGTAAAAATAAATCCTAATTCATTTATTATTATTAAAAGCTCATAAATAGAAATATACTGACTTCATTGAAATGAAAAAAAGTATAAATTAGGAGAATTTAGATAAATATGTATAAGTATGTATAGTTGTACTATTAACACATGAATATACATATACTTAATATTAATGAATATAGTTATAGATAGTTTAGATTTTAGAAGCAATATTCTTCATTAATTTTTAAGTGAGATTAGATCTTTGTATATGATTTTCTTCTTAATGTAATATTGTAATATTTTATCATGGTTTTAGAATCTAAACTTTCTAATATCACCAGATCATATATGATCTTATAAGTATTGGTATAATCTAAATTAAAATTCTATTTGTTATTATTATTAATCCAATTATTACTATAATTGTACAAGTACTAGTCTATTATTGGATCTAACTCTGAGTCATATGATTGATACCAATCAAATATCATTTGGATACAAGATAAGCAAAATAGGGCATTTTGTTAATCGGTATATTAAGCATACCATAGACTTCAATAGACTCACTCATTATGAGAATTTAGATTCAAATATTCAATTGAAATACACAAGAATATATTTATATACTTTTTTTGTTTGCTCATTTCTCTCTTTTTCATCTTCTATAATTTTAACTTTATGTGTATCAGATTATGAAGCATCTATGTTCTATGCAATAGAAATAATATATATATGTTTGTAATAAAAACATGAATATAGTTATTTTTATTAAACTATGTGGTGATATTTTAATTATCATTTTTAACTTTATAGTTAATTTTTAGTTTTTTAACATCTTTCTTTGTTAGGTTGAATCATGTAATTTTTTTTATTGTTAAAATTTATAAATATATTTATTATTTACTTGTGAAATAAAAGTAGATATAGTCAAGCAATAAAATCGTAGTCATGGTCGTAATTGCTATTGCGGTATTAGAGTGCCATGAAAGATATTTTATATGTTACGGTTGTCGGGGCATATTTTTTTTACTTTTTTCACAATAAATATTAGCAAATACTAATAAATATCGGTCGATAACCGATATATCGCCGATAAATACGTGAAATTCTAAATCAGTTGCGTATTGTCTATTTCGCGTATCGGCTAACCCAAAATCTAATAAATATCAACCGATATTGCATATCGAAACCAATATTTAATTGTATGGATATAGTATTCTTATTTCATTTATTTATACTAGTAATCTTATGATTATCTCTAATATTAACAATGTAATAAATGATAATTATATATTGTATAGTCATATTATGATTACCTTTATTTTATAAAATTATATTTTTTTATGTGATCAAATATTAGAACTATAATACTTTTATTTATTTTAAATACTCGTATGTCATATGGAGTAGAATGGTTATCCTACATTAAACTCATATTGAAAAGAATTTATTGATCAATAAAAAACATAAGATAATATAATTGTTAATGTTATACACTTATATTGATATATTACACTGTATGAATAATATATATCGTTCTTATTGCTTAACATAACAAAATGTAAAAAATGCCAAAGAGAAATTAAACAGATAGTTGATAGACCTCAATTTGAAGTTTAAACCATGTCGAATTTAACTTATTTTTTTATTCATAAATGCAAAAATAGATCCTAATTAATTTATTATTATTAAAAGCTGGTAAATAGAAATATAATAGTTTCATTAATGTGAAAAAATGTAAATTAGGAGAATTTAGATAAAGATGTATAAGTATGTATAGTCTACTATTAACATGAATATACATATTCTTCAATAATTTTCAAGTGAGATTAAACATTTATGTATGATTTTCTTCTTAATGTAATATTGTAATATTTTACCATGGTTTGAGAATCTAAATTTTCTAATTCCACCAGATCATATATGATCTTATAAGTATTAATATTATTAAAATTGAAATCCAATGCGTTATTATTATTATAATTGTACTAATTTATTATTACATTCGAGTCATTTGACTGATGCCAATTTAATATCATTTGGATATAAGATAAGAAAAATAGGACTTTATTGTTAATTGGTATATTAAGTAAACCCTTTACTTCATTGGACCCACTCATTATAAGAATTTTGATTTAAATATTCAATTAAAATTTACAAGAACATCTTTATATCATTTTTTTTACCCATTTCACTTATTTTCATCTTTTATAATTTTAACCTTATGTTATGTGTATGAATTAAGATTACCTAGACCTGAATTTGACTCAATCTATCATATTTCGACCCAACCCAACCCATCAAGTTAACTTGTAACTACTCAAATCCAACCCATCAAATTGTACGAAATGACCCGACCCATTAAGTTAACCCAAAATAACTCGAACCAATGGGACCAACCCATCAAATTGTACGAAATGACCCAAACTCACCCAGTCAAGTTAACTAGAAAATGACTTGAAGCCAAACCAACCCTACTAGTCAAGTGGACCTGAAATGACCCGAACCTATGTTTTCTTAACCCGAACAAGACCTAACCCAGTAAATTAACCCAAAATGACCTGTGACTACAATGAATTGAAATAACCTGACCCAACCCACAATCGACCTGCAAAAGACAAATGACCTAAAATAACCCAACCTGAGAACGACCTGACCCGAACCTAAACCACCCAATCTGATTGCCACCTCTACTTGAGATATAAGTAAAACCTAACTAAATCTTGTAAAGAAACAACATTTATAAAATTTAATTTCCAATCTTCCTTGTAGAAAATAATTTTTAATCCACCTCATAAGTAGTCATTTTATTTTATTTGTAGTCATCAATCTCTTATTTATCAAAATATGTATATTCATCAACCAAACATACGTATGGATCAAATTATTATCTATACTCACTTGATATTTTAGTTCATCCTAAAAGAGTGCCAATTTCTATCATCTTTTTTCATGAATGTTGTTTTCTTTACGAAAACATCAAAGTTATTTTATAAGTCCATAGACTATTGTTTGAACATTATGATAAGCATTCATATGTCTAATAACAAATAATGTAATTGGTATTTTAATCAAATAATTATTTAAGGGATCAAGTCTCATGTGTAAGGTCATGGATGGATCTAGAATGGTAGAGGAAGAATGAGAGGGATATTTTCAGGGAAAAATAACCTATAAGAGATGGAGCACAAAGGCATTATATTGGTTTGAGAATGAAAATCATAAGGCAAAGCTTCAACATTCACGGGTTGGCCATGACGATGAACATGGTTAGTCATTGTTTTAGGGCAAGGCTTATGTTGCCCATGTATATTTTGGTTTTTTGTCCTATGTTAGCCTATAAAATAAGAGAATTTTATATTCATTAATCGTAGGAGTGACTCAATATACGTATACAAAGAACTATAAATACAATATAGAGATCTAAAGGAAAAATCAAGAAGATGATTTCATGAATTTCTTTTTTTTCGAGGGGGGAATCAATATGGGATTGTGTTAGAAACATTATATTCATGGTTTTCTTGATTTTTTTTTGGATAAAGGAATCTAGTACAAATTTAATGATGTATAGAAGTGTTTTTTCAAATACTTAAACCAACTAGTTAGATAAAAATCATTTAGGACATCTAACATGTTAACTAAAATGCTAAACAAAGTGACATCATCTCCTTCAAATTGGTATCAAGGCTTCTTCTTCTTTTCTTCTTTGAATAAGACGGATAAGAAAATATTCATATTTGGAATATTGATACGGAAGTATTTAAAGGGGAGGAAAATTTCCTACTATATCAAAGTATGATTAATGATTTCCTTATTCAATAAAGGATTGCATAGAATCTTAGAGGATATGAATATGCTTACAATAAATATGAATAGATTAGCCCGGGACTCTTTTTTCTTAAATAAAGCATAATTTAGGTGAGAGGATTATAAAAGGATGACAATTAGAGAGCAAAGATGTATACATTGAGGTCAATATCAAACTAGCTAGTTGTTCTTTGAGAGGGATATTTTCTCATTCAAGATGGAGAAAGAAGATAATCAATAAGGTCATTTGATGCAACTCATGGACTAATAACCACTTAATGAGTCTTAATAAGACTTGAAGGATGAGAATAAATCTATTCTCCTCCTTACTTGTTTCCTAATAATGTACAACTCTATGATTACTTATCTACTTATCGAAAAGAAGATGCTTTATTTTGGGAAGACCAATATAGTGTTACTTATGGCTAACTAATTGATGCTTCAAGGGAGATATAATTCATAGGATCATGTTGATATTAGAAGGATGATGTGAAAGTAGAGGTTAGAAATCCTAACTTTAATTTCTTTTATTGTGATGGTGTTTTGCATGTCAAATTGATGTGTCCAGAATATAAGGAAGATTTGAAACAAAAGGATCATTCTAAATGTGTGATAGAAGATATGGTGATATTTTGTTGGTGGATGACAAAGGAAAAAGAGATAATTTCATATTTTAGTTGGGGTGTGCCTAACACATATGTTATAGGGTATAATTAGTATGAATCCTTTGAGGCTTGCAAAAATATATCATTATCCTTTTTTATTGGGTTAGAGGTCAAATTGAAGGTGACTAAAGAAATTGAGATTAAGATGCATACTAGCAAGCCTTGGAAATTATCCATGTTGAGGTATTGGAAAGGTTGGTTGGATTATATTATGTCATAAACATCAGATCCTCCTAGATAATGATTAATAAAACAAGGATGTTGATCTTATATTGATATGAGATATGAGGTTCAAATTTTTTTGTGGTAGCATTGAAGGGGTTGCAAGAATATAGGCATCATTAAATATTGGATAATGACACAAATAAGTTGATTTATTATAGATAGACAAACACGAGGCTTAAAAAAAATTGTTTATTGAGGTCAAGATTATCTACATAGGTTATGGGTTGATATAGAATAGCACACAACTAGGGAGAATGACATTTTTATGGAGAGAATAATTTACGTGTCTTAAGAAATAGACACTCATTGCATTGGTACATGAATAAAGACTATACAATCAAATTAAGTAGCAACAAAGATGGTTATCCTATTTTGGTGACCATGGCATGCTCGTGTGATGAGGCATGACTCGTTTTAGTGTAATTTGTTAGTCATCTTCTTGTTTCAAATTAACTCTTTTTTAGTTTTTGGTCTTATCTTAGGTTATAAAAGAAAATTATTTTATATTACTTTTACTAAGCAGGAATTTCATACTTGTACAAGGAAAACTCTATATATGGCAAAGAATTATTAAAGTAGGGATAAATAATGAAGTAGAGTTCTTGATTTTCTTAATAAATATTTTTAAGAGTTTTCATAAACCCTAGTTATACTTGGCTCACTAGCAATAAAGAAGTTCACATTTTCAATTTTTTATTTTATTTTCACAATTATCTTTATATGGTTGTAGTTTGTGTTCTATGCAGGTACATAAACTTAATCCTTCAAAGTGGATCCATGGCCAATCTAATACCTTGATAGTTAGATAACTAATAAATTCAACCTTTTAACATGTCCAAGTTCCAAATAAGTTGATAATTAGAGCATGATTATTACCTTTAATTTTCCATTAAGATATAGAATAAATCACATAAATTTGGTACTATAATCGAAGTAATATTTTTACAACATAATCAATATCCTAAATTGAATGAAATAAATCATTTTATCCTAACAAATACATACTTCTCTTTTGATTAATTTATAATTAATATTACATATGTATGATACTATGAGTGTATATCACACTTGAAGACTTTATTTTATATGAGATTTGTTATCTGCTTTTCTGATCTTAGTTAGGGTTTATTTATCTTCAAATATGACACTAATCTCTTAGCACTGTGTTTCTAAACCATTCAACATATCATTTTTGCCTCTATTTTTATAAAGTAGTGTGCAGTTCATTATTAAAAATTTTTGTAATTAAAGAAAAGAAACCCTAAAAGCCACATCCTTCAACATTATCCCAAATTAAAGATTGGAAACAAGTACTACTATAAAGAAAATAAACCTTACAAGCCACATCCTTTAACATTTGCTTTAATAACTTATATGGGGAGTGTTAAACTATTTGGAAAACTTTTCTATTAGAATCCCTTAAAAAATAAGGTACAAAAGTTGCTAAACAAACTTTTAAAGTTGTCCCCTACTTCTACGGTCTTCTACGTTATTATGTTATCCATTTCAATTGATATTCTAATCCTTTTCCCTATGTCTCATCTTTAGTTTACTATAAATGATAACCCAAATGGTTCCACTACAATCACACTATAAAAGAAGATGATCTAAAGAATCTTTTATCTTTTCATTATGCACATAGTCAATATTAAAACTATACCCTTTTATCCTCTAAACAATCTTAGTGGCCAAATTTTCTTATGTTGATAGCTATAGCAAAAATTAGTGCCTTGAGATGTTAAGTAGTTGTCAAATAGCTCCCCTTCATTCCACCTAAGGGTTTTGTTACCACAATAAGTCATAACATCTAGCAATGATGTATATGCTTAATGAACTATTTGTATACTATATGTCTTTACCTAACTTGTTTCTAAATTTCTTTTTCTTCATCATTATTGTCTAAGAGATCTTTTAGGTGATGTTCCAATCCTATACCTATCTCCCTTCGAAATAGTGATCATGCAACATCTTGATCCAAAGAGTATTTTTTACCATGGTTAACTAACACAGAAATTCATCCACTACTACTTTATGTTGCACTTAAATGTTAAACAACCACAAACTACCTTCAACTTATGGGGAATGTATAATGGACCATGCCACTAATGCTTTTCTTAGGACATTTGTTATCCTTAAACATAAGAATGATCTACATATAGCTTTAATGGTGTGTATGCTCTTCTTAGAAGGAATGAGACAAGTATCCTTGGATACTATACAATAAAACTTTGATCAGTCATAGCCTTTACAATTGATTAGTTACGATCCTAGTTATAGATAAAAGAGCCCATAGGTATGTGACAAACAACATAACTTCCCCCAATATAAAAACTAGTACGGTTTGTATTATACCCTTAAGTGTTAAGCACTATTTTTATTTAATTTAATCAATGATGATTTAGTCTGATTAGTATTGATAATAATAATTATTATTATAATAAAAATTATTATTACTATATTTATAATATTAACAATTGTATTAACTATCATATCTATAATTGTAATAGTTAGAATTATCCTAACTATTTTTATTACCATAGAAAATAATTATAATTTTAATTATAAGAATTAAAATAATAACAACTATAATAATTATAATTATAAGAACCATTTTCATCATTACAAAAAATACAAATATGTATCAAAATACTTATTGTAATTGTAATTATTCCATAAATTTTAAGTTGATAATTATTATTGATATAATTACTTTATTATAATAATTACAGTAAAGTAATAATAATAAAATAATAATAATTGTAATTAAATAAATAATTATGATAATAACGAATATTATCATAATTATATTAATAGTTAAAATAATTATATCACTAACAATAATAATAATAATTAATTTAATTACTACTACTAATTATAATCATAATGATTATTATATATTGATTACCTCATACATAATTTAAAATAAAGTAAAGCAAAGAAAAGGCAAGTAGGAATTGTTAGTAAATTACCATTTGCATTGGTGCATGGGAAGGCATTATTATAACCATTTGTGAGTTTTCTAGCTTGCTGGGAACGGGTGGAGGCACCGTGGATTGCGTAGATGTCTACTACAGCATCGGCACTGAAAGGAGCTCCCATACATACGTAGAGAATATCCTTTTCTGGATTTTGGCTCCAAGCTGGTGAGAAAACACCGTTACCTTCTTCTGCCTGCAAATCATGATTATTAAATCTGAGGTAGATATTGGCTAAAGATAGAGACCAGTACATGTGTGTCACCTCTTTATTTTCCAAGCTAAATTGATACAGACACCATATCATTAAACGATATTCTCAACCCTATTTTAAATTATCCTAGTTTATTTCCTACATATCCTAAAAATTTGAGTTTTTTTATGCTTAAGGTGGATTGAGAAATGAAGATAAATAAAGAAGCGAAAAGCGTTAAGTTGAAAGCATGAAGATTAGATATTATTAGCATTAACTTTTTTAATTATAGTTAGAATAGGGGTTATCAGATAGTAGGTAAGTTGGGCCCAATAACTAGCCCATTATTATTATTATTATTATTATTATTAGATATTAGTAGTACTTTATGGGTGTGTGTGTAAGCGGCTGATGATGATAACATTTTAAATCCATTGATATTAGTATTAGGCTCGACGCCCTTGAACTTTTCATCTTGTCCTTAGGGCTCGTAGAGGTATAACTCGACTACCTCCCTTAAGACTAAATGAAAATAGAATCCTTTCCTTAAAAAACATTTTTTAAAATTTGAACCATGGCCTGACCGATTTAACTCAACCTAATCCATGGTCCATGCTCTAAAACCATTCATTTTCACCTACCCCTAATCTAATTCTCACTTCACTTGGTCTATCCCTTCCCCCCCTCTCTCTCTCTCTCTCTCTCTCTCTCTCTCCGTGAGACTAAGTCTCACCCTTTGTTTTAGACCATTCTCTTCTTTACCTCTTCCCCTTCTCTTGTTTTCAAAAATGTAAGTAGGAGGAATTATCTTCTTCCCTTCCTAATATCTGAGGCCATTTATTCTCTTCTTTACCATTAATTTCTTTTGGCTTCCCTTCCTCATTTTGGTAATCGGTTCCTCCCCAAGAATCCTATTTATATATCTATAATAGGGATTGATTATGCACATTTTTTTTTATTATATAAAATTGGAGGTAAGCCTTTTTTGCTAAAATTGTCGATTACAATGACAAGCATAGAGATTATTCTAGGTTTGGGGAGAATAAATACGTTCTTGTGGCCCCATTTGACGAATCGATTAAGATTATGCTAGTTGGGTTTAGTGCAACTAGTATCAAATCTCTACGATCAATCAATCGACGTTAAAGTGTGTATTGTTCTCATTTCTTGTCATTTTTTTAGGTTTTCGTCAATTTGTGCTAACCTGTTGCTTTCTATCGGTGTTTTAATTGATAGGAATCCACTGGTGCATGCTTTTTCTAGGTTGAAAGTCGGTGGAAGAAGCGGTGGCTCCAACGCCGTCAGCTCCTCCTCCGTGAGCATAGTCATGACTCTATGATCTTGGTTTAGTTCACTAGTATACGAGTATGGGTAACTTCTTCTCTTGTTCTCGATTTGTTGAAAAAAAAAAATCTCTTTAGCTAGATTTAAATTAGTTGAAAATCAAACATAATATTTTATTCTATTGCGGTGTTTCGACTAAATGGTGTTAAGAACAAATTGTGTGTTGTTCATTCCTAATTCAATTGTTTTATATAGGACTGGACTCATTCTTTATTGTTTTGGTATTATTTTTTTCTGTCTCTATGTGTGGTTCGCTCATTCTTGTATTGATATTTTCTCGGTTGCATCAAATCCTACTGGTTCTAGGGTCGCACTATTTGAATCCTACTCCCATTTCTATTTCCTGCTTAACTTGTTTTGGGTCACTTAACCCTATGCTTTCTATTATCTATTTGTACTGGTTATGTTTTCTTGTATTTGCCCAAATTCTATTTTCTTGTAATGAGCATTGATTCTATTTCTTCAGATGCACTATTTCTTCCTTATCTACTTTACCCATTCCTGCTTGTGCACTCTTCATGTTGTTATAAATCTTATATACATGAAATATTATTATTGGCTTATTACCCCTTAGATAAAAAAATGGCCATTGATTTCCCTATTGATTTGCTTGTGTGTTCGTAAATTTAAAATATTAACTAATAGAATTAGAAATATTAAGGCTAGGATCACTAATGAGAATTCTTATCGAACTATAAACCAACATAGAACTTACAATCGTAGTAATCAAGACATAGAAAATGTCGATCAAGAATCTATGGCTGATGAAAAACTCAATAATTGAAATTATAGGATTAACCATAATGGGCAAGATAGGAGATTAAACAAGATCAAGCTAAAAATCCCAATGTTTTAAGGCCTTAGTGACCCTAATACTTACTTCGAATGGGAACGTAAAATTGAACTTTTTTCGATTTTCATAACTACTTCAATGAAAAAAAAGGTCAAGTTGGTTGTTACTGAATTCTCAATTTATGCAATATCTTGATGGGGTATGCTTGGTACGGATCAAGAACACACTAATAAGCCTCCTATCACCTCTTGGCCTCAACTTAGGGAAATAATAAGGCATAGGTTTATCCCACTTCATTATACACATGACTTACATTAGAAGCTTTAAATTTCTTGAATAAGGCTCTATATCTATTGACGAATACTATAAAGACATGGAAATGCTCCTGACTAAATTGAATTTTTATGGGGAAGAGGATGCTACCATGGCACACTTCCTTAAGAGCTTAAATTTTGACATTGCCAACCAAGTGGATTTAAACATTTATGATTCTATGGTCTGACTTCTTAATCTTGCTGAAAAAGTTGACAGACAACTGAAATCATCTTGAGACAATACCCGCTCTACTTCTCAAAATAAGAGCTCTAACTCCCATCCTCTTGAATCTTCCTCTAGAGGCAAACCCCTTAAACTTCCAAAACCCAAATTTTGATCTATAAAAACTCCTTTATGTTCTTCTTTCAAAAAGGGAAAAGGAAATACTAGCCCTAGTAGCTCTAGGTTCTCTCGAAACATTAGGTTTTCTAAGTGTCAAGGTCAAGGACATGTCCAAGCCTAATGTCCTAAAAAAAGAATTATGATACTTCAAGATGGTAAAATTATTTTAGATTCTGAAAATGAGGATGAAGTATCCAGCAAGACTAATGAATCTGAGTCGGATGTTGAGTACCCTTATGCTGAGTCTTTTGTCATCTGTAGGTCTCTTAACTCACAAGCTAAGATTGAACCAAACATAGAGAAAAGGGAAAACATCTTCCACATGAGGTGCTATGTAAATAGACTTAATAGCAATCTTATCATTGATAGTGGAAGTTGTGTCAACATGGCTAGCACATAGCTGGTTTGCAAGTTGAGTCTTCATACCACTAGGCACCCTCATCCCTATAAACTTCAATGGCTAAATGAACATAGGAAAATTAAGATCAATAGACAAGTCCTTTTGAGTATCAAAATTGGTAGGTATGAGGATGATGTTTTCTGTGATGTGGTACATATGCATGCTAGTCGTCCTCCTTAGAAGTCCCTAGCAGTTCTATAGGAAAATTGTTCATGACAATTACAAAAACAGGTACACCATATACAAAGATGACAAGAAGTATACCTTAGTCCCCTCTCCCCTACCAAGGGTAAGGAGGACCAAATCAAGATAAATTTTGAATATGATCGTAGGAAAGACGAGTCACCTTCTGAATTTAGCCTAGAGGATAAGGATAACAACAAACGACATGATAGTTTCTTTGCTTAGAAAAAGGACGTTACCCGTACCTTTTTCCATGACCTACTTGTCTACATGATGATCTATAAAAAATGCCTTGAGTCCTCTCATGACCATATCACGTATTTTCCTCTTCATATCCAAAATTTGATTTTTGAATACTACGACCTCTTCCCTGAGAAAATTCCTAATGGGCTTCCTCCTCTATGAGGAATAGAACACTAAATCAATTTCATTCTAGGTGGCACCATCCCAAACTGTCCCGCTTACTGAGCTAACCCTAAAGAAGTAAACGAGTTAAAAAGGCAAGTTACTAAGTTGCTTCAGAAAGGACACACAAAGGAAAGTAAGATTCCATGTGTCGTGCCTATTCTCTTGGTTCCAAAAAAAGATGGAATGTGGTGTATTTCTATCGATTATTGCACTGTGAATATGAATACCATTAAATATTGCTACCCCATTCCTCGCTTGGATGACATGCTAGATTAGCTAAATGGGAGCATGATTTTTTCCAAAATTGACTTAAAAAGTGGGTATCACCAAATTCAGATGTAGCCAAGTGATGAATGGAAAACCGCATTTAAGACCAACTTTGGCCTATATAAGTGGCTTATCATGCTTTTTGGGCTCTCTAATGCTCCTATCACTTTCATGCGCTAAATGAATCATGAATTATATGAATTTATTAGAAAATTTGTTGTTGTTTACTTCTATGACATCCTTATTTATAGCAAATACCATGATGACCACGTGATGCACATTAGACTCGTGTTAGACATCCTTAAGTAGGAACACTTATTTGACAACATATCTAAAAGTTTCTTTTTTCTCAAGGGTGTGGTCTTTTTAGGCTTTGTGTTGAGCCGAAATGGGATACATGTAGATGAAAAAAAGGTTAAAGCCATCAAAGAGTGGCTTATCCCTAAGAATGCATCTCAACTTAGGTGTTTCCATGGCTTATGTGGATTTTATAGGAGGTTTGTCCCCCAATTTAGTACCATACTATCCCCCTTGAGTGATTTAGTCCAAAAGTCCGTTGAATTTTAGTAGGGTCTTACACAAGAAAAGGCCTTTAAACTTTTGAAAGAAAAACTTATCAATGCACTACCCAACTTTAATAAGGTGTTTGAGATCGATTGTGATGACTCTGGAGTAGGAGTAGGAGCTATTTTGTCTCAAGATAATCGACCTGTTGCATATTTTAGTGAGAAATTGAATGATTCGTCCTTAACTATTCTATGTATGAGAAATAACTCTTCGCCCTTGTTAAATCCTTAGAAGTATGGTAGCGTTACCTTTCACCTAAAGGGTTCATTATCCATATTGATCATTAGTCCTTAGGGTATTTAAAGACTCAAAGGAAGCTTAACAGTAGGCAAGCTAAGTGGAGTGAGTTTATAGATACCTTCCCTTACATTATCAAATATAAAAAGGGGGGAGACAATAAGGCAACTGATGCCCTTAGTAGACAACACACACTCGTAGCCACTATCGACACTAACCTTTTGAGGTTTTTTCATCTTAAATTACTATACCCAAATGATGAGGACTTCTATCAAATCTTTGCCAAGTGTCAGAATGCTACTTTTGATAAATTCTACCTCTATGATGGCTACTAGTTTTGAGAAAATCGGTTGTGCATCCACCATAGCTCATTTAGGGAGTTACTTCTATTTAAATCCCATGGGGGTGGACTAATGGGTCACTTTAGCCATGCTAAGACCCATGACATTCTTACCGAGCATTTTTAGTGGCCACATATGAACAGAGATGCAATACGTTTCTGTGCTAATTATGTTTCATGTAAGCATGCTAAGTCGACTACCCCTCCCCATGACTTGTACACACCTCTCCCTATTTCTAGAATGCCTTGGATTGATGTGTCTATGGACTTTGTTTTAGGCCTTTCTTGCTCCAGAAGGAATAAAGACTCTATCATGGTAATCGTAGATCACTTTTCAAAAATAGCCCATTTCATCCCTTGCCATAAGACTAATGATGCTACCATCATTGTCGACTATTTCTTCGCTAACATAGTCAAGCTTCATAGCGTCCCTAGGACCATTTTATCTTATCAAGATGTTAAGTTTTTCTCTTACTTTTTCTAGATCCTTTGGGGGAAATTAGGTACAAAACTGCTTTTCTCCACCTCTTATCACCAGCAAACTAATGGGTAAACTAAGGTCATTAATCATACTTTGGAAAATATGCTTCAAGCTATTCTTGACAATAATTCCAAATAGTGAGTGTTTACCCTACCCTATATTGAATTTCCTTACAATTGAACTCTCTACTTGATTACTGGTAAATCTATGTTTGAGGTTGTTTATGGCCTTATTCTACTCACACCTTTAGACTTCTCCACATCCCCACCATCCCAATACATGTCGCGCAATGCTGAGTCACATGATAAATCCATTAAAAAGCTCCACAAATCAAACACCACACACATTCAGAAGTAAAATCTGGAAATGGATACTTGTGTTAATTAACATAGGAAGAAAGTCGTGTTTCAACTAGGAGACCTTGTCTGGGTCCATTTGTGTAAGGATTGGTTTCCAAACTACCGAAAGGAGAAGCTAGAACCTTGAGGTAATAGACCTTTCATGGTCTTTAAATGGATGAATGATAATGCCTATAAAATTGACTTACCCGAAAAGTATGGTGTCATACATCTCACATTCGATGTTTCTTATCTATCACCTTTTGTTGATTTTGTGTAGGTTTCGAGGATGAAACCCTTTCAAGAAGGGGGCATGATATGGACACCATATCATTAAATGCTATTCTCAATCCTATTTTGAATTATCCTAATTTATTTCCTGTCTGTCCTAATAATTTTGTGTTTTCTATGTTCAGGGTAGATTGGAAAATGGAGACCAATTAAGGAGTGAAAATCATCATGTTGAAAGCACGAAGATTGGATATTATTAATATTAACTTTTGTAATAATAGTTAGAATAGGGTTATCGGATCTTAGGTAAGTTGGGCCCAATAACAAGTCCATTTTTATTATTATCATTATTTTCATATATTAGTAGTACTTTATGGGTGTGTGCATAAGTGGCCGATGATGATAACGTATTAAGCTCGTTGATATTAGTCTTAGGCTTGATAGCCTTGAATTTGTCCTCTTGTCCTTAGGACTCATAGAAGTATAACTTGACTACCTCCCCTAAGATTAAATGAAAATAGAATCGTTTCCTTAAAACCCATTTTTAAAATATGAACCATGGATTGATCGGTTCAACTCGGTCCAATCCATGGCTTATGCTCACTTTCTCTCTTCTCAATCGAGGCTTGGCTTAACATCATCCATCCCACTTTTTCTCCTCTAAAACCATATGTGTTTACCTACCTCTAACCTTAAACCCCACTTCACTTGGTATCTCTATCTCTCTAACAGCAACTCGCCCTTTGTCTTTGGCTGTTCTCTTCTCTGCCTCTTCACCTTCTCTTGTTTTTGAAAATGGAAATATGAGGAATTATCTTCTTCCCTTCCCAATAATTGAGGTCATTTATTCCCTTATTTACCATTGTTTTCTTTAAGCTTCCCCTCTCCATTTTGGCAATATGTTCCTCCCTAAGAATCATATTTATATATCTATAATAGGGCTTGATTATGCATATTTTTTTTTATGATATAAAGTCAAAGGCTAAGCTATTTTTTCTACTAAAATTGTCAATTACGACAAGAAGCATGGAGATTACTCCTAGTTTGGGCCCCATTTAGCGAATCGATTATGATTCTATTGGTTGGGTTCAGTTTATGAATTCATGGTATATATTGATAAATTTTCAACCCTACAAATTGAGACTTCATCATTTATGAGTTATTTGCTACAACCATCAAAACCACTTTATTAGCACATTTTGCTGAATATTTATGTATTCAAATGCTAGCAGAAGAAACTACTGAAACAAATAGTTAAGATAATATTGTTGTTTATTAGCATCACTAACGAATATACGTTTACGTTTGTCATTAATTTAGTGAGATAATTATCGATCAAAGAAAAAACATTTGGAATTTGATCCTATTAAAGAAAAAATACTGTGAAATTTATAATATATATATATATATATATATATATATGTTTGGCATTTGTTTTAATTTAAGAGGCTAGCTCCCTATTAAAATAATGCTATATTTTTTTATAAAAAGGTGTCATACAACTCATAAAGTTATATATAAACTTACATCTATTAATATTTATTTTGTATATTAATGAACAGTAAAATAATTTAATATATCATTATATTTATTTTTTATTTTTATTCCTTTTCTTAATATTTAAATTCAAAAATAAAATTAAAAATTAGTAATTTTAAATTTTAAAATTGACATTATAAAATTCAAAACTAAAAATAAGGGAATCAAAAATATATAAATATTAGTAAAGTATGTCTTTGAAAGGTGCTTTTCATTAAAATCCCATCTTCATTTTTGTTATTAAAAACATGAATATTTGATTATTAATCCATTAGAATTTTAAAATGTTAACCATATATAAAAATACTCTCATTTTTTTTTATCAGTTATAAGTTTTTTTTATATAACTTAAAATTCATAACAACTATAAATTTAGTTTCAATCAATTAAGATTGAGAAACAAAATTAAATATATAACACAACTTAAAACATGTATTACTATTTTTTTAAAATATGAATCTTAGATTTTTAAGGTTTTTTTTAACTTTCTAAACTCTTGTTTTTATTTTTCATTCTTCATTTTTTTCAATCTCTATATTTTTATTTTATTTTTTAGATTCTTAATTCTTATTTTTTAATTTAATTTAATTTTATTTTTTGAATTTTTAAATTTAAATTTTTTTTATTTTTAAATTTCTAAGTTTTATTTTTCACCTTTTATATTTTTTGAATTTCATATTTTAGATATTTTTTTTGTAACTTTTTATTTGTTTATGTTTTTGAAATAAAATAATTACTTTTATTACAATATCAAATAAATAATAAAATAATAGTACATTGAAGTAATTTATAGATAGTATATTAAGTAATTAGAAGAGGATGTAATCATATGTATTTGTTATATACTTTGTATAATATCATATTCAATTGCAAGTAATATTTATTTTAATGTATAACTTCTTTAATTGGAACAAACCTCAAATGTTTATATCTTCATTATAAATTAAAAAATGTTTCTTTATTAATTAAAACAAACTCCAAATATTTATTCCTTAATCAATAATTAATTATCTCATAATTTAATGAATGATATTTTCCACTAGAAAAGGATCCCTTCATTTCACAATAGCCATTACAAATTTTGGGGTAAACTTTGATTATGAATTTCTTCCAAAACATAGAATGTCATACTATAAAAAAATTATTATTATAATTATATTCATACTTAAGGTATCTTAATTTATAATCTTCTTTTCTTATAATTTGCTTATCAATATGTATTCACATATAGTAAGGGTCCTAGTTTATCTCGAAAGCAAAAACATATTACATTACAAAAGAGAGTAACATTCATGAGAACAATCTAAAAAGCTATACGTGTTGAAAAGGATTGTGTGTGATTAATTAGTTTATCATAAGTTAACAAACTTGTTTTTAGTTTATCAACTTGGTAAATAAGCTCTTTATAAAATTTCAAAGTGAGTTAGATATAAGGGGCCCAATGATCGCATAGAGTGAGAAGAAGTGACTTCATTATGCTTTAGAAAGGAAAAATTGGTAAGCTCCAAAAAAACATCATTCGTTTAAAATAGAAAATCATTTTAACCTTAGATTTTTGTTTCAAACTAAAGTTTTTTTTTTTGTATTCAAAAGTAAGGGAATGAACTCCCCCAAACACTTAAATTAAAGTCATCTAAAGAGAAAGCGAGAATCCTCTAGTACAATTAAAAAAACAAATGATCACTAATCTTAGACAGGAGAGAATCAAAACAACACAGACCAAAGTCCTTCGAATGGCTCATCGAGCCGAAACATATGCCAATGAATTAGACTATTTATAGTCATGAATGATATAGTATGACTGAAAATATTACATGAGGCCTTTGTATGTTGCCACCAGGCTAGTGTGACAATGAATGTGAGCTTCCTTATTATGCACATTATGAACTACAAAAGCCGAATTGGAAAAGATAATCACATACTAGTATCCCCTAATCTTTTGCCTAAGAGAGCCCATAAAAAAGTTCCCAAATCACTACTACTTGAATACTCCCATAACTAATGTTTGTCATGAAACCATAGAGCCAGCCACCCCACTAGTCCCTTGCAACAATGTCCACTATAAGCCAACTCAGATTTCCTAGCCCACTTCCATCCATGTTCATTTTAATGAACCCTTATGGTGGTGCACTCCAACCCACTTCCATGCATTTTCTCAAATGCCCTAGCTCTTGGACTTATAACCTAGTACGATATTCCTCACAAGCAAAAAATTGCATTGGATGTGTTAGAGACTTTGAGAACTACTCCTTGTCCTATAAAACTCTCTTATTCTAAGCCAACCAAATGATCCAAAGGCTTAAATCAAAAATGAGAGCACATGGTACCTCATTCTTTCCTATCCCACAATGTTGTCTTGTATTATGCTAAATCTAGTTGTAAAGGTTACCGAAAGGTCATATGCCTTTCCAAGGGGATCAAAGCATACTAGAACTTTCAAGTGAACTCACAACCTCAATGGACATGATTGAGGTCTTCATCATTCCCACAAAAGCCTCTTGGAAAAGTCCAAACTTGAGGCGACTGTAGTTAGTTAGTAAACAATCATGGGAAGCTAACCATAGGAAAGAGTGAACCTTATGCCTAACTTTTTTATTTCCAAATATTCTTTCATCCACTACTCAATAACATATCTTGCTCATTCCTATAGATGTTATGGTAAGTAGAAGAGACCAAAAATACCCCTACCATTATAAGCACCCTAGGTTGGAATATTAGCTCCAATGTCATGATCATTCATCCATATAATAATGATGTTAGCCTCCGTATGCCAAGGGAGAAAACCAACAACTTCCCGTAATCTCATTCTCCGTTAGGTGCTTTGTAAGTTGCCAATAAATTAAATATTTATTTATTAATATCCCTTGTTGTCTTCTCAATCAAGGGCTAATCACCCACCCACAAATCAAGCCAAAAATAAACCTCTAAACTACTCTGAATAATCTATCTAATGCCCTTTGGGAGTGTACTCATAGAAAGTAATGAGGAAGACCGAAGGTACCTTTCCTATGGCACACAAACTCAAAGGGTGTTCTTATTTTGTAGTAGGTCGCACACAAGCTTCATGAAGATAACATAGTTAATATTACTATCATCTCTTAAACCCAAGTCACCCTTATCTTTGGGGAAGCCAACCATACCCTACTTCAAAAGATATACCCTTCACTTGTGAATCATTGAACCCCAAAGAATAGAATGACTTAGCTTGTATAAAATTTGTGTCACATTTGTCGGGATCATATAAGTTTTCATATAATACAAAATAATTGTTGAAAAAACTAATTGAATAAGCATAACCTTTCTAATAAGTGAGAAACTATGAGGTTTCCATGTAAATGACCTCTTTGAACCCTTTTAACCACATGAGAAAATAAACCCATGATTATATGACCTTGACACATTTGAACGCTCAGATAACAGCCCAAAGAGTGTGTGTAAGGAATAATAGCAATGCTAATAATACCATTAGGGTCCATATGCCTCACATTATTTTAAAAGATAATAGTGGACTTATCAAGACTAAATCTTTGACTGGAAGCATTACCCATCATTTCCAAGACACCCATGATAACCTTGATCTAAGGCACAAAAGCCTTGGAAAAGAACAAGAGATTATTGATGAAAAAGAGGCGGGAAAACATTGCTTGCCACAAGTAACAAAAATAAGTTTCCATTGGCCCAAGTTAACTCGATGGAGGATAAGGTGAGACTGGTGTTCCATGCATAAGATGAAAATAAAAGGGCAGATGGAGCCCCCTTGCTAAGAACCTCTAGGCAGATGGAAGATGCTTCCCACCTCCAAATTCTAAATGATTCAAATGGAGACTGTGCTAACGCATGTCATAATAAGGTAGATCATTTTATTAGGAATACACACAATAACAAGGGTGTCCTAAATAAAATCCCAAAGTAGACAGACGTAGGCCTTCTCCAAGTCAATCTTTAAGGCCATAAACCTAGAACTTTCTTTCACTTTTCTCATCTTATACATAACTTCTTGTGTGGCAATAATATTTCCATGAGTGTGTCTCTTAAGCAAGAAGCTACTTTAGGTTATCCCCACAATGCATTGTAGCATAGGCTTGAGGTAGTGTGAAAGGGTTTTAGTAATGATCTTATAGGCCATAATGTAGAGATTAATGGGCCTAAAGTTGTTGGTGCTTGTTATATTTTCTAGTTGTTGGATTAGATACAACGCCTTATTTATGCATGAATCAAGGCCTTTAGATTCAAAAATAGATGGCACCATGAGATGTAAGTCCAAGCTAATAATTTTATAGATTTTTAGGAAGAAGATAAGTTAAAAACCATCAATACACTAGCTCTAGTAAGCTCCATACTAAAAATTGAGTTACAATCCTCCTCCATGGTATGTAGGCCACTAAGATGATTAAACTCTTTCTCTCAGATTTGTGGGAAACCCACTATATATCCATCAAGCTTAGTAATCTCACTGTCTTGTCATCCTTCGGCACAACCACCTCCATCCTACCTTCTGGAACCATAGAAGTTGCTCTTACATAAGCACCATGTTGTAGTCTTTAATCAATTTCTCTTTTATTTTAAGGAGGCCTAGGCAAAAACTACTGATTAAGAGTGTTTTAGAAACAATTCATATGAGATTTCAACATTTTCTTCTTCCCAAAGATTTTTCCAAAACTATTATGATCCAAAATTATAAGCCATCTACATAATTTGCGAGCTTATCATGTACGTTCCCACCTAAATTCCAGAGGAAATCCATATTCACATGCAAGCTAGTGTCAGTGATCCATGCAACCTCAAAATGAAATGTCTCTATCCATGCCTCATCTCTCCTCAGTCAAAATTGAGTATAATTCAGTGATAATCTCCATGTGTATGCATAAGATGGGTGGCACTATAATCCAAAAAAGAGTCAATGCAATCTTGATTAGAAACCACTTGATTGATACGTGAGCTAATCACACATTCTTCGACTTTGCCTTGCTAAGTGAATTTAGACACCACAAACCCTAGGTCTTGAAGTTGACACCCCTATAGGCGACTATTAAAAAGGATACACATAGGCAGTTGGTGGCTACTACCTCCTCTTCTCTCTACTAATGATGCCACATTATTAAAATCACCCCCAGTGATCCAAGGTATCTAAATGCTCTCATCAATAGAGAGAAAGGTCCTCCCTAAATTCCTCCTTAATTGAAAGGAGATGTGAAACATACACCCTCGTAAAGAGAAAGGAGGGGAGAATTCTCCATTTGTAATTGCACATGGATAAGTTGGTGTGTAGCTCTAATAAGATGAATGTTAACCTTAAATTTTTTCTAAAGCAACCAAACACAACCCCAGAAAAGCTAAACATATCAACTCTTATATTTTTGTAGTACCCAAGTTTTCTAACGACTACCCATGCTCTAGTACCACTAAGCCTTGTTTCCACAAGGACCATAACCATGGGATTTTGACAACTGACAAGATCTTTGAAGTTGGTAAGGAAAGCTTAATTCTTGTCTCCCTTAACATTCTAAAAAATAATTTTAACCATAAATATAACAAAAGGGAATGTTTGGCCTTCGCATGGGGTTGCTACTACCCCATATTAACCATTCTACCTTGCACCCCACGCATCATCACATTCTTGCCTCAAACTAGAATAACCTTTGGTTAGAGTGCAATGCCACTCTTTAAAATACTTTATATGGGTAGTTGCTTGTCAATACTACTAGCCCCGATAGACCCACCGGCAAGAGTTCAAGGGGGTAGCTTATAACTTCTAGTTAATTTTTTACTTTGGCCCCCCGATTCTAAAGGAGCACTTGAGATCATGAGACCTTCCTCAAAAGCCATGAACTTGGTTTGCACCAGATTCTTAAGTGTCAAAAGTGGAGATCCCTACATCCTATACTTCAAGGAGGGATCGGAGCTCACAACAACGCCCTTTTCTTTGGGGCCATCAATTCTATTTTTAGGATCCAGTCCACTTCATATCAATCAAAATGTCCATCAACATCCCTAGTTTCCTCATTGAGTTCTTCTATCACAAAGTATGACAGATTTCTAGTGCCCTACTCAGTAGCTAAGCAATATGGTTTGTGAGAGTTTCCAGCTCCAATCCCACCTTTAAATTCTTTTATGAATTCAGTGTTCTGCCCTCAACCTTTGCTTTCATAACCCTTAGCCTCTTCTATTTTGTTCATAACCAACATCCATGGCCCAATGGGGTTTTCTGGTTCAGTCCCTTAAGGTGCGTCATTTTGCCTCAAATTCGGCTGCTCTAGCATAGGCGCCTCCGCCTCGACTCGCTTCTCTATATTCACTAGGTGCGTCGGGGAATCATGTAGAAGATGTTTGTACGTCTTGCAATAGAAGCATACCAGGCTAACACCCTCATATTAGCCTAACCAAAACTTGTAGAGCAAAGGTTTGCTAAAGCCGAGTCCCACCACTATCCTAGGGAAATGACCCTTGGAGATTGTGGTAGTGTTTATGAGCAAAGGTTTAAAAATAAAGTTATTCTACAAAAAATTGATACCTAACTCTCACTTCTATCTTTATTTTTTTCTTTTATTATCTTTTTATTAACTGTTTGACATTTTTTCATTGAAGGGGTATAAGTATATTCTTAAGGTTAGTTTTATCACTTTCTTTGAAAAGTATATAAATAACTAAAAAAAAATTGGGGGGATGGGGGTGGGGGAACTAACCGAGTAAATATGTAGCAGTATTATCACTTTCATAAGCTATGGAGGAGGGGGAGAAAATAAATAAATAAACCGCTAACGTTCCTCTTTAGATCCAACCTTACCTCGTAAACACAACGCAAGCCTTTGTTATCGGCAACCATTACAGACTTGAATTTATTATCCACAAACGCAAGCTTGCTTCCGTCTTTTGAAAATGTCGGGAATGCTCCAGAAATCCTGAATAGTTCAACATCCCTCAGTGGGGAAGCGACTGTAGCAAACTTTCTTGGGATACTGTCGTCAATCTGTCACATTAATAAGGTGATGTATATAATCGCTAACTCGTGTTTGCCGGGCAACTCTTTCAACATAGATATTAGGTAATCAAGTAACCTAAGGAATAAACGAAATTTGAAATATATATTGAGCAGTCGATATAGACATACCTTTAGAGAGCTACTCTTGCAAGAATGGTATCCGATTCTCTTCCTACCATTCATTCTGTCCGCTATCACGAAAGGATTGAAATGGTCAGCCTCTGATTTAACTTTTTGAGTGAGTTTTATTGACGGCACATCTGCTTCGGATGAATCAAAAATCTCGATGTGTCTGTACTGTGCTTCCACACGTTTGTCAGCGAACGTCGGCGTTTGGCGAATGGTTGCGACCGCAACGTTATCTGCGTCAATAGCCGCTGGGGTTACCGCATCAATTTCATCCGGAGTCACACGGACACCGTCGTTTATTTGGCCGTTGCTTATGTCGGCACGAAACACACCCCAGTTTTGCCCGACTTTGCGATGGAAAAATAGCACGCTGTCGCTTCCCCACGTCGGCCAACCCCCGTTTCTTATGATCCGCGTCTTACGGAAGGGTTTCTCAACGTTCAGCACAAAAATGTTGGTCTTTAAGTTTTCTCTCTCGCCGTCCCAGCCACATTTATCCTCGAGCGATGCCACGGCTATTCTCTTTCCCGACGGTGACACTGCCGGATTTAAATGAGCTTCCCCTGTTCATGTAGATATTTTGTTGTTAGGACTATATATCATTTTCCAATTCATTTAGTCATAGCAATGTATAACATGTTAATTATTTTGATGCATTTTCATATTAATCAACTCTGCGATAGGTTCATAGATACCTTTGGCAACTTTCTCAACACAGAACCATTATAGCTAGGCCCATCGGACTTAGAATTTCTCCCACTTAAGAGGGCTTGATATATATGTCGTCCTTATATATGCCAAAATTGCTTGATTATATATGGATGATTAAGTGGGAAAACTTCAAAATTTTCTCTCTCATTAATATCCCGTCGTAAGACAGGTCTATTTACTTGACAGGAGGCCTTTGTAATCATCTTCAATTTCGAGGTGCGTAGCAGGTGTGGCAATATAGAGTTGGTTTACGAGCGTGATGGCATCCCAAAACACAAGGTATACAAGGTTGTGTTGCAGATAATAATAACCTTCTCGGCTAGACGCATAATTATAAGATAGTTTAAAAATAAGTTGAAAAACATAAGAATAAAGATTTATGAAAGAAAAAAAATTAAAAACTTTTATTGAGTATGAAAGATATGAGAAAAAAAAATAGAAGCCTGCACACGTATAAATGGTCATTAGAGTTCTTTTTTATACCCTTCCTCATTATTGGCCAAAATGCTCTTTAATTAGCTGACATACATGGTATAACTTTCTATCTAACGCCAATTAAAGTTGAGAGGAAGCATAAAAATTACCACCTAATGATTGATACTACGAATTGACCTTTATCAACTTCTACGTTATCATGCAGATGGGTACCAAATCTCATATATTAAAAAAAAAAGTCTGACCACTCCCATACATCTCATCTTTACTATGATAGTATCTACGCCTTCTCCCTTGGCCTTGACTTGGATAAACCCTTCTTAAGTCTAGTTTACCAATTGATCCTATCAATTGGTCATTTGTCGTCATCATTTGTAGTCGCCCTTGATGCCCTTAGCATAAAATGACACCCCTGGCCATCATATGTTGGCTATTGCTTTTTGCCTTTAGCCAACGACCCTTTGCTATTGGTTGATGGCCTATGGATAATGCCCTTTGGTCACCTCCCTTTACATGGATAATACCCCCTTAGTTGTCACCCTTTAGTTGTCACCCTTTTCCCTTGGTTGATGAGCCTTTGCCATTGATTGGTGCTCTTGGATTGACCCCATTTGCATGTCTAACATCACTGGTTGATTCCCTTATGTTAACATCCTTGGGCTATTTAGTCTAGCCTACAGAATTTACTTTGGCTTTTTATTTTGGCTTCATTCCTTTTTATTTATTTTTATTTTATTTTTTGAGGAATTCCAACATTTTCCCCCTCCCAAACAAGGGAACAATGTTCTTCTTCTCTATAGAGATGAACCATGCACCATGTTTAAACTAGCTTTGGTGCAGCATAGGTCATGCTTACTTTTGGATAATAACTTTGTAAGCATATTATACCCATTTTTATCGATACAAACTTTCTCCAAACAAAGATATCTTTCCTTGTGCAAATATCAAATCTAATGATCCCACACTTGGATATGTTTGGATCTTTTGTGGAAGCTGACATTATTACTAATATAAATGTTACTTTATGAGTCACTAAATACCATAAAATTGTTCTGCCTTAACCTAGTCTACCTAAACAATGTATTCATCCATAATATCTCCCATACCCATTGGTAATGGTTATGTACTCTGTCTCGGTCATGGATAGGCCCACATACTTCTACATTGAAGATTGCCACGACACAACTCCTTCATAAAAGATAAACAAGAATTGTTATAACTGATCAAAAATTACTTAACCCTAGTAGATAACTTAGTATCCACTTCATTGTCTTCCAATGATCTTTGTTAGGATTGGACATGAACCAAATGACCATATAAACAACAAATGTAATGTCAAACTTTGCACACAATAATAGTAATATTAAGAAAAACCTAATCCTAGTGTTTTTCCCAAAGTAGGTGAGCCATTTCAAGGCCCTCAAGTGGTATAGGAGCTTGCTCCAAGACCCGGTGATAATTTAGGTAAGGGGTGCTAAGGCCTTTTGTGTGCTTATATGCATTATATGCCTCGCATGCCTTGTGATGTGATATCCGCTCCCGAGAATTGATGATTTATTTGACCAGCTAAAGGGAGCTACGGTGTTTTCCAAGATAGATTTGAGGTCCGGGTACCATTAACTGAGGATCGCAGATGCAGATATTATGAAGACTGCCTTTCGGACGCGGTATGGGCATTACGAATTTACAGTGATGCCCTTTGGACTTACAAATGCTCCAGCGGTGTTCATGGACTTGATGACGAGGATATTCAGACCTTTCCTCGATCAGTTTGTAGTGGTTTTTATTGATGATATTCTGATATATTCCCGAGGAGATGAGGAGCACGAGCAACACCTACGCACCATTCTGAGCACATTAAGAGAGCATAATCTGTATGCGAAACTATCAAAGTGCGGGTTTTGGCTCCAAGAGGTAGCCTTCCTTGGTCACATTGTATCGGCTAAAGGAGTGGCTGTGGACCCTGCTAAGATTGTGGCCATCACAGAGTGGAAGCCCCCTACGAACATATCAGAGATTCGTAGTTTTCTAGGTTTGGCTGGATATTACCGAAGGTTTGTGCAGAACTTTTCTAAGATAGCCAGACCTTTGACTAATCTCTTGAAGAAGACTACAAAGTTCCAGTGGGATGAAGTTTGTGAAGAGGCTTTTCAAGAACTGAAGAAAAGGTTGACTACGGCACCAGTGTTGACCTTACCTGAGGGGACCGAAGAGTTTGAAGTTTATAGCGATGCATCCAAGCATGGTTTAGGATGCGTGCTGATTCAGAAGGGCAAGGTGGTAGCTTATGCCTCACGGCAGTTGAAGAATCATGAGCAGAATTATCCCACACATGATCTTGAGTTAGCTGCCATTGTTTTCGCTTTAAAGATTTGGAGACATTATCTGTACGGGACGAAGTGTAAATTCTTTACAGATCACAAGAGTCTTAAGTATATCTTCACACAGAAGGAGCTCAACTTGAGGCAGAGAAGATGGTTGGAACTGGTAAAGGATTACGACATTGAGTTGACCTACCATGAGGGTAAGGCCAATGTGGTTGCTGATGCTCTCAGTAGGAAGACTGCACACTCTACAATATGTTGTGTAGTTGCTGATCGGACGATAAGGGAATTAGCAGACCTAGAGATTGAGATGATTCAACAGGGAGACCTCGAAGCCCGTATGAACGCATTGACGCTTACTCCTGCTATATTTGAAGAGATCCGAGCCGGCCAGGTCGGAGATGTCAAGTTGGAAAGGATCCGACAGAAGATACAGGAAGGCAAAGCCGAGGGGTTCAGAGTCTATGAGGATGGAACTATTTGATTCAAGGGTCGTTGGTGTGTGCCCCAAAGATGTCCAGATCTTAAGCATCGTATTATGGAGGAGGGACATCATACTCCCTATTCGGTTCACCCGGGAGGATCGAAGTTATACAAGGATCTCAAAAAGGTGTACTGGTGGCCACGTATGAAAAGGGAGGTAGCCGAGTTTGTATCTCGGTGTCTTGTGTGTCAGAAGGTTAAGACCGAACATCGAAGACCAGCGGGATTACTTCAGTCTTTGGAGGTGCCGGGATGGAAATGGGACTCCATTTCTATGGATTTCGTGTGTGGATTACCAAGGACCCGAAGCGGCTGTGATACCATCTGGGTTATTGTTGATAGACTGACCAAGTCAGCCATATTCATTCCTATGAAGTCAACCTGGAGTATGGAACAGTTAGCCAGCGCTTATATGAAATTTGTGGTCAGCCGTCACGGGGTCCCTAAGGATATTGTTTCAGATCGAGATTCGAGGTTCTTATCTCACTTTTGGCAAAAGTTACAAGAAGTTTTGGGTACCAAACTGAAGATGAGCACAGCTTTTCATCCTGCCACAGATGGGCAGACAGAGCGGACCATTCAGACCTTGGAAGATATGTTGAGAGCTTGCGTGTTGGATTTCCAGGGATGTTGGGAGGAACGTTTGCATTTAGTGGAGTTTTCCTATAATAACAGTTATCATGCCAGTATTGGGATGGCTCCTTTCGAAGCGTTGTATGGACGGAAGTGTCGGAATCCCCTGTGTTGGAACGACATTAGTGAGACGATAGTGTTAGGACCAGAAATGATCGAGGATATGACTTGTCAGGTCAGACATATCCAAGATCGGATGAAAGCAGCTCAGAGCCGACAGAAGAGTTATACCGATCAGAGGCGTAGGGACGGAGAATTTGAACCTGGAGACAAGGTGTTATTAAGGGTTTCACCTACGAAAGGAGTGCAGAGGTTCGGAAGGAAGGGAAAATTGAGCCCTAGATATATCGGCCCCTATGAGATATTAGAGCGAGTGGGCGAAGTTGCCTACAAATTGGCTCTTCCTCCAGAGTTGGCACGAGTGCATAACGTGTTCCACATTTCTCAGCTACGGAAGTATGTTGCCGATCCGTCGCACGTAATTCAACCAGATGAGGTTGAATTGGATGATTCGATGACTTACGAGGAACGACCGGTGCGGATTCTCGACACCAAGCTGAGGAAGACTCGTACGAGTTCAGTGCCTCTGGTTAAGATCTTATGGAGTCGCCATGGAACCGAAGAAGCTACTTGGGAGACCGAAAAAGATATGCGAGAAGCGTATCCGGAGCTTTTTGTGGAAGGTTAGATTCTTTCCATCTAGTTTGTCCCTAGGGGGGGTAGTTGACTTAAGCTTAGTTAATAATTGTTATTCCCGATTCTTAGGATTTCCTAACTCTTTTCTTAGGATAACCGCCTCAGACTTCGGGGGCGAAGTCTATTTTTAAGGGGGTAGTAATGAAATGCCCCGAAAAATTCCCAATTTTAAATATTATATTTAAATGAGGTTTGATTATAAAATTTAATTATGCATATTATTTTATTTAAAATAAAAGGAAATTAATTAGGGAAAGACAAGAATAAATTTACAAGTATTTTAATTAGGAGGTATTTGGGTATTTTAGCTAGTTAAAGATTTTAATTTGGGAATTTATTTAAATAAATTATTTTATTTAAAATAAGAAGGAAGAAATAGTTCCAAATTAATATTATTTTTATAAATAATTTAATGGAAGAAAATTTGGGTGTTTTGCTAATTAAAATGGAATTTATGGAAAACCTTTTAAAAATCCTAATTTAGCCTAAAAAGGGATTTAAATATTATTTTATTTAAATATTATTATTTTTAAATATTAAAAATATTCAGATTAATTTAATTGGCCCTAATCTAATTTTTTCTCCTTTCCTTTTTCCCTTTTTCTTTTTCTTTCTTCCTTTTTCCTTTTCTCTTTCTTTCTTTTTCTTCTTTTTCTTTTTCCTCTTCTTTTTCCCCGTTTGGGCTGCCTCTCCCGCGGCCCAATTGCTTTTTTCTTTCTTTCCTTTCCTCCGCGGCCCAGCGTCGCTGGCGCCTCCTGCTCTCTTCCAGACGCGGCGTTTTGGAGCGTTTTATGTCCGCGTCTCGTTTAATGAGGGTATAACCCGCACCGACCGGCCCGGTTCTTCCCTTTTTCTTTTCTTTCCCGGCCGACCGGACCGCCTCCCTTCCTCCTTCCTTCTTCCTCCTTTCTCCTCCGTCGACGTCGCTGCAACTCCCTCCCCCGAAAATGGCATCTCCGGCTACGGTGAATAATACCGGCCGTTTCTTGTCTCTTTGTCTTCCTCTTAACTCCAGGAATAAATTGGAATAATTGTCGTGCGTTAAATCTCGCCCGTTTCTTCTCCCCAACGTCGCGAATCTTCGAACCAACCCAAACGATACCCGACCGTTTTCCGCCGCCGACTGCCCAAATTCTTGCATTTAAAACTTCCATGTCGACCTCCAGCCCCCCATTATCCATTCCAACCTCTATAAATAGCCTTGTTATAGGAGTTTTTAGAGTTTTTCTTCCCCGAAACCCTCGACCCGAGCTGCCGCCACCCCAACTTCAGACGCCTCGTCCACCGCCATCAGCCAACTTCAGTGCCACCGAAACATTCCATTCTCTTCCCTGAAAGTTCTTCTAATTAACTAATATATTTTCACATCTCGATTCTTCTTGTACGAGCCTCAATAATCATGCAAAGTTGGATGCTCGTTTCGCCGGAATTTTGACCCCGAACTCTTAAACCACCGTCCTCCGCCGTGCGCCGCCACTTTTGGCTGCACCACCACCATCATTTTGTTCCTCTCCTCCTGGGAAACAATAAACACCTCTTATACCACCTCAATTCTCCCTATCTTTTTCCCAACATCCATCTTTCTCTTTATTTTCCTATTTTTCCGGCCACCACCGCTGCCGCCGTGAACCACCGCCGGTGCCGCCCATCCCCACCAGTTTAAGGTTGAACCCTAGACCCTCTCAACCATTTTCCATATTAGTATATGCCTTGATTTAATTTATTTCAATTATTTGCATATAAATTCCATTATTATTATTCTTAATAATTATATTCTTAATATGTTTTATTATTATTTGATATAAAATTTATGCTGATTTGTAATTGCATGGTGTTAGGGTTTTTGCATAATTGCATGGTGTTAGGGTTTCTGCATAATTGCATGGTTTTAGGGTTTCTATATAATTTCATGGTATGAGGGTTTATACATAATTGCATGGTGTTAGGGTTTCTGTATGAAGTTGCATGGGGTGAGGATGTTTGCGTGGAGTTGCATGATGACTAGGGTTTTGCATGAGAATTTCGGGTTGTCATGGAAATATGTTTTACGTGGAGTTAGGGTGCATGGGAGTGTGATTATGTGGAGGTAGGGTTTTGCATGAGAGTTAGGGTTTGTATGGGAGAGTGGTTTACGTGGAGTTAGGGTTTTCATGGGAAAGTGGTCATGTGGAGCTAGGGATATGTACGAGAACTAGGGTTGGTATAGAGATAATCATGTGTGTCTGGGCAAAAATCTTTGAATAAAATATTTAAGATATTAATCACTTAAAGCGAAAGATTATTGAGCCGGGTCCAACCGATCCACCGGTTAGGAATAGTGGTTAGGGTTATTACCCTATATGAGACCGGTCCACCGGCAAATAATAGTGGTGTGGACTTTGTCCCGCAAGTGTCCGGTCCACCGGCGAATAATAGTGGGGGACTCGAGCTCAATAAAAACGAACCCGAGATTGTTAAAGACACTTAAAAGATATTAATTACTTACAGTGGAACCCCATGTGAGCAGGAACCAGACCGGTCCACCGGCAAATAATAGTGGTGTGGACATTGTCCCGCAAGTGACCGGTCCACCGGCAAATAATAGTGGTGTGGACATTGTCCCGCAAGTGACCGACCCACCGACTAAAATAGTGGGGTGTTCCTGTGATTACATGGATTTGATAAAAGTTATGATGTGTATCGACTTTCGGTAAAAAGATTAATTGAATAATTAATCCGAACGGTTTGGGCCTTGATGTGTGGTTAATCTTTATTAAGTTGTGTAATGTATCTGTATGTCTTTATGAATCAAATACGTGGTTTGAAAGTGTAAGTTGAGCATTGCCTTATGATTTTGTATGCTATATGTTGGCCTTAGTGCTCGGTCACCTTACTCAGTACGTAGCGTACTGATCATCCATTTCATGGGTGCTGCTCATTCCAACGAGTAGAAGGCCCATCTGATTTCCTGCAGGTAGGAGATGTATTTTATGATGACATTGATGTCTATGGGGCATCAAGAGGGGTCGAGTGATGATGGGGCGGGATCCGTTCCAATAGTGACGTGGCCGGCTCTCCTTGCAATTTTTATTACCCTATCTTTTATTTATGATTAGCACTTTGAAAACAATTTTATTATTGTCGTTATCTTCTTTCCTGAAAAACTAATTCTCGTATTTTGGGATGGTATAAGGACTCGTGATATTCGGTTTCCCTTATTATGAATTTGGATTATGTATTAATGGTTTTGAATTGTTTCTCTTAGCCTTAGCACTTAACGCTAGAGCGGTAGGAATGAACCGGTCTAGTGTTAAGTGTGGCGGTAACATTCCTAAAATTGACAGTTTAAAATATTTCTATTGTAAACGTTTCCGTTTTTTTTTTAAAAAAAAAAAACTTGTAAATTTTGGTGGTGTTACATATATACGCTCTTTGAGGTCTCTATATAGCAAGTAGTCTTTACATCAAGTTATTCTACCTTTAAATCTAGAGTGACAACTAGTTCCAAAACTATATAGGTGAATGTCATATTCACAACCGAAGAGATAATCTCATCATAATCACCCTTTATCTCTAGCCAAATCCCTTGACCATTAAACTTACATTGTGTCTTAGTTTGATTTTCATTCTTCATGCTTAATCTTGAAAACCCACTTGCTCTTCAAGACTTTCCTACCCCTTGGCCACTCCATAAGCTTATTAGTGTATTTTTCATCTTTTTAAGAAAGCTCATCTTTTCCTTCATCACAACCAACCACTTCTCATTATAGGTATCATCATAGTATGCAGGCTCTCCACCATCTAAGACTAACACATAATTTGTTGTAGGATACATATATACCTATCACCTTCAATACTTTGGTGGATCTTTAGATGTCTTATGGGGATTTAGGTGTGTCAGACTCTTTGGACATATTTTTTTGTATTTTTTATTTGTCCACTTTTGAGTTTTTGAGTTTTTTTTTTATATATTAGAAATTTTGAAAATTTTATGTTTTTACATTATTCATTTATTATTAGTTTATTATTCTTTTCATTTTAAATTATTATTTAAAAATTTTAACTATAAAGTTTTAATTTCTTTTAATCAAATCGTAATATATAAATCAAATAACGAGAATTTGTCAACAAATCAATAAGAAAAAAATATAATTGGGAATTAAAAAATAAAACATAAAAGAAAAATACTTATAGAGTAAATAACCTCTAATTATAAATAAAAGAATAATCATTATATTTTAAATGTTCCATGCACTTTCTTATTATAGCATGCTATAAAATGCTTTTTTAGTAATTTATAGCATGTAAATAAAGGTGACGAATATATCATATAGGCCGAGTTAGGTTCGGATTAATTTAAGTTAGATTAAATTTGGTTTGCTATGCAGTTGGGTTGGGTTTGAGTGTCTTTTAAGTTTGGGTCTAATTTGGGTAATGGTAATTCAGATTGAATATGCATTGAGTTAGGTCAAGAGAGCATCATATTGAGTATAAGTTTAACCCATTAGGTTTCTTGGAGTTTGGGTTGAATTTGGGTCTACAAACTCCAAGTCGGATCAAGTTCAGGTTAAGTGGATTCAAGTCTATAAAAACATGGTTGTATCAGGTTTGGACCAACTTAATTCAATTTCAAAATTGTATTAACATTGATTGTTATTAATTTTATATAATTAATAAATTAAATTTTTTGATTTATTATTATTGTTATGATTATCATAGTAATTTTTATCATAATTAATGTAATGCTATGATAAATTATCATCATAAAATATGTAATAATAATAAAATATTATTATTTTGCTATCATAATTATTACTTTTATCATAATTTATGCAATGGTGAAACAAATTGCTATTATAAAATATGTAATAATAATAATAATAATAATAACAAATTATTATTATTATTATTATTATTATTATTATTATTATTATTATTATCATCATAATTGATCTTATGAATATAATTATAAATATTATTATGTAATAATGATTGTAATAATAATTATTATTATCATGTTAATAATAATAATAATAATAATCACCATCATCATCACTATCTTCTTCTTTAGAAATATAATAATCATTATTGTTAATAGAAATAAAAACAATATAAATTTTACTATTGTTATTATAATGATGGATATTATAATGATATTTCAATTTATAATTTTTATGTCTATAATAGTTAATACCCATAAAAATAACAACAACAACAAATAATAATAATAATAATAATAATAATAATAATAATAATAATAATAATAATAATATACGGATAAGGGTTTACACACTTGTCTATTTATTTAATTACACAAATAATTAGTTGCATGTAATTTGATTTTCTTTGAAATAAGTAGTTATCAAATTATTTACATTATTAATTGTATTTAACAAGAAATAGAGTCTTTACCATTTCAAATTATATTTAGTAACAAATTACCTTTTGGTAAACATATAAGTTTAGAAATTATCCTTTACTAAGCATGTTCTACCATAACTTCGAGTGTACTTAGCTATTATAAATAACCTACTAAATCTACATAATCATCATGATAGTCACATATCTCAAGAAAAATAAAATATAGGAGCTAGCATTGACGTACTTAGATCAAGGAGGAGAATTTATCATAGGAGAACTATAATACCATACGACATTCATAGGTATTTAACTGATATTTTAAAGCCTATATGCATATATCATGATGTCCCCCTTTATTATTTTAATATGAAATTATTATAACAGAATGTATGATTTTATGCCTTATTAGTGAATGACATTTGTTGTTAGTCAAATATCCTTTATATATACAACTAATAATAGATTTATAATGTTTACGAGAATAAAACAAAGGATGAGGGGAATTAGATGGTGTTGTGCACCACAACTCCTCTTTTTATAGTATCTAAGCAATGCCAAAGTCTTTAATTCATAACCTTAAGTTAGCAAGTCATAATTTATACTCATCCAAGTATAATGTATGCTATTAGTTAGAGTAGCAGATAGTAGAATTCCTATATAAAGACAAATAGATGACTTTATAAAAGAAGAGAGAGAGAGAGATAGAGAATTACACTAATGATGTCTTATAGTAGTAGTAGGCAATAATAAAGTCGATGTACTTAGTTTTGAGAATTTTAATTTGATTGGTTTATATAATAATAGCCTCCAACCATGCTATCATATTGATTTTAGTTTTCGGACAATATTTATGACAAAATATTAGGTATTAGAGGTAATTAATTGGGTAAATGATCACTTAGCATATTATTTATTAGAGTAATTCCATGCCCATTAATTATTCTAGAATTAAGGGCTCATATACAAATATTATGTGGTAGAGTCAAATATTATTGAACTTAAGGATTTTGATAAGTTGACCCTAAGATAATTATAATAATTTTATTTAATATATTTCACCTAGCATTAATAATATATAATTATCGACATTAGGAATTGTTGACTAGTGAGCTTCAGTGATCGAATTGTACTTTAGATTGTCTAATTACTTTTCTAACTACTTATTAGTATATTTCCAAATATATTTTGATATATGTGATACTACTTTTATAATATGTAATTTAAGGTGCTTTAAATTTTATATATAGGGTAACCCTTATGTTAAAATCATTTGTGTTTTGTCAATCTGATTCACTATTTTATCTAACAATATATATATATATTCATATGTATTTTTATAAATTACTTTTGCTAATTTATTCAAAATAGATATAGGTTGTTTATGTGATTTTATATATTTTTAGTGATCATATAAAATTTATGGTACATGGAGTCATATGAAATTATTATGAATATATGATATTTATTTTCCTAATTGGCATTAAATTACAATGATGGTTGATTGAATTCTAACCCAAGTGGTCAACTCTTCATGAAATTTATTCAAATTAGAAAATAGTATTGTGGAAAGTCTTATTTAATAACAAATTAATTTATAAAACTATTATTTCTGAGATGTGTTAATTATGAAAATATTATTCATGGAAGTTGCTATTTTTGGAAAGTATTAAATATGGAATGTAACCAAATTTAGAAAGGTGGATAATAAAGGAACAAATATAGTTGTGTGTTTTTGATGTATTATATAATCACTTTGAATAAGATACTAAAATTCAAAGTGGATGATGAGAATGAGATAGGATCCTCTAGAAATTTTCTCTTAGAGTCGAGGATTAGCAATAGTCATTCCTTGGATTTTAGTGATAAATAGTCACTTGGTTTATTTATTTGGCCAAGGGCCACTAAGGCCCCATGTCTACTCTGTTAGGATCTTTGGAACTCTTAGAGCGTGTGCATACTTAAGGATTGGATAACAGATGTTGGTTTTGGTTGTTACTAAATGCCTTCAGACTTATTTTCTAGGTGATCCTTCTAGTTGAGTTTTGCCTACTAAATAAATAAAATTAGATTGTGCGTTTATGTGGTTACTAATTTAAGAGGATTTTATAAATGGTGATCTAATATTTGTCTTATCATTTGAATCATATGTGGTTGTATTTGATGTATTATAGCAATTGTATAGATTATGATATTTTCCTTCTAAATAATGGGTTGCTTAGGCGTTCTCCTAACTAACTTGTTGTTTTAAATGGAGTTACAATGATTTATGATATACATGATGAGTCAATAGTTTTTTGTAGGTAGATCGTGACCATACATGATGAAAGATGCATGCTTGCAAGATGAGCTGAGATAATAGTTTGGCTTCCGGAATTCTATCTTTTGATGTTATTTCAATTTTAATGGGTTTTAAATATAGTATAGTTATTTAATGTATCAATATGTTGTTAACTACTTTTAATGTTGTTATTTAACTTTGTTATGGTGTCCTATTATATTAAGAATGTTGTAGAATATTGTTATGGTTTCAATTTTAGGTTTTAGTCTTAGCATCAAATGTAAGCAAAATAATGTTCTTTATTTTCACTAGATGTAACGATAATATCTTTATTTATATTCAGCTTCAATATTATTTTATAATTATTTTATATTTTGAATATAGGGTTGTTACCATAACAACAACAACAGCAACTTCTTAAATTTCTGTTATCTAATATGATTGATGTTAATATGATATTAAAATAAAATGATAAGAATAAATTTTTGCTAGTTTTGTTTCATTTGTTGTTATATGAATTTTATTTTTTTGTTTACATAAAATTTTATTAATAAGATAGTTTATTTGGTATTTATATATCAATTTATGAGATAAAATGTTACATTCATAGATCAAATTTAAAATTATATTCAGGTATATGTCGGGTTTATGTTGGGTAAGTTCAAGTTAGGTCTTTATTAGGTTTCTATTCGGGTTTTGTGTCGATTTCTTTTTAATTTGGGTTATTTTAGTTTGTTTTATTTTGAATATTGATCACTATTAGGTTAGCTAAATTTGAGTCGAGTTCAAATTAATTCAGATTTCAAACTTTTATAATGAGATTGGGTTTAATTTTTCGGCTTATTTGGGTTAGGTTCGGTCATCTTAGCTACATCTACATGGAAGTTAAGACATTAGTCACTATATATAGCCAAACGTTTTGTGAATTTTTTCCATCAAATCAATCCATAACAGAGTGAAAGTCATATTTTATAAAAAAATTGATGAGATAAGTTATTAGATTTCCAATTATTTTAATTTTTTTTTATTTTAATTGATTTAATCTAATTTGATGTGATCTAAATTTAACATCTCAACCTTAATTTTTTTATTATTATTTTTAATGACATTGTTTCAAATTTTTATTATTACTATTAATATTATTATCATAACGATAATTATTTAACTATTATTGATAATATTATATATTTTATATTATTAAAATTTTACTGATCGGTTTATAATTATCAAAAGATAAGACAAGCATATTATAGGAAATCATGCATTTCGCCCCAACCGCGGATACCAAAGGGCTATATGGCAGGCCCAAATCTTTTTTCAAACAATATTTTGGGGGTCTTCCTTAAAAATAGGTACTACCCCACGAGTTGGCAGAAGGGATATTTGCTCGGGGTAGGAGCTTCGAAAATTCTGTCGATGATCTTCATGAAGTATATGATCATTAAGCAACAATATTTAAAATGTATTAAAAATACTTCTATTGTAGTTTACATTAGTGTTTTAATATTATCGAATTTGATCGTATCAAAAATACCAAGTACGGACACAAATATTTACAAACAAAGAAGATATTAGAGGATTAAAAAGAGCACCTTCCGGGGTGATGCGCTCGGTTTTCCCAGTCCTCAGGTTGGTCTTATAAACTGCAGTCCAGGGCTGCCGGCGTTCGTCACTGGGCTCCATAGTGGAGACATAAATGAGATAATCCCCGGCAATGCATCCACTATCTTCCATACGAACACCTTTGAACGTGTCGTAAACATCGGCGAAGTTGAAGACTTTCACCTCCGGCGGGTCGTCTTCATAGCGAAGCGCAATATGAAGCGTTTCAAGGCCGTCGGTTCGTTCGGAGACGAAAACCATGCCCCAGACACGGCCTGAATCAACGTCGGCCTCATCGGCAAGCGAAGCCAGTTTGGGGCGCCTGAGAATAACCTTCAGAGCCTGGGGTGGGATGAACTGAGCGTTGTAATTGTAGGACTCTCCGTCAGTTAAGTGGATCTCATCTCTGTGCGACTCTACTGGAATTGGGCACGAGTATAGGTCCATCGGCAGGGGAGGTCGATAGGTTGTGAAGAAGGCAATGCTACCCCTCTCTTGTGCCATTGTTGATTACGGTGTTTTGCAACGATGTTTAATTGCATACACTATAACGTTGGAAGAGTGGAAATTATACTTATATTTGCTCATGGATTTGAACAATTATTAATTCGAAGCTCCGAATTTAATTAGTACTGAATTAAGACTTCTCGAGTCAATAATATTGAATTAAGAAAATGCAACTTGGTTTAAAAAAAAAAAAATTTCAATCGTCGGTGCTCTCTGGGTCCTATAACAAGTATGGAGTATGCAGATTATAGATTTATAATGATGAACCGAGAACCTTATTATAATTACGATTATAATATTATTCGTTTCTGGTTCAGTGTAAGGAAGGGGGCACCGATTATACAGCAGATGCCATCATCAGGCATTTCCACATTCTTTTTTCTTTAAAACAGGTTTTACTTACCCATATGCTTAAGTGCTTAAGCTATGGACGACGCACATGGGATTATTATTTTTTTATTTTTTATTGGCACATGGGATTTTTTATTTTTAAAATTGAATGAATTGTTAACGGAAAGCTTCATCTTCTAGTGCTCCTTCCATTTACAATTAAGTGTCTTTTTTTTTATCTTGTGACATAAAAATTTAAAAGGTAACTCAAATGATTATAGAAACGTTTGGATTAAATGTTTATCAATATCCCTAAGGGTTGTTATTAGTAAAGTTCTAAATAAAATTATATTAAATAAACAAAGGTCTTTCTAATTGTCGTAATCCAAATATGGAATGTTACTTTTCCACTATTTCAACCAAAGGAAAAAAAAAACATTTAGCTATAGCATAACCCACTTTAAAGATGGCTTAGTCACTTCATAGAAATATAAATTAATAAACATGAAGATAGTGTTGTGGCCCGTTGCATTTTATGGGAGACTTTAATAAGGTAAAGCGACCTAGCGAAAGATAAAGGGGATGGTCAGATAATAGCAGTAATAGATCCTTCAATAAATGGATTGATAGGATGGGGCACATTGATTTTCCCCACTCATGTGAAGTACACTTGGCATAAAGCCAGTTCGGCTAGTCTTTTGAATAATTTTTTGATTGATCAAGCTTAGTTTTTTGTGTGCTCGGCCCTTTCTTGCTTAGGGATTGGAAGATCTCTGCCTGATCATGCTCTTATTCATCTTTGTGACAAGAAGTTTGGAGGTGGGCTGAAGCCTTTTAGATCGATCTTGGGAGACGTGGTTTTCTCATCTGCAGTTTCATGGTTTTGTGGCCAAGTGTTGGTCCAAGCTAGAGGAGACCTCGTGTCAGATAAATTAAAGTATCTTAAGAGCTTGCTTAGAGAGTGGAACAACAAAGTGTTTGGAGATGTTGGATCAAAGATCAAGACCTTTGAGCAAGAACAAGAGAAGGTGGATATCCCAAGTGACAATGAGAATTTTGACGAATATATATTAGCTAGAAGAGTAGCTTTGAAGAAGTAGTTATGAAGTGGCATAATAGGAAAGAAGCTTATTGGCTTTAGATGTCTAGATTAATAGGTTTCAAAGAAAGAGATAGGAACATAAGATTCTTCCATACTGTTTCCACCATGAGAAAAAAGATAGTTGTTATCAGTAGGCTTGTGGAGAAAGATAAGGTAATATGAGATTAGATAGGGATAAAGTAGGTAAACATAGCTTATTCTAAAGGACTCTATAAGCATCCATATCTTCCTAACATTGGTATATCAGTTGATGGCTTCCACAAACACACAAGAGCAAAGTAGGGCTCTTGAAAGCATACCTCAAAGTGAGGAAGTTCAAAAGGTGGTTTGGGGTTGTGATCCTCTAAAAGCTCTTGGGTACGATGAATATCATATGTATTTCATACAAAAGATGTGGGGAGTCATAGGGGAGGAGTTCACCAATTTCGTCCTATAATTTTTCCACTCTAGTTGGTTGTCGTATGTGCTTAATACCACTTTGATTACCTTGATCTCCAAAGTGGAGGAGGTGGAAGTTAGTTCAAATATATCAGTTGATAGGTTGTATCTATAAGGTTATCTTGAAAATCTTGGCAAATAGATTAAAACAAGTAGTTGATTGCCTGAATAGTGAGTATCAATAAGCTTTTATTGAGGGTACAAGCATTCTAGATGGGGCTCTAGTCGCCAATGAAATAGTTTAGTTGATTAAGAAGAAGAAAGGATCGATAGGCGTCATAATCAAGCTGGATTTTCAAAAGGCGTATGACAACATCATATTGGACTTTATTATAATACCCTATATCTTTAAATTTAATTTTATTAAGCTTAATTATTTCATTATCTTAATTTGACGTAAATATTTAATTATTCTAATTTAAATTCTTTTTATGGATTTATCAATGATTTCGAATTTATATTTGAATTTAATTAATTGTTGTCGCTGTGGATAATTCTAGATAAATTCATTCACGATTATGATTTTATTATATTCATATGATTTTAATTTTCAGTTAAAAATATGTGTTTCCGTTCTTTCTTGTATTTTGATTTTTAATATTTTAGATTTATTTTCAATTATAACTTCGTCATATGATTAGGAATTTAATTTAAAGTTACATTTCATTAATAAAATATATTATTTAAATTATAAATTTCTATTTAAAATAGTCAAAGTTATTTTAGTGATTTTATCAGTAGAAAATATTTTAGACTTTGAATTTATTCATTTTCAAGGTCGTGAAGATCTTTAGAAAGTTTTAAATTAAAAATATTTTTTAAGCTTATTTATGAATTTCTTTTTGAAATTAATTTTATTCTATTTTAGCCTTTTTAGTTTCTAGAAGACTAGATTCAAAAACTATCTAAATTAGTCTCGATTTATTAGAATTTAATTTAAATATTTCTTATGTGCTCTTAAATAATTTTTTGATGTGGTATAATTTGCTTTCGTATATAATATAAATATTTACGTTCATTAGTAAATTCTTCTGAAATTCTTTATATACCTCTTATATCGATTTTAAGCTTTTAGATCCTTACAAAATGGTTTTTTTTTGTTAAATAAATTTTAGATAAAATCTTCCAACAATATGTTTAGATGTTAGTATCTCTTTGTATATTTGTATTTTAAAAAAAAATCCAAATCTCGACCGACCCCTATCTTCCTCTTCTTTTTTCCCTTTTTCTCTTCTTCACTCCCTTCTCTTCTTTTTCTCTTTCTTGTCGAGTTCCCTGCTCTCAGCACCCAAAACCCCACCCTCACCTCCTTCTAGCACCTCCATTTTCAAGTGCCAACTAATTGACTGTCAGCCACCATCGACAAAGCCACTCCAGCCACACACCAGCGATGCTGCTAGCATCACGAAGCAGCCGCAACAGAGGTAGCAAGACAACCATGCGCACCAACAATAGCAAGAGAAGGTTGTGACACAACTATTCGGCTACCATGAGCCTAGTTGGTCACCAGCGAGTGGTCTTCAACCTTCGACGAATCTTCTCCAGCCTTCACTTGTCCCAATTTGCTAATTATGTTTGGTATAAAATTCTAAAAACCCTAACCCTTGTTTTGATTAATTGAGTATGAATTAGCTTATGATAAGCTAAATTGATTTCTTAATTATGTATATATGTGTTTAAAAATTGATTTAAATAGGTTAATTGTATGGTTTATGATGGAATTCTGGAAAATTGAAAATTTAGCCGGGTTATGCCCGAATTTTTCAGATTTACTTAATTATGCTATTATGGGTAAATTGATTTTAGATTATATTTTCAAATATATGTAATTTCATGTTGGAACCATTGCTTTGATATTTTTGGGCATAATTAATCGGAACTGAATTTCTAGGTCAAAATCTGTATGTGATGAAATTGGATTGCATAATTGAGTTATTTCACTCATTTGATTTTACAACATCATTTGAAATGTATTCAATTTTATATTGGAAGTGTTGATTTGGAAAAATTGTGTGAAATTGATCGGAATAGATTTTTAGGTCAAAACTCTTGCGGGTCTAAATTGAATTAGGTAATTGTGTTCTTTTATTCAATTGATTATATAATTTACATTAGAATACATTTAATTACAATTCCGAACCATCAATTTATATATTTTAGAAAGAATTTATCAGATTTGTGTTTCGGGCTCAAAAACTTTAATTATGCTAAATTGGGTATTTTTTTATTGATTTGATAAATTGATTATATAATATGTTATAAAATATATCTAATTACATTTCTAAAATTTCAATTTAATAAAATTAATAAAATTCAACTAAATTGCATTTTGGACCTAAAACCCTAGATTCCAAATGAAATTATGAAATTGGTCATTTGTATAGTTGTTTTTCTAAAATTAAATTTATATAAATAGTTGAAATGATCACAATTGCATTCTAATACCTTTAATTAGAATTAATTGATTTGAATTATCCGATTTGTGTCTTGGGCTTTGAAACCTTAATTTCGGAAACCAATTCTCTTGAATTGACTACTCAAAATATGATTTCATTGAAATTGATTATCTAGATTTATTTAAAATTTGTTTAATTGTACTCTTAATCTATCAATTTGAGATAATAAAAGTTAATTATCCGGTTCATAGTTCGGGCATTAAAAATCCTAATTGTCGGATATGGTGTTATAAAATTGATTGCGCTATGTGTCTTTTACCTAATCGATTTCCATCTTTGATTTTAAATCATTTAAATTATGTTTTTATCTTATCGGGTTGGAATTACTTCTCTACAAATGGTTGGTTTGTCTTTTGGGATGTAAAACCTAACTAGTAAATCATTTTCAATAAAATAACTTATCTTCTATTATCCTTTCCTCAGCTTTCTAAATTCATTTAAAATTCCCTCATTAGTTTGATTTATATTTAATATTAAATTTTCATAGAGCTACACTTACGAGTCCTAGGTTTTGGATACGTTTACCAAGAAATATCATTTTTGTCCCTTTGTGTTGATTTAATTATAATAATTAAATTATTGATTGATAAGATAGTTTGTAACCTAGTTCTTGATTTCTATCAACAATCTGGAAAAACTTTCTTGTGGATTATTGAGCTCTCAATAGCTCTCTCTCTTTCTCAATTTTCTTAGCTAGTTTCAGATCTAGGTGAACTCCTCACCTTTACCTATGGCAGATCTGGATGTATGTTCGCTTGAAGTAGAAGGTGATGAATATGCTTATTGATTACTTAATTATGTCAAGCATATGTTGTGTTCTTGTGTGGTGATTATATGTATGTATGATTTTATAGCATCAAGACAAATGTGTGTTAATATGACACTTGAATATTGTATGTGTGTGAGTATGGATTGAAATTGCACGATATCTTATGATGTATTTTATGCCATGGATTTATTCGGCTCTAACACCACTTGAAATTATTCGGCCTTAGTGCCACATTAACTAGTTTGGGTTTAATGCCCTTAAAATTGATCAACTTTAATTCCACTTGAATTGGTTTGGCTTTAATACCCTTGTAATTAATCGGCTATAATGCCACTTGGGTTAGTTCGGCTTTAATTCTACATGGACTGGCTTGGCTTTACTACCAATTGAAATTTATCAGCTTTAATGCCACTTAAAATTGATATAATAATGGAAATTCATTATATTGATGGAAGTGAGGTAAGTGCTATTATGTGAGCTTGATTTATAATTGGTTAAATCCTCAAATAAAATATTAATCACTTAAAGTGAAAGATCTTGAGTTGGGACTTATATCACTCGGGGTAGCTATCCGAGTTAGGTTTGGTATTCACTTGGTACCATTCTGGTGTTTTTCTATTCTATGATTCCTTGTGCCTTACGAGGTCTAGAGAGACCCTCTTCTACTATATAGGTGTCTCGATATATTTAGGCCCTATAGGGAGTATACATATTTAAGTGATTAGGTGTCCTATTTATTGGTAGTCTGGTTACATTTATGAGCGGGTAACCTAAGGCTAGTACCAGTTGAGTACTAGATTAGTTGTTACGATCTTTTTGAGTCTCTATCCTCAAGATAATATAATTAAATTGTTGTGATCAAGATAGAGAAATATAATAATGAATTATTCTCGCTCACTCATGGGCTTTATATTTATGTTTCATATGCATGTCTCTTGGTTGTCTCTCTTATAATAGTGTTGCCATATGACGCATGTCCTTATTCAATTATCACATGATCTATTATTAAAATCGCATGTGGGCCTTATGTGTATAATGCTATCTTTTAGGGTAGTGTTTTACTTAACATGTGGTCATGATTTTCTTGTACGTTGTACCCTATATATTGTCATGTCTAGTCATATATTCATAAGTATGCATCTGTAACCCTTTGTTTTATTGTATGTATCACATGTAAAATCAACCATGAGTTATTATATGAGTAGAATGGTGTATGTATCACATGTATAATCGAGCATAAATTATTATATGATTAGAATGGTGTATGTATTGCATGTATAATCGAGCATGTGTTATTGTATGAGTGGAATGGTATATATATCATATGTATAATTAAGCATGAGTATTGTAAGCTAAAGATTAACGTATCTTATGTGTATCATGTTTCCTTCAATGAGTTAGGTAGTCATAATTTACTCAGCACAGGACCCATACTGATACTTCCTTAGTTGAATGGGTCTTGTGATGATCCACTGATGGTGGGGAGCAGACCTCTTATGTAGGTTTGAGGTCGGATATTATTTTTGGGTTGAAGTCTTTGGCTTAAGAGAGTAAGCAATCCAAAGTTTGATCCATCAAGATTTGTCTTTATTTAACTGTATTTATTTCTAAAAGTTTTCAAGTGTTGTATTAAAATTTCAAGAGTGTTATAATTGAATTTCAATTTTCCATTACTTTGATAAGCTTTTGAAATACAGGATTATTTCATAGGTTTTTGTTGATTTATTCAGCAATGATTTTATTTAGTGCACTTGCCATCTGCTTGTGGATATTTTCTTGTGGGAGTTTATCCTTAAGGCATATGTGTTGGTTGAATTTTGTTGGACGGGTTTTAGCCTGGCATATTGCATGATAGAGATAGTAGATATTTATCTTATGTTAGATGTGGTGGTAACATCCCCCCAAATTCTATTTTAGCTTCCACATTATTCTTTTAAATGAAGAATTTCAAGAGTGAAATTTGGGGGTGTTGCATTTGTGCATATAATTTTCAGCATAGTAGGATTTGGGAATGTCTGGAGAGGATGGATAAAGGAGTGCATCTCAATTGTCAGTATCTCTATTTTAGTTAATGGGTTACCTTCCACTCCCCTTAAGATGAGAAGGGGTCTCAAGCTAGGGGATCCTATTTCCCTTTTTATTTTTCATGGTGGCAATAGAGGCAATCAATCAACTTATTAGAAAAGGCCTTGATAAAATCTTGATCTAGGGATTGAGAGTGGAGAGAGATAGGTGTGACTTGACCCATCTGCACTTTGTGGACGATGCTATGATTTTCTATGGAGTGTCACATGATAATATCAGGAATTGGAGAAACCTGTTGGATTGTTTTTATCTATTATTAGGGCTGAGCGTTAATTTCACAAAGTCTGAGCTTATCTGTGTTAGGGGTGGATTCACTGTTTAAAAAGGAGGCTGTAGATATTATGAACTATAAGATCAGCTTTCTACCCATCAAGTGCCTTAGCCTCCCACTAGGGGCTAACATAATTAATAAATAGGTATGGAAACTATTTGTTGATAAGATTAAGCAAAGAATGGCTGGATGGAAAGCAAATATCCTTTCCAGAGTAGGGCGCATGATGCTACTAAAAAGTCTTTAGAAAATCCTACTAATGTACTACATGAGGCTTTTTAGAATACCAAAAGGGGTGATTAAGGAGATTATAAATGCAAAAAGGAATTTCTTTTGGCGTTGTAGTGGGGGAGAGGAAGAAGTTACTGTTGTTTAGTTGGAGTGTGATCCAGTGTCCTAAACGTCTAGGTGGATTAGGGGTCAGGGACTTAGTTATGAGGAACAATGCACTTTTGTTGAAATGGCGGTGAAGGTTATATTCCATATAGAGGCTTTCATGGAAATGAGTTATATCTTTTATTTATTTTGGTGACTATTTTGGAAGCTTAGAGATATCAAAAAAAAAATGAAAGGGTGGACTCTATGGGTGGACATTGTAAATCTTTGAAGGAATAATTCCATCTTTAACTCAAGTATAAGGATTGTTCTATACAGTAGTCAGGTTCTGGCATGATAAGTGGATGGTATTGGGTATTCTAAACAGTTTATTTTTGAGATTGTTCCTAGTATCAGGTCAGCAAAAGGAAAGAATAGTGGATATAGGCTTCTATGACGATGTTCAGTAGAGGTCGCAATTATTGTGGAGGTGTAGAATTTTTTTCTTTGGAGGAAGATTAGGTGGAGCAGTTGGGAAGTTTGATTTGTCAATAATCCTTGAGTAAGAATAAGAAGGATACAATTAGTTTTCCCTATATGATAAGGGGATCTTCTCATTTAGGTCCTTTTATGAGACCTTTTATCAACTTCTTCATGAGGACGAAAGGAGGAGTAACGATTACAATAGAGTTTGGATCAGTATAGCACCACCGAGGATTGAACTTATTATCTAGTTCATCGTTCAATAGAGACTTAACATAATAGATGGATTAGCTAAAATCTAGCTCATTGATATAAGGTGATCTAGTTATTATGTTTGTAAGATTGAGAAAGAGTTTGTTAATCAAATGTTCCATCATTGCATAGTGATGGAAAAGATCTAGTATGAGATTTGTGAGTGTTTTGGTTACACGTGGGTAATGCCGAGGTCTATAGTGGATAACATGGTTGCTTGGCTTGGAGGTGAAAGTCATAGAGTATGTATTAGGTGGATGGTTATGCTTATCAAAATGAGCATCAACTTTTAGATCAATAATAGGTGAGAGGATTGTTCATACAAAATCCAATGAGGTAGTTCACGTCGTGGAGGCTTTCTTTTGAATCGTTTCTTCCAATTGTGATTTCTTTTCAATCATTGTATTTTCTTTTTATTGCTTTCACAAGTATAAAATAAATCCAAATATGGAACATCAATTTTCCACTATTTCTAAAAAATAAAAATAAAATGAAATGAACCTTTAGCTATAGTAGAACCCACTTTAAAGATGGCCTCAATCATTTCATAGAATTTCCAAAATATTGTAAGAATGAATGAACATAAAAACGGTAATATTAGAAAATAAAAGAGATATTGTTATCTACTATTAATATTATTTACTTTGAAAAAAGAAAAAATTATAATTTAATGTTCACCCTATGTAGGCAACTGGACCACATGTAAATTACTAATATGGTAATCCATTACTATATATAGTTGTAATAATAACATAAATATCTTAAAATAACCAATTTATGTAACAAAAAAAGACATAATTGCGTATTAAATAAGGGGAATTATAAGATAATAATACTAAAAAAATACAATAATATTTTTTGTTAAATAAATTATTAAATAAAATGATATGATTATAAATTATGATTAGCCTTGTATAAAATATTATTAATGAATATATAGAGTTATAACATAACAATAATTTGAGCTAATAAACTATTTTTGACCTTAAATAAAGTATTTTATGGTAATAAAAAATTAAAATCATACAAGATTATTAGCCTTAAATAATTCAATATTAAATATGTGGAATACTTCTAAATCCTAAGTCTATCAAGATGCATCAAAAATAAACTACTAATATGGTAACCCAATACTATATATTGCTGTAATAATGATATAAATATTTTAAAGTAACTGCATTTTTCTTTTTATAGGGTTAATGCACTATTTACTAGATGAGTGCCCTCTATACTAGTATAATATATCTCTTGATGGGGGTATTAGAAAATATGTGAGTTGGGTATGTAATGTGCTACATTACATTGTGCAAATGGGTTTATATTTGGGACCATTTAAGTTAAAGTCATATTATCTTTTGCTGGCCTTATTGACACAAATCTCCTAATGGGGTTGAAGATTCATATGAAGGGAGAAATAGGTAGGATCAACGGCTATGTTTTGGGGACAATGAAGATATTCAAGTAAGAATTGACAAATAACTCAATAAGAATTCAACATTTAAATGTCACCCTATATAATACCCCAAAACTTTTTCTTAGCATAATCTTGCAATGTTAATTCCCTAATTTAATTCTAATCTCAAGAAATCTTATTTTAGCCTTAACCTAATTTCATAATACCAAAACTTTAAATAAAATCGAAATTTTAACTCGGATAAACCATAATTCCCAAACAAAAATAAAAATCCGCTAAAATTTCCACTAATCCTAACTACTTATGGCTAATCCAAAATCATCTAAAATAATTCCTAACCCTTCTCCTTTTCCTTTTATTTTATTTCTTTCTTCTCCTCCTTTTGTCAATCTTAAGTAGCAACAATTGAAATTGTTGCACCTTGCACTTGTAACTTGCACCCTCCTCACTTGCTCTATCACCCATCACCTCTTGCAGACATCAATCACACATCACCTTACTTACTTTATTCTTTTTCTTCCTCTCCCTTTTCTCCTTTATCCCTACCCAACCTTCAAACTCCCCTTGCCATTTTACTTCTCACACAACACACATATATACAACCATCACCACCCTCACCTTGCAACTACTGTCCTACTCCTCACCATCCTCTGCAAGTTTTGATGTAGATGAATTAGATTTAAATTTGTTGAATGTATAAGTTAAAGCACTAGTCTTATTACAGGCTTTGGTGGACATAATTTCTCTTTCACATTTTAATTCCAACTTAGTGAAATCATCAAGATAATCATAGGCAAACATTTCAACTTTATCCCTAATTACAATATTAAGTCCACTTAAGTATCTAACACACTTTTTATCTTTTCTTTCTTGCATATGACATAAGAGTGATAGTCTTTCAAATTTTCTAGTGTATTTTTCTACATTAAGAAGTCCTTGCCTAAAATTAGTTAATTTGATATGCATCTCTTGATCATACTCCTTAGGTACAATGTTTTTTTAGGTGTTTCTTTAATTTTTTCCAAGACTTAATTTTACTTTTGTCTTGCCTATCGCAATTTCTCTTAATATTATTATACCAAACCCTTGAAAACTTTCTAAAGTTGAGAGTTTCTAATTTACGCTTATGCTCATAATCATACTTACTAAACTTAAATATTGCTTCAATTTCATAAAACCATTCAAAAAATCATGCAACATCTAATTCACCATAGAAATCTATAAGGTCGAGATTTATACCTTTATCTTCAAATTGGTTATACCTTGGTGGATAATTTGCATCACCTCTTCAATTGTGGATGAAGTAATTAGATCCATTATCTTGTGCTCTTTCTTCATACTCCATTCAAATATTTATGTGGCAACCTTGAGCTTGGATTTCCCTCCTCACTATACCTTCTACTTTTTCATTTGTAGCCTATATTCCATTATACACGTGTTGAAGAGTCTCTTGGTCTACTACCCTTTATTCTAGCCTTTGAAGTTATATTTGAATGGAAGGAAGTTTTCGCAATTGTTCATTGGTGGCATGTACACTTGCTGCAAGTTTTTGAAGAGCATGATACGTAGTCTTCATTAACACCTCTTCACCCATGGTTGTAGTTTTTGCGAATTGTTGGCTCGACACAACTCGATTATTTTTTGAAGTCACATCTTGATGGATTCTTGGTGGTGTGGCAAGGACATTGAAAGCTTCTTGAACTTGACAAGATGAGGGTGATAAAAGGTAAGTTCTAGAGTGTGTTATCAAAAATTCTTAATACACCTAGATGCAATCTTGGTGGATAGAGATTGGAATCTTTCTTGAAGGAAGAACGCAAAGAAAACAATTAAAAAGAATGGGTATTATTTGAATCAATTTTCTTCTCTAAGTGTGATTAAATTATAAGGAAGAAAAGAGTAGTTGAATATAAAATGATACTTAAATGAAATAGACAAATAGATGATGTTCTTGCTTGATTCAAGTCAACCAAGACTAAAAGATTGGTGTTGAATTTTCAAAATGTCATTTGAACCAATGATGGAGAAAGGAGGAGATCACTAAGGGAAAAAAAACAGAAGGATTATCACATAATAGATCACACATCACTTGAGAACTTTGAAGATTTAAATAACTTTGAAGATAGCTAATGGAAGGTGAAGAATAATAGTTGTAAGATCAAAAGAATAAAATAAGAATCGAATACTTACATTCACTAGTCAAAGGTTTGGTTGAAGATTATAAAATATTAAAACTCAACTTTGAAGATTTGAAGAACAATATGATGATGTATTGGAGTCTTGGTTCGAGATGTATTGCAAGGCTTGATCGAATTCAGGTCTTAAAGTTGAAGATAAGATAGTATACATGGACATGCATAGGGAAACACTGGAAGAGAAATATAAGTGTGGAAGTAGAAGAAAGGAATGGATGACACTCAACTTTGGTGGAAAGCCAACCTAGGCTTTGATACCAAAAATGAAATAAATATTCTAATAAGGTTCAAGAATCGTATGAAGGGAGAAATAGGTAGGTTTGATGGCTAATTTTTGGAGAAGGAGTGAAGATATTCAAGCAACAATTGATAAAGAACTTAACAAGAATTCAACCTTTTAATGTCACCCTATCTAAGATTACCCTAATTATTCTTAGGTAGGATTATTCAATTATAAAAAGAGAATTAACCAAGTGTATTACTCGTATTAAATTTCAATATACTCAACCACATGGTACAATATTATTGACACCCATGTCCTATATAGGAGGTTTTACATTGCTAACTAGCACACTAATTTAGCCACATGACACATACATGAATAACTAGCACATAAGCTAGTATTAACAATGTAATTATACACTATATAATACATGAATCAACAATTACTATTACAAATAAAGTAAGCCGATTAATACATGAAAATAACTAACAAGAACCCTAATAAAAACAATGATGTTACCTTAAAAAGTTGACTAGGCCTCTTCATGCATAATAGCTCCCTTTGTTATAGCTTATAATACAAGAAATATTTTGTAGCACCGATTATATAGTAGATTCCATCATCATACATTTCCACATTCTTCTTCTTCTTCTTCTTCTTTTTTCTTTAAAAGCATTTGTTAATTACCCCATATACTTAATTGCTTAAGTTGTGGACAAGGCACGTGGGATTTTTTATAGTCAAAGTTTACCCCCATCAAATTGAATGAATTATTAATGGAAAGCTTCATCTTCTAGTGTTCCTTCCATTTATAATTAAGTGCCTTTTTTATCTTTTGACATATAAATTTAAAAGGTAATTCAAATTATAATATAAATATTTGGATTAAACACTTATCAATATCCCTAAGGGTTGTTATTAGTAAAATTATAAATACAATTATATTAAATAAACAAAGGTGTTTCTTATCTTTGTAATCCAAATATGGGATGGCACCTTCCCACTATCTCCACAAAAGAAAAAAATAAAATAAAATGAACATTTAGCTATAGTAGAATCCAGTTTGAAGATGGCCTCAATTGCTTCATGGAAATTTGAAAAATATTAATATTTGAAAATAAAAAATACATTGGTATATACTATTAATATTATTTAGTTTTAAAAAAGAAAAAGTATAATTTAATGTTCACACTATGTTGGAAACTGAACCATATGTAAATTACTAATATTGTAATCCATTACTATATATAGTTGTAATAATAATATAAAAATTTTAAAGTTACTAATTTATGTAACCAAGAAAGATATAATTGTGGATTAAATAAATGATAATAATACTTGAAAATAAGATAATATTATTGTTATTAAAAAAATTATTAAATAAAATGATATAAATATAAGTTACTATTAGTCTTAGATAACATATTATTAACCAATATGTAGATTTATATCATAATAATGCTTTAAGATAATAAAATATTTGTGACCTTAGGTAATGTATTATTAAGGTAATAAAAATCTAAAATCATAAAATATTATTAGCCTTAAATAAGTGGAATACGTCTAAACCCTAACTCTATCTAAAAGCATCATACCAAATAAATTACTAATATAGTAATCCATTACTCTATATAGTTGTAATAATGACATAAATATTTTAAAGTAACTATTTTTTTTTCTTTTTATCGGTTTGTGCATTGTTTACTAGACAAGTACCTTTTGTACTGCTATAGTATTCCTCTAGATGGGGATATCATAAAATATGTGAGTTGGTTATATAATATGCCATATTACATGGTGGGGAGGGGTTTATATTTAGGATCATTTATGTTCAAGTCATACTATATTTTGTTGATATTGCCACAAATTCATCCATGGCTAGTTGTGAGAGCTAGATATATAGATTTTTTTTATCAATGATATTATACACCCTAAGGACATTGATGGTCGACCATTTATAAGAGACTATGACTAGATAGCAAGGAAGTTGAAAGTGATGATGAGTTGAGGTCTTGGTATAGGATTCTAGTGAGTGCATACCTTGATCACCTTAGTGACTCCTATAAGGTAGATGCACCCTCTTTTAAGAAATGAGAGAGAATATTGTTCTACAAGATGAGTGGACTAAATAGATGATGAACAAAATTTAATGAGTTACTCTATTTTGAGTTATAGTATCTATTTGATGTATAATTATTGTTCTTTAATCATTAATTAAGGTCAATAGTGTTGGTACTTTGTAACATTTTTATCTGGTGTACATAAACAATTTCTTCTAATATAATTAACTATTATAAAATAAGATTTCATATAGATAAAATGATCATCGATAAAAGTTGGACATTGTTAAAGAATCAACAATCAAATGAATATTGGAATGAGATTCAAATATTTATTAGAAAGGCAATTCCATGTGTTTGGAAGGAAGATGGCTGCATTAATTGTCCATGCATAAAGTGCAATAACATGTACTAGTGATTTATAGATGAGATTGAGTACCTTATACTATGGAGTGAATTCATACAAAAATATTATGTATGGGTATATCATGCTGAAGTCAAACCTAAGCCGAAAGTGTGCATATGTTTGAGGAGGGAATACATACTAGGTGATTTAGTTGGTGGTGGTAACAAAGGACAAGCTAATATTAATGATTAATTGCACAGTCCTATAAATAATGAGTTGGTATGGAGGATGAATTTGATGAATGTGGTGGCTTGGAGAAAATGAAATAAAAATGAAGGCTTATGTTGGAGAAGAGAAGGAAGATAATTAGGGGGTGAATTTGGTTGTGTCATGATTATTTTTTGTGGACATGGGTTATGGAAAGGGGAGCCAATAATAATTGGACAACACATGGAAGCAAGGGAAATTTATGGAGAAAGGGGAGATATACATGGGTTATGAGGATAATAAAGGTGAATGAGTAGGATAGGATATATGAATCAAATAATTACAATAATTTTTGGGTGTGGATGTGTGGTGGTAGTGTGATACGCTAGATTAGAGGGATAAGATTAAATCTTGAGTTTTATGGAGGGCTACGATTAAATCATAAAATATAAGGATAAGACCTAAGTATTGAAACTAAGTTTCATTAACATATTTCACTTGAAAAATGATAATGTATATGAAAATAATAAAAATAAAGGTAAACTATATTTGATTCATTTTAACTTTAAAAATTCAAATAAACTAATCCTCAAATTTTTGTAAATTGTAGATATTAAAAATATCATTTCAAGTTGCACAACGCGATACAAATAAAATGAGATAAACTTGGTGCTTTTCGTTAAAAACCTTCATTTTCTATTTTTGACCATGTCTAAAAGAATAAGAAAAATTTCAAAATTTAAAATATGGTCAATCTATAATGATACAAGAAAAGCTAGATAGCCAAAAGTGGCTAGGAAGGTCTCATATATATAATCGAAATTGTGAGAAAGGATAATAATTCTCAGACAAAACAATCCAAAAACATTTTTAGGCTTTCAATTTCATGTAAAATATGTCATAAATATTTAAATAAACTATTTTCTCATTATTTTATATTATAAAATATATTTTTTAGAAGTGGGGAATTACACAAATGTTAGGGTTTATATGCCCAATCATGTATAGAGGCCAAATAGTTATTTGCTATATCTTATAACTTACCCACATGCTAAAGTGTTCTAATTTATCATAATTAAGCTTTTTCATAATAAATTGTTATTTAATAATGAATTTAGCATTACAATGGAAACTATTGTGATAATTTTGGTGTCAAAGATATTTTTATCATTTATTACCTAATGCACCAAAGTGATAATAATTGGGCATAAGGTGACCATAATGGATTTCTAGATTTGACTTAGTGTTAAGTTTGGCTTCTTTTATTGATGTAACACCCCAAAATTTTGTAACCCTTTTTTTGGTTGAAGTGCATGATCCAAATGACTCACACACGACCCTCGCATAGCCATTTGCTTCTCTTCTTGTTTTCTTCTTGCACACTTGTGTACCTCACATATAGTCAACATGTGTATCTTCCCATTTCTCTTGGACTATTCATATGTTGCATGTAAGACCATGGGACACCCATACATGACCATGATCTTCACTTGCTAATCCTTAACCTAGCCCTTTTTTTGTGTGACATTGCATCAATTGTTGCTCCATTTTTATTTTTCTCCAATTATTCTTCAACCTTTTTTTGAGTTATTTTAGTTAATTTTGGGTTATTGCTGTGTTATAATTAATGCTAATATATGTGTTGTTAGCATTAATTTCGTAAGCAATCCTTGAGGTATCGTGGAGAAGATAATATTGTGCAATTTTTTGTAGATGATATTTAGATAAATCTAATCACTCCTAAGATGGTAGAATTTATGTGTAAGCATGAGAGATTGTTTAGATCTGGAATGAAGGTAAACTTTTATAGTATTGTAAATTTTATGAAATGCTTGTATAAATGGATAAACGATAACATATCCAAGTACTGGGTTTTGCTAGATTTTTTTTTACGAAGATAATATATTTATGCTATGGTAAGAGTTTTATGGTTATCATTGCATGTGTATCTAGAGTTGATATAAATAACATGAATCTATGGGAGCATGATTTGGGTGAGATTAAGCTAATTGTTATTCGCATGATATAAGGTTAGAAATGCTCCCTCACATATACCATGATATAAAATTCCCTATTTAATGCCATATTATGATATAGATATGTTTTTACTTGTCTCATAGAATATATAACACATTAGGAACACATGGTCGGGGTTTATATACGTAAGTTACTAAATGCATATAAAGTAGAAAATATAGTAAATCACTAAGTCTTAAAATTTATCCATGTACTAGAATATTACAATTTTTTTATCCTTTTCATGGCAAATTCTCATAAAAATAATTTTTTATATGAAATTAGATAATAATGGTGAAATTATGATTGTGAGGAAATTTTGATCATTTTTGACAATGCGCTTAATGTGAATAATTGAACATAGCATAGCCTTAGACTTTGATAGGTTGACTTTAGTGTTGAATTTGGCTTTGACATAGATTGATGACCTTAGATTTTATCTTAACAATTAGCACTACAAGAAAAGCTATTTTTGGCAACGGGTTTTAGCCACGACTTAAAATTTTCGTTGCGAAAAAATAATTTTTTGCAACAATATATAACTTTCGTGGCAAAAGCTTGTTGCCGTAAATGCCCAATTTTTTTGCAACAATAACATGTCGTTTCTATAAAAAATACTTTTACTGCCACAATAATTATTCGTTGCTAAAAAATATATAACTTTTGCAACGATAATTTGTTGCGAAAAATAATTTTTTTGCAACAATATATAACTTTCGTGGCAAAAGCTTGTTGCCGTAAATGCGCCATTTTTTTGCAACAATAACATGTCATTGCTATAAAAAATACTTTTACTGCCACAATAATAATTCGTTGCAAAAAAATAGATAACTTTTGCAACGATAATTTTGTTGCAAAAAATTGTATTTTGTAACAACCTATCAGGTCGTGACTAAAATTATTACGAGGGTAGAGGGTGTTTCATATAGCTTATTTATCGTGACGAGATATTGTTGTTGGTAAAAAAAAATAGTTTATTACTATTATAGCTTTATTTAAGAAAAATAATATTAGCCAAAAAAATAAATTTATAAGAATCATATAAAATATTACACTATTTTTTATCCAATTAAAATGAATTAAGAAATGAATAAAATGATTTGAAAAGATTATAATAAAATTAACTTTGTTATGTAGCAACGAATTTTACTAATTGTTGGGAAAAAATATTTTAGACATGTTAATATAACTTTAGCAACGTATGAATTAAATTGTGGCGGAAAATAATTTGACAATTTTCAAACTTTACTAACTTTCGCAACGGAACCGATAAACTGTGGCTAAAAATAATTTTCTAAATTTCAAATTAACTTTTGCAACGGATAAAATCGTTACGAAATATTGAGGGCAAATATAATTTCACCGACTGCAAAGTAATTTTAGCAACGAATTTATTAATTGTGGCAGAAGGATTAAGGTTATAAATTTTAATATATGTTTAGCAACGGATTTATTATACTGTGGTCGAAAATAGTTTTATAAAGTTAAAACTGTGCAATTTTTGGCAACGATTGTGATTAGTTGTGACGAAAAAAAATTACCTAAAATTTTCGTTAGTTTTTTGCAACGGTCAAAACCGTTACCATACATGTTTATTATGCTAAAACACATTAAGCGGGACTTTTCGGCGGTAAGAAACAACCACAAATTTTTCTTAATTGCCCATCCACATGTTCGGAACAACTTTTGGCTGTTTCCATACATGTTCAAAATACTCCTATGTTCGAAACAACTTTTGGCTCCACCACCTAAAATTTTCCATACGTTGCTTCCTTCCGAAATTGCAACGCACACAACCTTGCTTCCTTCCGATGACGACTGGTGGTGTCCGGCCGGTGGTGATTCCGACGACGGGCGCTGGGCTTCGAATAACATTGACTGCTGCAAACTCTATCAGGTAAGATGGCGGAAAAGGGTATTTTTTTGCTGCAAAACTGAAGATAATAACCGTAATTAAGCCTCATTGAAAGCATAATTCATTGTTTGATATGTTTGTTTGATTTATCTGTCCAATTTCGAATTTAGGTTTAGATTGAATATGCATAAGGACCTCCGGGTTTAGATATACTTCAGATATAGTTGGGAAATTGTGGTTTAATAATAGTTTTGTGAATCAGATATAGTTCGTACAAAGAATATTAATGATGTTTAAGATGGGTAGTTACCATATTAGATTGTAGGAGTTACAATTGTATAATGAGATAGACATATAATGGAAGAATTTGTAAGTTTGGGATTGAATATGCATCAAGTAAAATGTGGTTGTCTTTTTCTTTCTCTGTTGTGTTTTGGCCTCTAAATCTTCAATTCTTTAATCAGCCTATTCTACTACATTATCATCATGCACATTATGAGGAAAAATCCAGACTTGGGGCTGTATTATCAAAGTTAGTAAATTTGTTTGATCTAGCATATTATGTGTATGGTGGGGCTGTATTTAGTATTTGAGGGGATATTTGTTTGAGGATAGAACCTGCTTGTATTTAGTATTTGAGGGGATATTTTTCTCTTTATACTTAAGGGCTTGTATGACATAATGACTTAATGTGGTCTACAATGTGGACTTCCATTCAATTCTAAGCTCCAATTGTTTCCAACTTTGATAGATCATTCCTACTTGGTTAAGCTGCTTGGCAATAAAAGGAGACTTGATTGAAGCTAAAGTAGTCCACCAATAGCTTTGTTGCATGGTTGAAAGGTAAGAACCTGCTAGTTAGTACATTGTTTAGCAATTGGTATATACTTGCCTGCTTGTGTGTAGGAAGGGAAAAATGTTCTGAATGCTATACATTGAGAATATGCAGGTCTGAGAGAGAAATATTGGGTCCGAACAATCAGTAACTACCTAAAATTATCCTTGTGGTTGTGAGGTCAGTTTATTATTTTCAGTTATTGTACTCTTGGTGATTGAATTTATAATTTCTTTTTGTGGAACTTGCTGTGGAGTTCAGTAGTATACTATTTTCATACAATAATATTGGCATTATAATACTGATGATGTTTTTAATTTTCAGCATTCTTATAGGCGTCTCTTATCAAAGAAGGCGAAGTAGATATATCTATTTTGACAACTACAGGTATTTTTTTCTTTTAGTCCATCTTCTTTTTCACTCATATGATTACTCTATAGTTTTCCATTTGGTTTTGTATAGTTTACATGAAGAAAGTATATATGGAAATTTTTTAAGTTATGATAATTTTTCTATTAATTGCTATTCTTTATATCATCCAAAATTGTTTAACTTTTTATGGAAATAAAAATTAGGTAATGCAAATGGATAAAGAATGGATGAAATTGAATCGAGCATCGCCTCAATATTTGGAAGGGATTGATCATTTTCTAGATTTTGCTTTTAGCATGTCACATTCAGATGAACAGTTAGAATCTGAAAGAATGATTAGTTGTCCATGTAATAAGTGTGCAAACGTGCATTTCAAAAATAGAACTGAAGTTCGCTTTCATTTGTTGAAGAATGGAATTCTACAAAGCTATGTAGTGTGGGATAATCATGGTGAGGTGTTTAATATCTCTTCATCTGACCATGAGACTTCTATTGATCATGATGACATGCTAGAGATGTTAGAAGTTGGTTGTGGTGTGACTGGGATGGATTTTTTAGAGAATGATGGTAGAAATGAATATAACTTCACCTCGGAAGAACCTACTAGCGAAGCAGCTCGATTCTATCGCCTCTTGAAGGAGTATAAAGAGCATTTGACTTTGGATGGCTCTAGAGTTTCAAAGTTAGGGTATCTTATGAAGTTGCTACATCTTAAATGTATGAACCATTGGAGTGATACCTCCTTTACTGAAATGTTGAAGCTTCAAAATGGGACATTAGGCTGTAATCTTCCGAATTTCTATGACGAGTGTCGTAGGATCATCCGTGATTTAGGCCTAGATTGTATAAAAATTCATGCATGTCCAAATGATTGCATCATCTATTGGCGTGAACATGTCGATGCACAAGAATGTCCGCAATGCCATACCTCAAGGTGGAAGATAGATGGCAAAAGGGTTCCCCATAAAATTTTACAATATTTTCCTATAAAGCATAGATTGCAAAGGTTATTTATGGCAGTTGTGACAGCAAAGGATATGCGTTGGCATAAAGAAGATAGGGTTGATGATGGGATAATGCGACATCCAGCGGACTCTCAAGCATGGAAGTCTTTTGATGAGGAGTTTCCATCATTTGCAAAAGATCCTCGTAGTGTGAGACTTGGGTTAGCTACAGATGGTTTCCAACCATTTAATAATTTTGGGGGATCATCTCATAGCATTTGGCCGGTCATTTTGGTTCCTTATAATTTACCACCATGGTTGTCATATGGAAGCTGGATCACGTTCAATAACAGATAAGATATGTTACATGAGGCATAGACGTTGGTTGCCAATGGATCATAGATGGAGACAATTACCTAATGCCTTTGACAAAACAAAGGAAAAGGGTACAGTTCCTATCCCATTATCTGGTGATGATGTTTTGAGGCAGTGTAGTCAGTTTATCCAAGTACCATTTGGAAAGACAGGTACAAAGAGGAAGTGGGATGATACAAATAGCTTATATGGTTGGAGGAAGAAGAGCATATTTTTAGAGTTACCTTATTGGCACAAGCTAAAATTACGTCATAACTTAGATGTGATGCCCATTGAAAAAAATATTTCTGAGAATATTATAGGGACATTGATGGATATCAAAGATAAGACTAAGGATAACTTGAAGGCTCGATTAGATTTAGTGTCCATCGGTATAAGGGAAGATCTTCATCCAATTGTTGAAGAGGATAGAGTAAGAGTGCCTATAGCATGCTATACATTGAGGGGTGATGAAAAAACAGCATTTTGCGAGATGTTTCAAAAGTTGAAGACTCCTGATGGCTATTGTTCAAATCTCTCCCGTTGTGTGAAAGATAATGGCCGGAAGATCTCCTGTATGAAGAGTCATGATCACTACATCTTTATTGAGCAACTTCTTCCTATTGCTATTCGTGGGCTCCTTCCAAAACATGTTTACGAACCATTAATTGAATTGAGTTCCTTCTTCAGGAAATTGTGCTCAAAGAACTTGAGCATGAAGGATTTGGATGCTCTTGAAAGTCAAATCCCTTACACATTGTGTAAATTAGAAATGGTCTTTCCACCATCCTTCTTCACTTGTATGGTGCACTTAGTCATTCATTTGGTAGAAGAGGCGAAGATTGCTGGGCCAGTGAGATATCGTTGGATGTATCCAATAGAGAGGTACTTTTTAAATTACAAGTTTTACATTCATTTACTTTTATATTTAAATAACCTAGTTCTGCATTTAACTTTGTATCAAAATTTATTTTATTAGGTATATGCGTACCTTGAAATCCAATGTTCGAAACAAGGTACGCCCCGAAGGATCAATTGCAATGGGTTATTTAGCAAATGAATGCCTTACATTTTGTTCTAGGTATATAGATGACATGACTACTATGTTTAATCGTAGAAGTCGAAATGATGAAGTTGGGAATGATGACAAAAGAAATCAAATAGACATTTTTAAACGTATTGGGCGTCCATTGGGAAAGCCTATCCTTCAAGAACTTGGGTTTGAGGAGTTTGATCAAGCTCACTTATATGTCCTCCATAATTGTGATGAGCTTCAATAATTTGTAAAGTAAGTCAATTGTTATTCTAAAATTCATAAGTGTATTTATCATATATGTAGATTAAGGTTATATATGTAAATTCATAAAACTTTCAATTTTATCTTCCATGCTAGGATGCACAAAGAAGAACTAGTGATTGAAAATCCAAATCCTAGGAATGTAGAGAGGAGACATAAGACTCAATTTGCAGATTGGGTTTATAATCGTGTATGTCATCTCTCCTTAATTTCTATGATGTGATAAAATCTTACCTATGATGTATAAATGTATTCATATTTTCTTCATTGATTAATAGGTGGAGAAACTATATAATGAAGGATCATTTGATGAAAGTTTGTATCACTTGGTGTGTCGTCCGTTACACACCGCAAGGCGCTATAGTGGGCTTATCGCTAATGGGTTTAGATTTCATACACTTGATCGAGAAGTAGATAAGAAATGCCAAAATAGCGGTGTTATGGTGCAAGGAGATGGTCATTCAAATGACTTATATTATGGTGTAATAAAAGATGTTTATGAGTTGCAATATCCCGGTGAAAATAATGTTGTTGTTTTAAAGTGTAATTGGTATGACATGCAACATGAAGGTAGAGGATATAAAGTAGATGAATATGGCATAACTAGCATACATAGAGGCTTTTCATTAAAAAAAGATGAGCCTTTTGTATTAGAATCTCAAGTGGAGTAGGTCTTTTATGTTCAAGATCCAAGACATGATGATTGGAATGTTGTGATTAAGATAGAGCCTCGAGACTTGTATAGCATGCCGGAAGAAGAGCGAGTACTAGATCAAAGTGATGATGAAGTTGTGCAAGAAGGAGAGATTCAGGGTTTTAATTATGTTTTGCAATCCATAAGACATATGGAAAATGTTTCTTTAGCAACTAATCATTTCAAAGTAGAACGAGGAGAAAAAGTCGTCAAATGGGTAACAAGTAAAATGAAGAGCATAAGTCAACGAAGGGAAGGATGTCAGGGGAAGCGAAAGAAGAGAAAGAAGAAAAACTCAGATTTGGATGATTTTATTGTTGCTAATGATGTTGAGGACTAAGATGTGACTATTTTGTAACTTTTTTCTAAGTATTTATTTGTGTGTAGACATTGAATATATAAAATCTTTTATTCCTTTTTTAGTTATTGTATGAAATTTTAATTACCTTTTTCATAGAGTCATGATTCTAGCATATTATAAATGTTTTAGCTTGTAATTTATTTCAAATTTTATGTAGTGTTCTTTGTAATGTGAAATCTAATTACTCTGTTTTAGCTTGCATATATGTCAGGGAAAGATCGACCAAAGAATATGGGTAAGAACATTGTAAACGGAGGTGTTGGTGGTCGTAGAGGGCAAGGTATTATTCTTTTACCTAGTTTGGATGTTATTATAATGTATTCTAATTAATTAACAATATTTTTTCTTTCTTCCATGATAAAACTCAGCTGACATACAAACACCCGCCATCACGAGGAGTGTCTCTAAACTAGCACATCAACATAATTGCAAACACTTGCCACCACCAGGTAATTAAAATGCTACCCAATTTTTAGTTATACTTAAATTTGTAATATGAGATCCTATTATTTTCATAATCTGCTTCTTTCTCCATTTGTAGTAGAGTTTTAAACTTAGCTTCACCTTAGTTAGAAGAGTTTTATTCTTGGTGACAGTATACCCTTATTTTTTTTATTGTAGAGGCCCTATTTAATATTAATATTAATAAAGCTTGATACAAACTAATAATAATAATATAGAACAAGATTAAATGAGTATTACAAATTTTTTTAAAAAAGGGTAAAACTGAAGAAATAACCTAATAATAATTATGCCATTGACAGGGTTCTGAGAGGTTTAGATGAATGTCACCTCACTTGTACTAGCTAGTGTGCTAGGAAGCAGGTCATTTCAGCCACATTATACATTATGAAATAACCTAATAAATGAATGTATGTCCTCTGAAAGTAGTATAGACTGACTTAGTCAAATTTGAGTTTTATTCTTGGGGAATGGAATTGTTGATTATTGGCTATTTGGTTTTCCACACAACAATATGAGAAGTTGGAAAGAATATCTTTGGTAATTTATTTTCTTCCTATGGAATTTTCCAAGAACCAAACAGGGCTCAAGTGTTCTTTCTATTTTTTCTATAAACATATGTAGTGTTCTCTGTGGATGTTGCTCTTCATCATCAGCTACCTCTGGCTCATTCACTTCTACTGGTGTATCATCATTAACACTGTCAATTATAGTTCTGATCTAGTAGTGCTAACACTGCTACTGTCCCAGTCCCATATTTCTGATTCTTTCACAATCACATCTCTGCTGAATTCAATCTTATTAGATTGTAGATTATACAGTTTATAGGCTCCAGTAGGGTGATATCCTACATGTCTGAATTTTCAGATGTGAAATGAGATTATTTTTAATTTTAAAAATGAGTAGACCTTAAGTACACTAAGGAATCCAATATATAAAGAACACTATCAAGTGACACAAGTTTAGAAAATTTTTTGAGCACTTTCAAAGGTAAGTTATTCATGTTATTTATGGTTTTGTGGATATAGTTTAGGGTTAAAATATAGGAAAAATTCTATTCTTGATATCTTAGATAACATTTATATGTTTTTCAGTATTGTGTTTGATAAATTGGTAATTACGTATGACCTGCTACAAATATCCTTGAGTTAGGATATGAAGCTAAAAGTTGAATCATTTTATAGTTAACTATATAGCTATGGACAGTGCACATACAATCTAGTTTTTTTTCCTGCTTGTTAGACTTGATTTTTTTCCTGCTTGTTAGACTTGATTTTTTTCCCTGTAGACTTAGAATACCTTCTTTTAAAAATTATGAATGTTTATAATAAGTAAAAAAAACGTTAGAAATATGTTAGTAAAATTAAGCTGATCTAAAAAAAGATCTGAAAAAAAGATTGAATACCTGTACACTTAGAATACCTTCTTTTATGTCACTTTTTTACATGATATGAAGGTTGAAACATTATTGGTTGTGAAAAAAAGTTCTGGACATATATGGTTAAGTTTGGATTGAATTTAAGATCATTTACGCATTAAAATCTACTTGTTAAGATCAACATGCATCTAGCCATATCCAAAATCATCCTATTTCTTCTTTCACCCATATCATTGTGCTCAGTAGTGTATGGAGCATTCACTTCATGTTCATTGCCCTGTTCTTCACAGTATTTCTTGAACTCAGTAGAGTTATACTCTACCATTAATTCTCAGAATCTTGCATTTTCTGAACTGGTCTTGCACTTCACTGTTGGAGGTAGTTCTGATGTATTGTGGCAGTAATCTGGCTTGTTTGCTTCTCATGCACACTTCACAAGCCTTATCACTAGCAGCAACTATATGAATCCCTAGCACAATATTTTCAGACCTTAAGTGACCTAAACTTCTGTAATTTAGGTGTCCATATCTCTTATACCATAGGGCACTTTCCCTAGTAATCCTCCATTAAGAAAGTATTGGCAATTTGAGGAACCTAATTGAGGTCTGAAAGAGGTATTAGTATATAGTCTAACACGTATAGTAGAAAATGGCAGGGAGGAGAGTGAGGGCAGACTGCTAACTGTTAACTTGATTGTTACTGGATTAGAGGTAGTCTGCATGCTTATCTTAGGCTGTAGATTATCATCAAAGTAGTTCCTATTATTACCCACAAATTGTATCTATATATTGTATATCAGCAGCTTATGCAACTGAATCAACTCTGTCATTTATCTATATGGTGTCAATAGCTCAGTTCTTGATCCAATTATATTTTTTTTTCAGCTTCCTGCTACCTTCCTTTGTCATCTATATGGAGTTAAAGTTTATTATCAGGAAATAATTGAAGTTGTCAATGGAAGAGATGATCCCATCTCCTTTCCTGGTCTTATGGAAAAATTAATTCTACCAAATAATGTCATCAAGTCCCAACCAATCCTAAGCTCCATGCCTGCCACTGCCCATGTCAATTCCTTTCAGAAAACCCAATTGGTTGATAAAAACAGTGAACCATTCCTGCATGTATAAAAACATGGCACTTATGAAGAATGACTTGGCACTAGCAGATCCACTATCACCTGAGATTTGGAATGCTTAGTAATTTAGGCGCTATAGGACCAGAGAATAGGTTCAATTTGTAAAAAAGGCCCTATAAAGGTTGTATGTAACAAAAACCTCAATTTAGAGGCCAAAACGGCCTTTTTTGGGCTCCAAAATTGCCCAAACCGGCTCTGCCAACTTGCCACGTCATAGATCTCGAAAAAATACCCGAAATAGCCTCCTAGATCACCTAAATCCGAGGTCCCATGAAAAAGTTATGACACTCCAAAGTTTACAGTAATAATATCTTCTCTTTTGTTTATTACTTACTAATATGCTGAATGGTGTATATTATTTGTTTCCAAAAATAACCAAAAATGGTTATTAGAAGGCCACAATTACCTAAAACTTGAAACCTAATCAACCCAACGTAACCATAAACCAAATAACTATTGTGGCTAATGCCTCTAAAAAGCTGGACAGAACCATAATAATACAAATTGATCCTGATAAACAGTGACCTGTACACTTGAACTAAATTTCAGACTGGACTTTGAGCAAAAATTTTCCTTGCCAAACTTATAAAAAATGTAATTGATGATATGGTGCCTTCACATCTAGCCTCGGGCCTTACAGTTGATATATTACCTCCTTAAAACTTGAACTACATCATTATTGCTTGTCATAACTTTGTTGCATTATTTTTAAGCAATGGAATGACCAGATGTACAGGAGGTTGAACCAGGAGGTTGCATTATTCCTTTTTAATAGCCTCCAACCATACTTATCACATTCTAACTGATGGTCAACACTTGAAGGTTTACTTTAACCGAGTCAGCCACAGGTTGATCCGGTGAGGGTACAAGCATAAAGATCAACCTTACTGTAAATTAAGTAATTAAGACGTAGCAAAATATTAAAACAGGGTAACCATAGCTAGCCTACATTGCTGCCATTTTTAGAAAAATGTTTGGGCTTTCAGCAAAGTTAAATAAAAGAATCTAATCACATTTTTCCCAAGAGAGAGATCTCTAAAAGCCGTATCAAGAATACCCCTCACATTTTTCCCTAATGAAGCCAGTTATTAAGCTTGGTAAATTAGCAAAGAAATAGAGAATCAAATGCATAACAAAGCAAACCAGAACTTGACATTGTTGGAAGAATAAAAACTTGAAACTTCAGGCAAGGGCTGGAACCTTGAAACATCTTCCACACTTTACAGGAGCACATTTACAGGAGCAAAAATAAGTGCAAATTGCCACTTAACAAACTCCTGGCACCAATTGTGCAGCACATTTACAGGAGCAAAAATAAGTGCAGATTTTAGTCCTAGATCCACACTTTTCATAGCAGTGTAGAAGAAAGCTATGACCTGCAGACAGTAAAGATATCAACAAAACTGCAGGGTGCAGAGATAAGCCAATTGGAGAAAAGGCAATCAAAATTATTGTAACCTATACTTATATTACCACAGAAGTATCAGAATAAGAAGTTTAAGATGTGTTTGGGATGGCTGTAATAAGCTCATAATTATTGATTTTACAAAATATACCTGCAGCTTTATCTCCTGCATTCACCTTACTAACAAATTCAATGACATTTTCCAAGATATTTTACAAATATGTAGATTTTTTCAACCAACAACCTGCAATAACAAATATGTAGATTTTTTCAACCAACAACCTGGTTGAAGATCATTTTTACCAGGATATTTTACAAAAGCAGACCTTGAAACTTTCAGTTGTGAATCATTATCCCTTTACTGAAGGATGTGAGCAACGAGTCACTTCATTGCCCAGGAATATGGGCTCACAATGGCAGGAAATAATTTTATTTACAAATTAGACTTGGCAGGTAATTTGTATTAAACAAGGAACATACAGCAAACATTAGCTAAATATTAGAATTAGTTGGAATCTTTAAGTACTTGGTAACTTTATTAAGTTAGAATATTACTTGCATAAGATTAGGAAGTTTATTATTTTAAAAAGGACTGATCCCATTGGCTTGTGCTCAGTTAATAATCAGCCATTGGAGGATTGACAAATTGTTCATTCCCAGCCTTCTCTATTTTGATTAAGGAGGAACCAGATCTATTTTTCTTTGAAATCTCAATGCTCAGCACTCTCTTCCTCCTATTTTTTGGATCTATTTTATTGTTTTAGCTTTGAGTGCATTTGTGTAGTAATTCCCATCATCAGTTTAATTGCTTAATATGACCACCAAAGCAAGTTATGACCTTGTAAATTTTGGCTGATATAACAAATAGAACATATAAGATAATAATTGAAGTTGTCAATGCAATTAATTTCTTCACAATCATTATTACAAATTTAAAATTTACAGCCCAAATTCAAGTTTTCAAACCCTTTTGAATTGTAACTTGTGAAACCGCAAAATATAATTGGTCATGACTGAAACAAATTTGTTTAAGAGAAATTATACTGAGCAAACTTAAAAGGCAGCCTATATATTTTCACTAGATGGCCTTGGTTATTTTCACTTATTCTTATGCTAAAATTAAAGTTCCACTGCAGTCCCATAAACAAAACATAATGATAGAAGCTAGACTCAGTAATAAGAGTTATGGGTTGTTATTGGTTCAGTAAAATATGAAGAAAGTTCACAGCAAAATATAAACTACCCTGTTCTCTAATTCTTATTATATGGTTCACTTCTACCCATTTGATGGGTCTTGTTTATGCTTGGTCCTACTTATTAAAGTGGGGCACTATATATTTGTATTTGGATATGGAAGAGGTAATTTTAGATGGGTCTTGTTTATGCTTGGTCCTACTTATTATATGGTTCACTTCTACCCATTTGATTATTTTTTAACTCTACTACCTATGGTGAATTTAAATGTACCTTTTTTTTTATCAATGACTTTGTTCATAATGAAGGTAAGTGTATGGGAGCTGGAAAAAATAGCAGCGCGAGAAGTAAGCAGAAGTTAAACTTTGTTTCCAATGGATCCCAACAGAGTAGACCTCAACACAATGAAGTGGAAGAAGTTAATTGTCTTGAAGGTGAACTTAATATGGATGTTGTGGACGCTGTTGGTTCTAATAATCATAGTCCTGGTCAAGAAGAAAATCAAAATATTGATTTAACTATTATGCCTTCGAATGAGCCAGGTAAATTCTCAATACATACTTAAAATCACAAATGTTTGTGTTTATTTGAGAATATTTGAAATTTAAACATCAATCTTGTTATGGCCTATCAATTTGCTTGTAACTCTATTTTCTTGGTTCTATGATATGTTTACATGACTAATAAGGTGGAAGCAAAAGGAATGCAACAGGAAGTTTGTTGATAGAGTTGAGATGACGTTGACTGTGCATGAGGTTGCTGATCCAATTCCAAGAGAAAGAGAAACAAATGAATCTAACAATACTCTACCTCGAATTAGAACTCAATATATGCATGAAAATATATCTACAAGAAATGTGACCCCGGAAAATGATGGCAATAGTAGTCAAGGTACAGTAATTTTTATTAATCATGTTTGTATATATATTTTTGCTAATCCTTGTTTATTCTTTTAAACTCCTATGATGTATAGATTTGCTAAGCCTTGATTTTATTATCTTATTTTTATTTTTGTAATAGCATCAACTTCTAATGCTAAAAGGAAAAGGGGGCAGAGAGGCAAATATAAATCTTATGTGATCGAGAAGAAGACATTAGGTGGTACTGCAAAGCTTGTCGTTGATATACCTGACTGTGTTCTCCAAGCCGTTGGAGAAAATGCCAGAAATTTAGTAAATTTTTGTGGCCATATTGTGCGGACCAAAGTCCTCATGGATGCATCACCTTGGATTCAGGTAGCAGCTAAACACGGTGATGCAATGTGGTTTCTTGTCAAGGTATATATATATATATATATATATATGCATTATTTTCCCTTCTATAAATCCTAATCTATGATCCTTAACCAACTAATTATTTTGTTGTGACATTATAGAACAAGTTAAGCATAATGGATAATAATCAACTACCCAGATTAAAAGCGTTTGTGTTGTTTGCAATGCAACGCTTAGATCGGTATTGGAAAGCTCGCTTGCATTCTTACTACAAAGAATGTGGAGATACACATGAGGAACGTTTGGAAAATCCACCTACTGATTTCGATCCAGAAAATTGGATAAAATGTTGTGAAAGTTTTAATTCTGATAAATTTAAGGTAATTCTTTCCTTTATTGATAAGTTTTCTGCCTTACATGTTTGTGTATTAGGTATGAATTATTTATCTTCATTTCTTTTATTCTTAAATTGTAGAAAATGAGTGAACAAAACAGCAAGAATCGAAATTCAGATAAATGGTGCCAACACACCATAGGAAACTTATCTTTTCCAGAAGTGGAAACTATCATGGTAAGAATATCAAATAGTTATATTCGGTATATTTATTCACCTTCATGGATAAAATGACTAAGTAATGTGTCCTCACAGACAAAGAAGAATGGTGATGTCAAGCCGAGTGCTGATGTGATTTGGCTTGCTGAACACACGCGAACAAATGATCAAGGAGTATTAGAGTGGGTTAATGATGGACGCTCTAAGAAAATTCATGTAAATTATTCTTATATTTGTATTAGTATATATATTAGTATATGTTAGTTCGTACAAAGAATTGATTATAACAACTATGAATCTATACATATGTAAAATGTTGTTGTGTTTATTGTAGGGAGACCTTCACCATCTTGTGACTAACAAGGATAAAGAAGGAGCCCCTCAAACACAGGAAGAGATGTTACTTCAAGTTTTGGGCCCAAAGTCTGGATACACAAGGGGGAAAGGTAGTGGCTATGGCGGCTCCCTCAAATCAAGGATTCAAGAAGAACAACAACAGAAAATCATACAACAACAAAGTAAGATAGATGAGCAATAAGTCAAGATAGATGAGCAACAAAATAAGATATGTAGTCTACAAAGTCAAATAGACGAGCTTAAAGAGAAACAAGATCAATCTATGGCCGCTTTTGAGAAGAGGATGTTAGAAATGAGTCAAATGATGGCTACCAATATTATCAGGTAAATTATAATTTCTAGAGTAATCCAACTTTGTATTTATTTCATGATATGAGCTACTTTGCATTATAGTATTACTTATATCAATGCAACACATATACCGGTATACTTTCAAAAAACCCTTTCACTTATCCACATATAGTTGGCATATGTAATCACCAAAATCAATCGGAAAAAATGATTATCAAACATGACTATCTATCTATATTTTTGTCTCTTATAGTGATATATATATATACACACACGCACACACGCACACACACATATATATACGTATATATATTTGTATCTACATGTGTATATATATACGTATACATAAATAGACGTGCATAGATATACATATACATATATAGACGGACCCATATATACGTCTACATATATAGATGTACACATATTTACGTCTACATATATAGACGTACACATATTTACGTCTATATATATGTATGTATGTACGCACGAGACATGTATTAATCTTGTTATTTATTCAGGTCCAGGAATACACTTGAGGATGATGGTGATGCTTTTCATGGTGGTGTTGACGATGATTATTGATTTATTTGTGGATAGATGACTTTTGTTATTAGTTGATGCGTAAATCTGATCAAGATTGCATTCTTAGATTCCGACGTATTTTTTGTTGTCCTTTTTACCAAAAAACACTTTACAAGAGTGTTTTGTCGAAAACTCTTGGTGTTATTATGGTGATGTCATATTGGATGTTTAGTTTCTGTTTTTGACAATTGTATCAAATAATTATACAATTAATGTATGATGCATTTCATATTAATGATGAAATGAATTTACTATATATTGACAATTATATTTGATTAATATATGTATGTGAATGTGACATGCTAGAAAGTGCTAGAAAGTGATAATTTATTTAATTTATAGCATTGCAGGAATTTATTTATTTGGAAACAAAGAAATTGTTGCCAAAAAATAATAGTGGATGAAATTATTTCATTAGCAACAGAAATGTTGTTACAAAAATTAAAGTACATTATTGGCAACAGAAATGTTGTTGCAAAAAATATCTTACATTATTGGAAAAAAAAAATAACCGTATAAATATAGCATATTATTCGCAACAGAAATGTTATTGCAAAAAATATATCATACATTATTGGCAACAAAACAACCGTTGCAAAAAATGTCTTATATTATTGGCAACAAAACAACCGTTGCAAAAGATATCTTACATTATTGGCAAAAAAACAACCGCAAAAATATAGCACATTATTTGCAACAGAAATGTTGTTACAAAAATATCTTAGATTATTGGCAACAAAACAAGCGTTGCAAAAAATAGCATATTATTCGCAACAAGAACGTTGTTGCTAAAAATATCGTATATTATTGGCAACGATCAATCTGCTGAAAAATATAACATATTATTCGCAACAACAATCTCGTTGCAAAAAATATATCTTATTCGCAACAAGGAAATCGTTGCGAAATATAATTATGCTCCAACATTTGTCAATTATTTAAGACAACAAAATACTATTTTTAGCCACAAGTTTATCGTTGCGAAAATAACCTTTTTTGGCAACGGAAAAAAGTTGTTGCAAAAACCTTTAGTTACGCTATCATATGCAACGACAATTTGTCGTTACCAAAAATATTATATCGTTGCCAAATACATATTTGGCAATGACATATTCCATTGCCAAAAATAGCTTTTCTTGTAGTGTAGAAATAAAGGAAATTGGTTAAGTATGGAAATGGAAACTTTTGTACAATATGTAATATTCATGATCACCTCTTAAAACATTAATACTTAAAGTGGTAGACCATAAATTCAGGAATTGTTGTTCTCTAAGATTAGCTACCCTAGAGATGAGGTGTAGCCCTGATTTGGGTTTGGTTCTTTACTATGTAGTTTTTCCTTAGTAATGCCCTAAGCTACTCTATAGGTTACTTACAAACCCTATAGGGAGTATCAATACTTAAAGATTAGGTAATCGAGGTTGGAGGATATTGTGTTTCCTATATGTGCCAGTATGACCAAGTGTGCCTTAGTATCCTTGGGTTCTAGAGTTAGGGTATTGTGTTACATTTTGTTACCAATATAATTAGGCTTACCTCAGTATCCCTATGTTAATTATTCCCCCTTGAGTAATTTAAAATAGAAGTAACTATTGTGTAAGAATTTAAAAAGGGTTGTTATTATTGTGGTTTTGGAGTTGCCTCTCACTATTATGGAATCATCAATTATTAGTAGCACATAAATGAAATTTTATCTAAAATCATTGATCACAATATGAAAATTTGGGCATGGAAATGTGGAGAAACTTTTAATAACAATTCTATACATAAACTATTAATAAAATGAAGGAAAAAAGTGGCTCTTCTTTTTATAACGGTTATAAATATAACCTCCTTTAACAAAAAAAAAAGTGTGCCCAAGTTTTAATAACGGTTATAAATATCACAGTTTAAATATCATTGTTATTAAAACATTAACATTCTTTAACTCTTTGCTTATTACATCTATTTGAAAATTTTGATCTACTTTTGCTCTAACTCATCCTCCTCATTTTTCTTGTCACCTGTTGTCCCTCTTTCGCTGATCTATGGCCTCCATATCTCACTCTTGCCTATCAATGATCACTTTTCTTCTTCTCCAATAATCATCAACATTTTCTATCTCTTTCTCTCAGCCAAGGTTGTGCCCACTTTTGGTTTGTGATACCTCTCTTCTACTCATCTGTACTTTGTCATTTCTTGCTTGCCACTACCATAGTGTCCATCCATTTCTTACTGCGATGCCAACCTATTCTTATTTGATCCACCTTACATGATTTTTAAATTCAACTAGGTATAATTTATTTTTTTCTTTCAATATAAATATATTCATGTATGTTATTTAGTTAGTATTACATGTGTTCTTATTTTTATGATATATGTTTGCCTTTAGTGTTGTGTTGTTATGCTTTTTAGTTACAATTTGGGTATTTCCCTATATAAATACATGCATGCACAGCTATAGGTTGATGCTCTTGATATTCAAAAAATGCTATAAATATATGCATGCATTCTGGTATAATATATTGCTAAAAAAATATTACATAATTTATTTAATTTCTTATCGATAAAATGCTACTACTTGTATGATGAGGATGTGCCTATGATAAATTTTTGCTAATATAAGTTAATTAATTTCATGATAGATATTTTATTTATGCATATTGGTATGTTGTTAGTTTAAAATAATATTTTGTTAAGATATCTAACCGTACTACAATAAATGAGTATAAACACATAAACTATTTAGCTAATCGCATCTTAAGCGAGGGGCATAACAACAAGCTTTACCTCATACCTCACCTCACAAATGAACATTGAGTATTTTACACCATCCTTCCTAATCAAAATAATGTATATGTATTTGATTCCCTCTAAAATGATTTTGTTCCTTTTCCCATAATTTGTTCTAAAAGGAAAGATTTAATTGACATATTAGTATACTTCTTACTTCATTAGCTTATTCATGCATAAATTCATGCATTAATTTTTTGAGGTATTACAAGTTATAATATATTGTGTATCGACTTTATTTATTAGAGCACTATGAATGATGTATATGAGGAGAGGTAGAAATAGTATGCTAGACCTAAGGAATCTTGAGTATGATCCTATGATGGTATATAGAGCAATAAGTATTTTGCATTTTATTTCAATTCTAATTAATATCTGATAGAACAATAAGCTAACTAAATTCATTTTATATGGTCAACAAAACGATAATAATTGTGGATACTATATTTGTAGATCAATGGATCCCATACTCAAGAACAAATATATGAGCATAAATCTAAGCCATGTATGTTTCTTATTCTATAATTTTTTCATTAATTAATTTATGGCATATTAATTATGAACCTGATGATCATATCATAACAATTTGCACCTTTTCAATTGTTGATAAATACAAGGGGAGAAATATGTATATGATGAAATTTATAAAGTTAGAGATGAATGGATTAATTTTGTGTGGTCATTCACTCATTATTAGGGATCTACTTATAGGAATGTTTTGATTTGTGTCTCATATGTCTTACATTCTTTTATGCAATAGAAGATGTACATACATAGATGCATTCAAGTGTTTATTAATTATTGATATATAGTTATCTAGGATTTATGATCAATGAACTTTGACTTTGGAGTATAAACTTATCAACTTATTGTATGCATACTAATTTCCATATTTCTTGGAGGAATATATGCATGAAAATATTTCTTGGAGGAATATATGTATGAATAAGTGTTATTTTACACATTAAAAATTTTATAAATATTTGAACATATAACTATGTATGTGGATTAGAATGAAATTGCACAATTTATAAAAAAAATATATATTTTAATAATGGTTCTTTCCTAAACCATTATTAAAATCCTAATATAATATATAGTTTAAGTATTTTTAATAATGGTTATGAGAAGGAACCATTATTAAAACAAAGTTTTAATAGTAGTTATTTGGAAAAAAATGTTGGCAAAGGCATTTTTTTTATAAATATAAATATACATAAGAGAGTATAAAATACCTAAAACAATAATTACGAATAATTTTATCTTAAACTCATTTAATAAAATCCTTTTGTAAAGATATAAAGGTATAAAAATAATATAAAAATTGTAAAACCCCAAAAATTGTTCCTGCCACACTTAGGTAGAGTCTATTCCATGCCTTTGTCATATTAAGTGTAGGGCTAAAACATGAAAATAAATAAGTCAAAATTTATGAAAATAGATATAAATAGTAAAATAATTAAATAATTTAAACATAATAATAGGGTACATACGTTAGATAATACAATACATAAAAAGAGATAAGGGGGGATAAAAGAGATGATGAGTCCAAAAGAGATATCCTTAATCTAGGGCACATAACATGTAACATGCTTATATATAGATGTCAATTGAGCACGATAAAACTCAACCATCAAGTATAAAATAATGTCATACAAATATATGGATAAATGGAGTTCATTGATTATTATATTTTATTATTGTGATCACAACCAATATATTATATTAACATAGGATGGAGACTCAAAGAACAATAATAACTAATCTAGTACTCAAATGGTATTAGCCCTAGTTGGCTCGCATAGAAATGTAACTATACCACCAAATAATAGGACAACTAATCATTTATGTATGTATATCCCCTATAGAGAAAAAATATATAGAGACACCTATAGAGTAGAAGAGGACCTCTTCAAATCTCGTAAGGCACCTGGGATCACTGAATAGAAAACACCGAAATGATATTAAGTGAATACCAAACCTAGCTCGGATAGCAATTCTATATGGTATAAGTCCCAAATCAAGATCTTTCACTTTAAGTAATTAATTTTTTTATCAAAGATTTAAGTCAAATAAGAACAAATGCCATAAAATATCACTTAATCACTTCCATGAACATAGAAATATTATTTATTACATTCTAATATTATCTACGCACTTCATCTATAGAGGAATCAAGACTTAACAATTTAGAGCACATGGACCCATTAATATGCTATTAAAGCCCAATTGATTATATGAGGCATTAAAGCCAAAAGATGATTATTAAGGAATTAAAGCCTAATATCCATGCCATGAAAGGCCCAATAAAATTAGATGTTAATGTGTATTATCTTCAATTATTGGAGATAAGGATCAATATCCAATATTTAATCCACCAAGAGTTCACTTATAAGACTGAATTAAATAACTAATCTAAAGGAAGATAAAATGAATAAAATATCTTTAAGGCCTACTGATTACCTTAATATTAATACACTTGTATTCATGCTAAAATTATGATACTTAACTAATTAGATTCTTAGTATGAAACATAAATGGGACACCAAGATAAAATACTAAGATTACATAATATATAATACACCCAAATTGTCTCTTTCTCCTCTTCTTTTTCTTGCTTAATTAACTATTTTAATTAAGATATCTAGGCCATCTCATCAAATGTCACCCAAGTATCAACTTATGCATTTTAACTTATTTATTAATATAATATTCACTTAAGTCTCAAAATTCCCATAATTCCATGTAGTGGCTATAATTGTCCTTATTCACTTAACAATTACCTTAAAATTCTAAAATTCATAAGTTGCTCTAAATAATATCAAACCCTAACATATAATATACCAAATTTCATGTAAGAGACCCAATTAATACAATGATACACTTACAACTTTAAAAAAAGTCCATAATGCCCAATATACCCATGGTCGAATAAGTTCAAACCTTAAATAAATTTGTTTCAACTTAAATAGTCTAAATTTTGTAGCTTAGCCTCTATACATTATTATAAATACAATGGAATAATTAAAATAATTTATAACAAACAAAACTCATATAAAATGATAAGGAAAAGAGCTAAACAACTTGAATCCAGGTATATTCATCACGAATATATTAAATATTCATCATGATTATGTTGGACAATCAGCATTACTCTAATAAATATTCATCAACTTTCCATTAGATATAGAACATTAAAAATCACACAATTCATCTTCTCATAAATTTTCATGCTTAACCACAAAATAAATAAACATACACATGTCATAAAATATTTTCTAAGATAATATTTCATGCTTATAGCTAAAATAAAGCTAATCATGCATAAAATAGTATATAAAACACCTAGTACAAAATCATATTTCTAAAGGTTATTTTAGTCACCAAAAATTCTTAGGCTCCTTAACAAAGCTAAAATAAAGAATCTAACAATTGCTTCTCTAAACCCACTTTTTCACCTTCAAGAATACAAGATAAAAGAGTTAGATAAACCAAAATCATTAAATAAGAAAAATGGGTAAGAAAGGAATTAAAATGGAAAAGATTACTCTTGAATATGGAGGTTTGAAAACTGCCACAAAAAACAACCACCACCTATGAGGAATGATAATTTGGAGATTAATGGGAAGGAAACCAAGGATAAAGGAAGAGAGGAACGACATGGAACACAAAATAACTACAACAAAAATTCCAAGATTACTCGACAAAGGCACATAGGAAAGCAAAAAGAAGAGGGTAGGGGCATAGTTTGTTAGGTAAAAAGGGTTCTTAGATGAAGTATAACATGTAAGGAATGCAACCCAACAAGAGTTAAAGGTAAATGAACTAAGTTCAATGCATGGTAGCATGTGAAAATTACAAAAAAAAAAAAAATAGCATTGCTACCATTGTAAAGCTAACCGGGAAGAAAAAGTTTGGTTCAAAGTAATCTTGAAGGAAATTGACTTAAGAGATGAAAATGGTATAGAGTTTTATTATGCATTGAAATATTTCAAAAGAAACAAAACCGAAAGAAAAATAACATCTAGAGATGGAGAACAAGTTACTTCAAGTTGGAAATAAATCAGTTTTGCACTCTAACAAAATATTATGATTTTATGTGTGTTTGAAATTGGAATACAAAATTTGGAAAAAATAGAGTGAGATCTAATATGGAGAAGTGTGGGGAAAGTTTTTTTTTTTTGACTTTAGGCTCAATTGAGTGCTAGGATTAGAGGTGTAAGAGAAATGTTAGACTATGGTTGTATGTATAAGAGATATGTCATAAAATTATGATTATGGTACTTCTTGTACTTTTTGGTTTAGAGAAAGGTAACCAAGTTACAAATCTTATTTGGTTTAGTTAGGAGACTATTTAGGATTGAAATATTAGTTAGAGAATTGGCTACAAATTATTTTGATTAATTAAATTACAAGAAATTAGTCCAATGATGGGCACTTATTGAGAAAAAATATCAGTTGAATTCTAAAAATTGTAAATATTTATGAAAATGTTTGGAATAATCTTAGGAACTCATATATAAAAATATTGAGTATTAGTGTTGGTTTGAGTATTGATGGATGGAAAACGAGCAAAAACAACAAAAAAGAATATGTTGCGGACATGTTTTTCTGCAAATGTACTAAACAAATAATTCAAGGTTCAATAGCCATGGATTGATATAGAATATTTTTAGAAAAACCAAATATATAAAATTATTTGGTTTCATAAATCATTTGATGAATAATAGATTAAACATATAAAAAATCGCTAAAATCGTTTAATCGCGTAAATAGATTGTTTCACAATTTAACAATTTGGAAGGAAATTGTGAAGTATAAATGAATAGAATAGACGAATGAACTCAAAAATATTTTTGGATCGATTCATAAATTTTGAATGAGTTGAAAAAAATAAAAACATAGGAATTGAATTTTTTTTAAATAAATGTGTTTTTCCCAAACGAGAGAAATGATCGATGAAATATTTAAAAATTAACATGAACATAATGAAACTTTAATATATAACTTTAATATATATTTATATATATATATATATATATATATATATATATATATATATATGTTATTAGAACAATAATATATGGTGATTAAGAGTTGAGAAAATGGGGTATTATAAAAATAATTTAAAGGATATTAGAAATGCTTTCAAAAAAATATATCAATAGATCAAAGATTTCGTATTATTAATGAAAATACGTAATAAGACCTTAAAACCACATATCAAATCCTACGAAATGGGGATTAATTTAAATAATTTCCAAAAAGTATCTTCCTTAAACCAAAAAGGGGAAGAATAGATGAAAAATAATTTTGGAAAGAAAATTATAAATAAGTTACGAAAATATTTTTAATTTAAAAATTTCCAAAGATCATTACGAATTCATAGAAACAAATAAATTCAATGATGAAAATATTTCAAAGGATAAAAATCTTTAAAATAAGTTTACTATTTTAAAGTGAATTTCATAATATAAATAATTTATTTCGTGTATGAAATAGAACTCATAAAAAAATTCATAATCACACAATGAAGTTATAATAATAAAAACAGAATATGAGTTATAAAAGATTAAAATGCATGAAAGAGAAAAAAAATATTTTGAATACCTTACCTTAACTAAATTCTTTTAAATTATAAATGATCAAAATTCATAGCCTAGCCTATATATACTTTTATAAATACAATGAAATAGTTAGAATAACCAAATATCATATAAATAACAAGGACAAGAGCTAAACAACTTAAATCTAGGTATATTCATCATGAATATATAAAATATTCATCACAATTCTACTAGACATTCAACATTACCCTACTAAATATTCATCAACTTTTCAACATATATAAGAACATATAAAAATCATACAATTCATCTTCTCATTAAATTTTCATGCTTAAGTACATAAGATAGAAACATACATGTGTTATAAAATATTTTTCAAGATAATATTTGATGCATATAATTTAAATAAAGCTAATTATTCACAAAATAACAAATAAAACACCTGACACAAAATCCTATTTCTAAAGGTTAATTTAGTTACCAAAATTCCCAAGCTCCTTAGCAAATCTAAAATAAGGAATCTAGAAATTTTTTCTCTAAACCCACTAGATCACCTTCAAGAATACAAGATAAAAGAGTTAGATAAACCAATACCATTAAATAAGAAAAATGGCAATGAATGGAATTGAAATATAAGAAGTGAAATGGAAAAGATTACTTTGGAATATGAAAGTGAAAACCACCAAAAAAACAACAACCACCATAAAGGAATGATAGATCAAGGTTTTGGAGGATTAATGGAAGTAAACCAAGGACAAAAGAAGAGAGGAAAGGCACAAAACACACAAAATAATGGCAGCAAAAATTCTAAGATTGCTTGGCAAGGCTTATAAGAGAGAAAAAAGAAGAGGGCAAGGGCACAATTTCTTGGGTAAAAAGATTCCTAGATAAAGTATAACATGCGAGGAACACAACCCAGAAAGATTTAAAGGTAAATGAACCAAGGTTGATGCATTGTAGCTTCTAAAACTCAAAAAAAAAAAGTTTTGCTACCGTTGTAAAGCTAGTAAGGAAACAAAAGTTTGGTAAAAATTAATCTTGAAGGAGCTTGACTTAAGGGATGAAAATGGTATAGAGTTTTAGTATTCAATGCAATCTTTCAAAAGAAAAAAAAAACAAAGAAAAATAACAACCAGAGAGGGAGAACAAGATGCTTTGAGTTAGAAATAAATCAACTTTGCACTCAATTGAAATTTTATAAATTTATGTGTTTGCATTTGGAATGCACAATTAGGAAAAAATTGAGTGAGGTCTAATAGGGAGGAGTGTAGAGTAATTTTTTTGGTTTAACTTTAGCCTCACTTGAGTGCTAGAATTAGGGGTATAAGAGAGATGTTTGGCTATATGATTAAGTGTATAAGAGAAATGTCATAAAACAATAATTATGATAAACAAGATATAAATTTGATTTTTTTTAGTTAGGAGACAGTGGGATTGAAATATTAGTCAGTAGATTGGTTAAAAATTATTTTACTTAATTAAATTACAAGAAAATTCAATAATGGGCACTTATTGAGAAAAATATAAGTTGAATTCTAAAAAACATAAAAATTTATAAAAATATTTTGAATAATCTTATAAAATTAAATATATAAAAATATTGAGTATTAGAGTTGGTCCCCATATTAATGTTGTGAAAATTTGGTTTACTTGGATTGGTTCGGTTGTAACCTTTGTATTTACTTGTGGTTCAATTATCTAATCAGAAATAGATTACCCAAAAAAGTTTGGCTGGGTTTAATTATAATTTCGGTTCGTGAGTTTGACTCGTTTGTTTAGTTAAACGAGTAGAACCCAAACTTTATTTGGGTTCGTTTATTAAAGGAACCAATCTTGAAGTTAGGAGTATTCGACTTAGTTCGGCTTAACTCAACTCTACTCATTTACAACCATAACTATAATAATCAGAAATGAAGGCACGTGAAAGACATTTTCTTTAATTTCATCTTTTTCAGCGTTTTAAACTCCAAATCTTGAGTGATTGTTTTTTTAAGGGAGTGGTAATACAAATGGAAAAAGAAACTAAAATACTTTTAAAAGAAAATGATTTCTTTTACAAAATGAACACTTTAAAATACAACCTACTACCTCTTTAAAAAATATTTTAAAAGCATAAGATGTGAAATATTTTTTCCATTACTAATATGTTTGTCAAACCTACTCATCTACCAAACAAGTATCAAGAGACTTTGATTTTACATTATTGCTAACAATTGAGTGATTAACATAATGTAAATTATTAATATATGGAAATACGGATTGACATGTTGTGCATATAAAGGAAAAATATATTTATATATTTTTTCAAAATTGCACATAAATATATTTTAATTTTTAATTTTTAATATTTTTCATTCATCCTTGTTCAACATTAATATGGGGACCTCACTCATCCCAAAAGAATCGGTGTATAAACTAAGTACATATAATTAAATAAATAAGTTGTGAAAATGCATTTTTCGCAAATGAATAGAACAAATAATTAGGGGTTCAAATAGTCCCAGATTGATATGAAATATTTTTATAAAACTAAACATATAAAAATATTTGGTTTTAGAATTTATTTGATGACGAACATACTAAAAATAACAAAGATGGCTAAAACGATCTAATGTGTGAATGGAATGTTTTGTAATTTAACTATTTGGAAAAGGGTGAAACATGAATGAATAGAACGGATGAATGTGCTCAAGAATATTTTTAGATCTATTCATAAATTTTGAAAGGGTTGAATAGAGTAAAAATATATGAATTGGAATATTTTTAATAAATGTGTCTTTTACAAACAAAAGAAATGATCCATGAAATGTTCAAAAAATTAACACAAATAGAATGAGACTTGATAAGAGAACATATATATTTTTTTATATGGCTTATTGGACCAATAATATATGGTAATATATGGACCAATAATATATCTTACAAAAATTATTTAACAAAGTTTGCAATAAGCTTTTGGAAAAAAATATCAATAAATGCAAGATTCTATATTATTAATAAAAATACATTATAAGACCTTGAATAATATTTTAAACCATATAGAAAAATATCTAAATCAAATCCTTAGAGACCGGGATTAGTTTAACAAAATTTTAAAAAATGTTTTCCTTAACAAAAAATGAGAAGAATGAGAGAAAATTAATTTCAGAATGAAAATTATAAAAGGTTATGAAAATCTTTTTAATTAAAAACTCTCCAAATGTCTTCATGACTTCGTAAAAAAAATTAAAGATTAAAATATTTTCTACAGATAAATCATCAAAATAATTATACTATTTTAGAAGAACTTTATAATTTAAACAATTTCTTTCATTAAATGGAATATAACTCCAAAAAAAATTTGTAATCACAAGAAGAAGTTATAATAAAAAAACTAATACTAAATGTTAAAAATAAAAGTACACAAAAAGTAGAATTCTATATTTTTAAATGGGGTTTTAAATGGAAATTATAATTATGTGAATATAATAAAATCATGGTCAAGAATGAATTTATCTAGAATAATCTGCAATGACAAAAAATAAGTAAATTACAATGTAAATTCAAACCGTTGATACAAACCATAAATAAAAAAAATAAATAAATGTATTTAAACTGTTATTTATCAAATTATGCTACTAAAGTCATGAATTTTGAGAAAATCGAATTTAAAAATACACATATTATAGTATTTGTAACACCTCAAGTCATTTCAATGTGTTTTGTTCTCACTCATGCACTTCCTAAGAAATTTCAAGAAAATTTCTAAAACTTCTTAGTGGAGTTTTTAGGATGAAATCACCAAAAGGAGAGTATATCATATTGATATAGTAGTCAAAATAATTCTTATAATGTTTTTTATTTTACAGTGTTACATTCACCCTCACTCAAAGAACTCGGCGTCCACATCAAGCGTCAACCACTAATTGTCTGAATATAGTTTATCCCAAAAATCATCCCACTAAGTGACTAACTGATTCATCCATGTTTGGATCGCGGTCATGGTTTTGCTTTGATACCATTTGTAACACCCCATATCAATACGACTACATCGGGGCTACCATGAAGCACTTTTAAATTGATCGACCGGTCACACAAATCAACACGATTCATTTCAGTGCATGCTTTCAAAGTGATCGGCTGGTCCCATAGATTAATACGAGTCATTTTAGCACGCTTTGTTCTCACTCATGCATTTCTTGATAAATTTTCAAAAAATATTCAAAACTTTCCAAGAGGGACACCCTTCCTAAAAATTACTTTATGACTATCATGCTTAACTATGGAGTTCTTAGGATGGAATAAGCAAAAGAATGGTATATAATGTTGATATAAGTAGCCTGATTAGTTCTTATAACACTTCGCTTAATTTGGGATATTACAATATTAAAATTTGAAACTCTTTTTTTGCACACTATTTAATGAATCACCTAACTATTCGTGTCTTTATGCCTTTGGTTATCAATGCTTCCATTACATACTTAACATGACTTCCAATAAACTTGAACCATGATCTATTCCATGTGTGTTTGTTAGGTATAACAATCATCACAAGGGATAACATTGTTACCACCCTCCTTTAAGATGAAACTATATCTCACAGCATGTGTTCTTTGATGAGACTAAGTACGGTTATGCTTCATGTCATAGTAACATTAGAAGATTGATTGAAGACCTATTTGCATCCACCTTCAACATGTTCCTTCATAAATATAAATGTAGTCGTCCATGTGAACTTGAGAATAAAAGTTTGTAATACTCCGAGTCGATATGACCATGAAGGGAATACTTTGGAGCAATTTCGGGTTGATTGAATAACCCCATAGATCAATAAGAGTCCTTTTAGCATGATTTATCCTCACTCACATGCTTCATAATAAAGTTTTAGAAAATTTCTAAAACCTTTTAGGAGAGTCACCCATCCTAAAAATTACTCCACAGCCAGCAAATTTAATTGTAGATTTTTTAAGATGAAGGATCCTAAGGAATGGTATACAATGTTGATATAAGTAGTCAAATCAATCCTTATAACACTCTACATAATTTGGGGTATTACATTCACCCTCACTCAAAGAATGTAATGTGTGTGTTGCGTCTCAACCTTTAATTGTCTCAATATATTTTATCCCAAGAATCATTCCACTAGGCAGCTAACTAGCTCATACAAGTTTAACTCATGATTGCGATTTATCTCTAATACCATTTGTAACATCCCGAGTAAATATAACCAGATGGGGATACCTTGGAGTGCTTTCGGACCGATCAACTGATCCCACAAATCAATACGAGTCCTTCTAGTGTGCTTTGTCCTCACTCATGCTCTTCTTGAGAAATGTTTAGAAAATTTTGAAAACTTTCTAGGAGTGTCACCAATCCTAAAAATTGCTTTGCGGCTAATAAGCTTAACTTTGGAGTTCTTAGGATGGAATCACCAAAAAGATGGTATATTATGTTAATATAAATATATAGATCAATCCTTATAATACTCCACTTCATTTGAGGTATTATAAAGTTAGATTCGAGCAGCTAGCATTGATGGAGAGCATGCATCAGTTCATATAGCTCAAATATTGTCTGACGTAAAACCTATCCATCATCAACCATATGATACTAGCCATGAAGATGATGCTTCACCACCCTCTCTAAAAGACACCCCTATGTTCTCTGTGTTAAGAGACTCTTCACAATCAGGGTTATTATCAATCATTGCTCACTTGGAAGCCATAGTTGTGTCTCAAACAACCCTGTACGCTAATAACCTTATTCATGTCCCAAATGGGATCTAGCTGCATATGGATTTGATCATTATCTATTAAGCCACAATAGCTAATAAACACACACAATATGGTTACTCAAGTCAAGTTAAGATAACCTAAAAATAACATCACATTAAACAACTTTGACATTCTTGAACCGAAGATCATCCATAAGGCCCTTTCTAAACTATATTGGGAGAAGGCTATGCAAGAAGAGATGTAAGCTTTGTATGATAGTGAAAATTGGGCACTAGTCCCATAGACATCGAACATGAACATAGTTGGATTTCATTAGGTCTTTACGAATAAGCTAAAGCTGGATAGAACTATCAAGCATTTTAAAGAATTATTAGTGGCCAAAGGTTTTCACCAAGTTAGTGGTGTCAATTTTGATGAGGCCTTCAGCTTGATCATTAAGCGTACAACCATCTAAACATGATTAGTTGCTGAAGTAACTCTATAGTGGGAAATCCATCAACTTGATGTAAAAAATACCTTTTTGCATGGGGACTTGTAGATGACTATTTACATACAACAGCTACAAAGGTTCTTATACTCATGTTACCCTAATTACATTTGTCAACCATGGAAATTTCTTTATTTATATAGGCAAGCTCCCCAAGTATGGTTCTATGAACTTAGTTCCTTCCTCCTTCATATAGGGTTTAAGTGTAGCCATGCTCATTCCTCCATATTTGTGTGATGTGAATCTAGCAACACTATAGTGCTCTTATTCTACATGAATGATATTATTATTATAAGAAGCTCTCATCATAACTTGCAAGAAGTTATCAATGGCATTCATCAAGTATGTTCCTTGAAGAATTTGGGTCCAATGACACTATTTCCTTGGCATTGAGGCAACCTTTTTTTTTTTACTAATGGGATCTTAATCAACCAACATAAATATGCCCATGAATTATTACAAAAGGTCAAAATGATCTGTGTACACCCAAAACCACACCTACAGTATAGAAGCATAACTTGTTTGGATCAGACTCTTCACCACTTGATGCCACTATGTACTGTAGTCTTGTTGGCAAACTATAATACCTTACCATTTTACGTCTAGATGTTACATATGTTAATTTTTTTTATGTCAATTTATGTAATAGCCACTTGTTGTTCACTTTCAAGTGGTGACGCATATTTTGCACTATGTTTATGATATGCCATTAGCTAAGCTTCTCTTCTTGGCAACCTCCTCCCTAAATTTGAGTGTCTATGTTGATGTAAACTGTGGAGGTTACCACCACATTGGTAGATCTACCTCTAGTTACTATGTGTTCTTAGGATCCAATTGTGTCTCAGGGGCCTCCAAAAAGTATCCTATGGTTGCTCACTTTAGTGCCAAAGCAAATATCACACTCTTTCTTCTATGACGGCTAAAGTTACTTGGGTAATGTACAACATGCATGCCATTAGAGTTCATCTGTGGAGATGCCCTATATTATGCAACAACAATCCCAGTGCCTTGTACTTGACTATCAAACTTGTCTTCCATGCTTCTACCAAATACATTAAGCTTGACTATCACTTCATTCATGAAAAATTTACCCTTGGCACTCTACGGGCTGCCTTCATTGGCTCTTTAGATCAACCTACAAATATCTTGACAAAGCCCGTGTAATGAGATCATTTTCTAAGTATTAGGTCCAAGCTTAGCTTACACAACATCCCAGCCAAGCTTCAAGGGGATTGATAGAGTATCTAGTAAGTTAAATTGGATTGTACGGATATATGAGCCTAACATAACATCAACTAATAGTCGTAAGTTTATATGGATTTTATTTTTTCATTTCCACACATATACACACTTAAATATATCATATATCCTTGTATATACTGAGAACGGTACATAATACTCGATGACAACATTGAGTCTTCTCTCAATCGGTGAACCTTATTTTTCGATTCTCAAAATTCATCTTTGAATTTTGTAGAAAGTAAAATAATTGGTATTCATTGGGGAAAATAGTAAAGAAATTCTAAAAATTATGAAGAATTAATAAATGGTTCAGAATAGTTTTAAAATCCCATATATATATATATGCATGTATGTATGTATGTATGTATGCATGTATTTATGAATGTATGTATGTATTAGATATTAGAAAATAATCAAGCCTAAACAAATTAAAATAGGTGAAATTGAAAAAACTATCTAATCGCTTAAATGAATTTTTTAACGATTTAATAATTTGGAATGAATGGAAAAATATGGATTGAAAGAGGTGAATAAATGCAATTATGATATTTAAACGGATTAATAAGGCGTATTATCCAAGATAATTAGGGTTAGAGAAGTTGGATATTACAGATAGAACCCTTTTTATAGTTGATGAGGAGATACTTTATTAACGCTCTTGAATAACTATACACCATGTGTTTATTGTTCCCAAATTCCTTCTTTACTTTCTTCAATGTTTTAATTTGATATCATATCTTTAAATATTCTAATCAGAGTATCCATTAATTCTTTCAAATATTAACCCGCTCGCCCTCTTGGATGAAAATAAAATGACAATAGACCTTGCCCAAGTGATAAGTGCCCCTGCAGACGCATTGTTGTTGTTTACTAATCCATTAAAACTATCCCTTGTGCCAACTAATCCATTACAGAGGGATCTGGTTCAGGATTTTGGTGTACATGTATTGATGGAGACATTTGTGTGGAAGGTAGTGGGTTATCTGAAGTGGATATTGCAGGTGTAGGAGATGACACATGCGTGGGATTGTGAATAAAAGGTGTAGAGGGTCTATGTATGGGTACAGATGTATTGATTTGTGGGGGTTGACTGTCATAAGGACTATTACAAGTAGCTGGATTCACATAAAGAGGAGATGTATTGCTTGTAGGAGGTGATGACTTATAAGGAAAAATATCTTCCTTAAAGATAACATCTCGAGAAACAAATAATTTCTTGGTCTCCAAATCAAAAACTTTATAACCTTTTTGACCACATGGATAACCAATGAAAACACAGCGAATGGCTCTACTTTGTAACTTATCTGGTGTGGATGAGTGAGCAAAACACAAACACCCGATGACTCTGAGATGATCATAACTTGGTGGTCTGTTATGTAACCTTTCAAAAGGAGTTTTCCAGTGTAAGATAGGGGTAGGTAATAAATTGATGAGATGAGTAGTTTCTAGTATGCATTCTCCCTAAAATTATACTAGAAGTTGGCCATGAAAACGTAATGCTCATGCTATCTCAAGTAAATGACGATGTTTACGCTCCACTCTACCATTCTGTTGTGGATTATAAGGAATGGTCATTTGATGATTGATACCCTCTGTCCTAAATAGGGACTGACACGCCTTATTGATTATTTCACTTCCATTGTCACTTTGGATGCGCTTGATGGTTTTCTGAAACTGATTTTTGACATAAGCAATAAAACCAACAATAGTGAAATAAACTTGTCGTTTATTATGCAAAAGAAAGGTCCAAGTACATCTTGAATAATCATCAAGGATGGTAAAGAAGTACCAAGCGCCACTGAGAGAAGGAGTTTTATAGGGTCCCCACAAATCAACATGTATTAGGTTAAATGGAGTAGGTGCTGTAGCATTATTACTCGTAAAATGAAGTTTATGCTGCTTAGCTTGAATACAAACTTCAAAAAAATAGTTAGACATTCCATCAGAATTACACATATCAATATGTTGTATTCTAGATAAAGAAGGATGTCCGAGTCTAGCATGAGCTGTATGAATGTCTAAAGAGTCATTACACGCATTAAGAGAACATGGCAAAGGGCTAGATGATCGAGAAGTGTCATCAGATTGCAAAAGATATATTCCATTCTTTCTTTTGCCACCAGCAAGTACCCGCTTAGAGACAGGGTCCTGAAAAAAACATTCAGAAGAGTTGAAGTAAGCTGTGATCATTGAAGTGTCTAGCAGCTTACCCACACTTCATAGATGATGATGAAATGTGGGAGTAAAAAGAACATCCCTAAGCACCAGAGTGTCATTGAGAGGAATGTCTCCTCCTTGATTAATAGTCTGTTTCGTACCATCAGGCAAACCGACTATGACAGGTACTTTTAAGTAATGTAAATTAACGAAAGCAGAAATTTCATGACACATATGATCTGAGGCTCTTGTGTCGATTATCCAAGTAAATTTTTAACAATTATTTGTGTGAGAAGAGTTTATAGCAGTGGTACCTGCAAAGTTGACTGACGTATGAGGTATATCATTTGTGGAAGATTAACTATTATGCTTCATTGATTTCATGAATTGTTTATAAAAGGAATCCATGATAGCAGGATCAATGTCCATATGGGAAGATGATTCAAGAGGATTATCTTCAGAAATATTTGCCGTAGTAGCATTTAATTTGTGAGAATGCATTTTCTCTGTTTTTGTCATACCATTCAGGGTATCCAATGATTTTGAAACATTGGTCCACAGTGTGCCCTTTCTGCTGGCAATAGGAACACCTTCGCTGAGCTTTTCCATGTTTGTTATCTCTATTTTTACTGGAATGTGAGAAATTACTCCTTTGTGATGCTGCCAACGCATTAGATTCTTGATTGTAGGAAATTGATCCACTGAGTTGTTTCTGTTTTTTGACTTGTAGGAGAATAGAATAGGCCTTATTCACCGTAGGTAGTGGATCTTGAGATAATATGTTGCTACAAACAGTGTTGAATCCTTCATTGAGACCAAGCAAGAATTCATGTAATTTGTGATTCATATCTCAATCATGTATTTGTTTTTGCAACAAACAGGAGCATTGTTTCATAACTCCGCACGTACACATTGGAATTGGATCAACACAGCGAAGATCCTCCCAAATACGTTTGAGTTTGCTGTAATATTCTGCAATAGACATGTTTCCTTGTGTTAGCAGGCTAAGAGTGTGTCTAAGTTGATGTTGCAGAGGTCCACTGGATTGACCGTGTCTCTCAACGATTTCATCCCATAATTGCTTAGCTGAGCTAGCATACATGAAATCATTGGCGAATTCTTGTTGCATAGAGCTAAGAATCCAATAGGTAACCATATAATCGCACCTAATTCATGTTTGGTAGTCAGTGTGATTTTTGTGTGGTTGTCGACATGTTCCGTCAAGAAAACCGAGCTTGTATTTCGCTCCTAAAGCTCATTTTACACAACTCCAGTTGAGAAAATTTGTGCCGTTAAAAGGTGTACCAATCAATTACATTCCCGAATGATCACCGGATGACAAGAATAGCAGATGGTTATAGGCTTGATTATTGAAGAGATAAGATTCAGAGTTCTTATCCATGGCGTCAGAAATTTCTTCAGCTATCATCACCGGTAAGGACGAATTGGAATGGCTAGAATTAGGCATTTTACAAGATCAATAGCAATCGATTAGGTAAGCTATGCTATGATACCATGTGAAAATACCTAATCAAGATTAGCCGTAAACGCTCGGAAGAATGAGGAAGAGAAAAGCACAGAGTGAAAACCCCACTCTCTTTTTATTTTATTTCGTCTGTCTCGAAATACGGTGCGTATGCCTTTTTATATATATACATGTAGGCTGTTTTCTTTTGTACACGTAAGCTATTCTATATATATATATATACAGCATTTATTCTTCACAGGATCGGCTGCGATTTCTTGCTTCACATCTTCGTGGGCAGTAGGCGGCGGCCGGCTGGGATCCTCGTCAAATTTAATGGCTTGGTCGCGGTATTCTTCCATACGTGGAGTCGAGAATTGGCGCTGCTTGTTCGGGTCACCCCTTGCAGCGAAACGCTGGCGGGCATGGGAAGTCATAGCAGCAAGTCCGAAAGCGCGGCCTAGGCTTTCGTACATTTCTTGCGTTTTCATATAACTATTGTACTGTTGCACGTCCCATTTCATCATGTCAATTATTTGTTGGCAGGTACGGTCCTGAAGCACAACGTCAACAAGCATGGAATGGGCGTCCACAAGCTTCTTCCTAGCAGGATCTAGATTCTCACGGTCAGCCATGTCCGTTGCGTCTTTCATCATGTTTACAGTTTCAAGGCGTTTCTCCTCTACGAGGATCTCATCTAACTGTTCATCACCGGCGTGTGGAGTGCGGGTCACGCTTACCATAATGGGAGCACTACTGAATATCTTGCTCCCCGACCTGTGAATAATTAGTTACAGGGATATGAAAGTTCAGAAATGAATGGATTTTATAAGTAACAGATTTATTGTTCGGATAACAATAAGCACAAGAAATTTGAATAAACAATTTCTAAATTTTTTGCCAAAGGATTTACACCTAATAGTTATAATCCTAAAAGGATTTCAAATTTCTTGAGGAGTTAAGGTTATTTGTTTAGTGGGAATAAATTATCAGGAAAGCAGATTAATTTATGGAAAAACTTTTTTTTCTCTTTATGAAATTTAAAATGGGCTACATGCAATCGAACATTTCTACCATTTCATTCTTTTCTAATTTTGAATAATTTTTTTTTCTTTTGTTGTCATGGCCCCACCAAATAGGAGGGACCCTACATAAATGATGGGAAATAAATATTTGCTCAGGGAAAATGAGAACTGAAGTAAGAATGAGAATAAAGGCTCTCAATTCCCTAACATCATTAATTATCATAGGGGACCAGTAATAGACAATAGGAATATAATCGAATACACACATCTTTAAGCTATTTTCAGGTTATTCCTGTTAATATAGCAAACAAAATAACGTAAATAAATAAATTATCAATCATTCGTCCCCTTCTTACTGTATCTATCAATCATGCATCCATCCATCCATCCAATGTGCGATAGTGTATTTAGTAATCTGTATACTTACTTGTACGAGTGTGTAATGGTGAGAACTCTTGTCCTTATTGGTTTACGAAGAGAAGGCAGCAGAAGATTCACAAGAACCGTGCGTTTCTCTTTACTATAAAGATTGCCGAAAGAAACGGTAAAAGAGCCGTCATTATCGGGCCCTGATTGTGGATAGTTTCCAGCAGAGACGTCCTCGATTTTGGGTGTGATGTCTCGACCATTGACTATCTTCTTGAATGGTTGAATGGTCACCTTCAGGTCCTGAACACTCACGGTGAGAAGCCCAGCCAAACATTGGGAGAAAGCCACGCTCAAGCTGCTTGAGGCCGTCTTATTATCCACATCGGCCAGCGCAAACGTTCCTTCACGACTGTTTTTTGCGATGGCATTGAGAACCTATATATATATATATATATATATGTAACGCATGCGCGCGAGTCGGTTGTCCGACACCAGAAATCAAAACTAATTAGCATATCAAATAAACTAAGTGAACTAGTGACTTTTGTAATGAAACCTCAAGTAGGCATGTGAGGTCATAGTGTGTTGGTTGATAATGGAGCCATCAATTTATGAGTTCCACCGGTCTCATATTTGAAATCCCCTCTTGATATTAATTTATACATTTTTAAGGGTTATATTTTTTACTCTTTTTTTGAGAATTACGGATTTATTCATATAACAAAGACTAGCTTTTAGTAGCATGATAGTAAACTATCTCTCCCACCTTCTAATATTTGCTTTAGGACACAGTTATTTATGAAATATTCATCTGGTTCCAATTTCTATATTATAATTCTGATGTACACACTCTTAAGTCTAGCGTTCTTAATTATTTACATGCTACATACCTTGGCATTGTGGCCGGTGCCAAATCCGAATGTGTGTACGGGCACATTCCCAAGTGGAACCTCAGCAGCTCTTCCTCCAACATTCTCGTCACCATCAGACATAAGCATGATGGCACCCACCCGGCCGTCGGAAATTCTACGGTCCTTGAGCACTTGCAGAGCCGTTTCTAAACCCTCTTTGATGTTCGTATTATCATCGGGGGCTAAATTCTGGACCAGATCTATCAGTTCAGATTGTGAGTCTACAGTTACCCGTCGCAGTGGACACAGCCTCTCCGCATTAGTAGAGAATTTGACGATTGACAAACGATCAATGGGGCTAAGTTTTCTGATTAGAAATTGCGCGGCAATTTTCAGTTTCCCGATCTTGTCCTCGGTTTCCATGCTCCAGCTAACATCTAGGACTGCCACAACATCCACTCCAGGTCTGTCGTCGCCAGTCCCCCTTCCGGTCAGCTTCAGAAGTGCCTTGAAGTTGGTTTCTTCAATCGGTGCATCCTTCTTTGCCACGACTACGGCAGTTGCTTTACCCTCATGAAACCTAAACGCCGCCGGACCTAACATACGCATATGATATATACGCACATGAGAACTGGTATATACGCACAGAAACAAAAACTTGGTACTCATCTCACAATATGCGCGGCTCTAGGATTTTTTGGGCCATCATAGCCTTGCTCATGTTGTAGTAGCCGGTTACGGTATTTCATTAAGGCTTCATTTGGTTTATGGAAAACCAGATGGAAAGGGAAAAAAAGTTAGATGAAAATCTATTTTTCCGTGTTTGGTTGCCAAAAAAATTTGAAGGAAAGAAAACAAGTAGAAAAACAGTAAAGAAGGAAATGAAGGAAAATTTTCGGGACTCTTCTTCTTTGACCCTCATTCGTTCCCAACACTCATTCTCCTTCAATGTTGTCTTCCTCATCCTCCTATATTCCAAGTCAATCAATCTCTTTCTTCGATTGATTTGCTTAATCTTCATTAATTGCTATATACAATAAGCTACCTTCGTCTTAAAAAGTTTCTGAAATTTATACTTCAATATCCGCGTCTTGAGTAATTCACAGTTTGAAAACAAGAAGTGCTAATCCTTCATCATAAAAACAATTCATTAGTGTTTTACTACTAAGTACAAGGATTATGAGCACAAGCAATTGAAACATTGCCAGAAATATGTCCGTTGGAGTTAATTACACAAAGAAAAAAAAGTTTCAGACAGAAGAGCACTGAGAGTTGCTACCAGAGAAGAACATTAACAGAGTTGGCCGAAAGAGAGAGGAGAATGTGTAAGCTTTGGGAGTAGTAGTTTGGAGTTGGGAAAAGCGTCGGAGAGAGAGTGGTTAAGCATCCTTTTCCCGGCTTGGAGTGTTATTCACGGGGAAGATAGGATATTTTGGCCGAAAGAAAAGGTAAAAAGATATGAAGAAAAATATAAAATATTTTGGTTGGTACAAATAAAGTAATTAAATTAAAGAATGTGTTGTGACAGGTGTTTAGTCAAAATCCAATGAGTTTTAAGCAATGATATATAAACGGATATATATACATTTGAAGGAAGAAAAAAAATTTACCCATCGGATTTGAATATGGATATGGTAATATATTTTCTTATGAGAATTGAGTAATGGATAAGGACTACTAGATCCATATTTATCCGTTGTCATCCCTAATTAATATTTTACCGAATTAACAAGTACATTAGTAACAAATTATGATTTTTTTTCTCCTTTTTATGTTTTTTATTATGTTTGAAATAAAAAAGGAATATAGAATGTTTTATATATTTTTAAATTTTTTTAACCAAAATTATTGTAAGTTATTCATGTAATATTTTAGAATATTTCTATAAAAAAAAAGTTTGAATTAGTATTGATTTTATGGAGTTTTTTAAATTTTTTTGAAAATTTTATGAAATTTTTTATATATCAATATAATATTTTTATTTTAATTAAATATATAAGAGTATTCAAATAATTATAATCAATTTTTCTTAGATTTTTTTTCTATAAATCAAACACTAAAAATAATTTTCAAGAATTACATTTTTTACAAAATTTTTCTAACGGCCAAATAAAGAATAAAAAATTAATTTCTCTTCTTTTTTTTTTCTTCCTTTTCCTTTCGTTCTTATTTTTCTCAAACCAAAATCAAGGAAAATCATAGGATTCCACCCGTCGGTAGGACCATTGTTCAACATATAGAAAAAGAAATGTTTCATTTATTTATTTATCCGGAGTTGGTACCGCAATTACAAACTATCATTTAAATGCGATAATTACTTTCATTTTATTATAAAATTTCATAATATTATAAATTATTAACAGTAATGATAATACTAATATCATTATTATTATAATTAATATTATTATACTTATTTTAATTAATTTTTATCATTATCATAACTATTCTTAAGATTAACATATTAATAATATTGTTATTATAAGTTTTATTATTATTATTTTGTTAATATTAATGATAAAAATACTATTTTATTAAAATTAATAATATTATTATGAATAATATTGACAATCATCATCAATTATAGTTTTCATCATCGTTCAATTAAAAAAATAATTTAAAATATTTTAAGCTAAAAATTAATTTTGTAATATAAATTTATAAATAAACACTTTTTTTTTATTTATGAAAACTTGTTTCTCAATTTTTGACCACCCTAATTGGCCCCATCAAATATCATATCAAGCCTTCTATCTATCCTACTCCTACACAGTTTATATGTATCACCGCGAGATTCTTAACCGAAATTACGGTGAACTGTCTTCTATAAAATACGCACGCCTCACCAGATTCACTAGAATTACTTGATCCACACGACGACTGTTAATACATTTCAAAGCCACCAATCTGTGTCCGTCGCTCCCTCCTCCTCCTTCACCGCCTCCCGCTCTACCTACCACTAACGAAGGCGAATCAAATAACGGTGAATACGTGAGGCCGTCTTTTGCTCCATCGACCTATGACACCGCCTGCACTGGATTCGCCTCCTCACTTAGCACATGACAAAGCTAATTAGAAAAAGAAGAGCAAGGAGAGCTCTTTGAGGCCCCATTTTTTCAATCACTCAGAGTGAGAATTACTTTTATTAAATTCGAATCAATTCCTCACTTGGCAGTATTTCTACTCCTATTAATATTATTACTGAGCTCTCAATTTCACTCATGTTTTTTCGTCCAATAAACTAGCTAGTTAGAAATATTTATTTACTTTCCTATCTATGTTAAGGCGTACATCTGAGAAGAAAGAGATGGATGGAATATAAATGATTTTCTGGGGGGATGGGAACATAAAATTTAGATTTTCGTCAAAAAAGGGATTTATATATACACACACCCCCAGAATGACTCCGGAAAAAGGGATGGCAAATTCGTTCCTCTGTAGCCAAAATATGAGGCATATAGCAATCAGTTTTGTCGAGTACACAGCTCCCATATGTGGGATTTACCTCTGAAATATTGACTAAAGTATCCGTATGAGACTTCCGCTATATATGCACTGAGCATGCATGTTCATAGTAATGGAGAAATGAATAAAACATACACCTGTGTCTTGTCGGATTTCAAAGTTCAGCTCATCGTCGGCGAAGGTCATTTTGCCAAGAGAAACTAATAGAGCGGTATGGCCAAGTATACTGGTTTCTTAGTTTTCTTGGTTCTCAGCACTTCCTATCCCACCCTCTATATATAGGGCTGAGAGAGGAAGGGGATCGGTGGGGTGGGGGGGGGGTTGCCGCGGAAAGACGGTACCAATATGATAGTTATCAACGCTATCAACATGATCACCGTCGCCTGCACAGAATAATTATCAACATTTGTATTTTACCAAGGAAATAACTGCTTTTTTTTATTCATAAAATATACATAAAATTAAATATAAAATATCAAATATATGACAACAACATAAATATATTATAATAATAAGAAAAAAATAAAGGGGAAGCAAGTAAATAATTACTTTTCTAAATCGGATAATCACTTAAAATATGTCTCATTCTCTTCCCCAGTAACGGTAAGGTTGCTTTTGTTGGTAAAGTATTCTTGTGATTCATAATTTAAATTTCTTTTCAGTTGCTGGGAGTACGTTGCTTGTGGTTTCATCTGATGTTTGTGCGGAGGGTGGGTGCGGATCATAGGTAACCAATACATGTGTGATCGGGTGATTTAATGTGTAATCTCGGTGTCTACGATTGAGGTTGCATGTTTATTGGGATCTTAGAACATGCAGACGTCCAAAAACCCCATCCTTACCATAGCCACAGCCAAAAATCCAACTAAGCTAACCCGCGTCGATTACCACAAGTCCATAACACTATTACAAGGGGAGTCATCCATAGATCCCCGAGTCGAAGGATAGCCACAACACAACCGATTATTCACTGTTTTTGTGGATAATCTTGCGAGAGGGATACAGGCGGCAGAGGTGAAACAATTATTTGAGGAAGTTGGCACTGTGAGGGACATGTTTATCAGCAGGAAGGAGAGAAGGGCGTCGAACCTGCACTTTGGCTTCATAAGGTATGGAAGCGCAGCAGAGGCAAAGGCGGCGGTGAGGCGTTTCAGCAATATGAAGATGCATGGCATACGGATGTATGCCCGCAGAGCTTTGTTTCAGAGACCAGGTGGAGGGCAACACAAGGGAGAGCAGAGAAAAGATAAGAGACTAGAGATGAGGAGGCGAGGTAACCAGCAAGGTGGATGGACCAGCACTAGACGGGATGAACGAACCTTTGCTGCGGTAGTCAGAGGCGGGGAAAGGAATCCACAGAAGGAGAAGAGAAGGGAGATACGCGTGCAGGTGGAGGAAGCAACGAAACAATGGATTAACAGGAGTGTAGTGGTCGAATCTTTCCAACCAATGATTCTCAACATAGCCATCCCAAAACTCATGCAGGAGTGGAGGAGCATATCAAAGGTGCGTGACTTAGGTAGATTTAAACTGTTAATTACTTTTGAAACTTTTGAGGATTGTGTGGAGGCACTGGAGGAGGACAGTTTGTTGAGAGAGTCTTTCCCGATAGTGAGGAGTGGGAAGGAGGTTGACGCTTGTGTCAAAAGAAGAACATGGATAGAGGTAAGAGGTCTACCTCTAGTGGCATGGAGAGAGGAAGTGGTGAGGCTGATTGCAGAACTGTGGGGAAGGTGGGTTTGTTGGGAGGAACTAGGGGACTTTGGTCTATCCATAGAGGTGACCAGGGTCCTTGTTGATACAGATCGGCAGGAACAGGTGAAGGAGGTAATGGAGCTGAAGGTGGGCGACGATGTGGTGGTGGTAGTGGCGACGGAGATAGGCCAAGGGTACATACCTTGGCAAAATAGAAGGAAAGTAAGTAGAGAGGGGTGGTCGGAATCCTCATCAACCGGCGAAGTAGACGGCCGGCGGTCAAGTACGGCATCAAAGGGAGAGGGAGTGGACTCATGCAAGCTTGGAGTTGCAGGCATGCAGGGCGCAGGGTACGAGAGGTCAGACTGGATGGGGACGGAAGGAAGAACGGCAGAGAAGATGGGAGATAGGGTGACAAACACGGGCTTTACTCGAGAATTGCTAAAAAGAGCGACACTGTAGAAGATGGGGTGGCCGAGAGTGGGAACGGAGAAGAGAATGGGCAGAAATGTGAACTAGGGGACAGAAGACTAGGAGACACGCAAAACATTAGTGCATCAGAGGATGATCGATACGATGGAGGGGAGGTGGAAGGGAGGCAGTAGCTGAATGTTGGGTTAAATATGGAAAACGCAGAATCGGGTAAGACAGGGAAGGATAGTGTTACTTCACCTCGGTACGTCAGAGTTTACATGGAAAAGGCAGGAAAAATAAGGGATGTATCGGGAACAAGAAGTGCATGGGGAGAGGATACACTTATAGAGACTATGCGTGATCCCACGGCCACCGAAATGGACCAAGACCAGGGAGTATTAAGGATGTTGTTTATACCAGACTTAGCTAATGGAAAAGGGAAGGAAGATAAAGGAACAAATGAAATGCAAAGTAGTAGAAGGCCGGGAATAAGTGGAGAAGGGGTATAGTTGAGTATGGAGGAGATGCCTTTTGTTATAATTTTGAGTGGGGAAGTGATAAAGGGATGGCCACAAAATAGTTCCAGTGTCTATGCAAGAGAAAAGGAGGAGAAGGATAACGAGTCATCAAAAACCGCGGTTGTTTCAGGGGATCATGATATAGAAGAAGAAAGGCGGTTAATTAAGAGATAGAGAGACAAGGGACGAGGAGAGGCAGAAAACGAAGGGTCATGGCCTGAAAGAACTATTGAAAGAGAATGTGAGCTCCTAGAAATAGTTGCTCCTCCAGGGTTCGAGGAGGTGGAAAGCGTAGGCACGAATGCTAGATACACGCAGATTCAGGAGGAAGGAGTACAGGGCGCAGAAACACGAAGATTGGGGGAGGAAGAATTAGAAGAGGCAAGACAAACGTGGCAGTCTGGAAAGAAGGTTGGCTTATCGTCCTCGGAGGAAGGATTGTGTGTGGAGAAATTGGTAGGGTTGAGGAGAAGCCAGAGGAAGATCACGAGAAGGTAGAATTAAAGGAGGGAGACCGATAGGGGAGAAAGAAGGTTGATTAATGATTATAATTAGCTGGAACGTAAGGGGGATTGGAGCATTAGGGAAAATCTCTAGCATCCAAAACTTGATCACAAAGGAGAGGCCCTAGGTTTGTGGATTGGTTGAAACGAAACATAGAACCTTGGAGGAGTCATGGAAAAATAGGGTTTGGAAAAATGAGTCAATTGAATGGCGAGATACAGCAGCGGTGGGCAGAAGTGGAGGCCTAATTCTAGGATGGGATTCTCAGTGGTTTGATGTTAGTAAATCCATGAGTGGTAGTAGGTGGATCATAGTGGAAGGCAAACTAAGGCCCAAGAGAGTGGAATGTGGGATCATCCTTGTATATGGGCCAACAGACCCACGAGAGAGGAGAGCATTGTGGGAGGAGCTAGGGGAGGTGGTGCAACAATGTCATAGACCCCTAATAGTAATGGGGGATTTCAATGAGGTTAGAAGCCAAAGTGAACGCAAAGGAGGGTGGGTGGACCAGAGTAGTGTTAGTAATTTTAACGAGTGGATTGATAAGCTGGGCCTTGTGGATTTGAAGCCATCAAACTCTTGGCAACGAGCAGGGTCAGCTAGTCTATTGGATCGGTTTTTGGTTAGTCCATCTTAGATCATAGTGTATAAGTGCTGGATATACATTGCAGTGGGTTGGGACGATCGCTTTCGGATCATAATCCGATTAGGTTGAGTGTCAAACTTATAAGTGCTGGGCCAAAACCGTTTAGGACTTGGGATATGTGGCTAACACATCCACAGTTTCGAGGCTTCGTTGGAGAGTGCTGGTCAAAACTAGAAGAGAGGACTTGCCAGAGTAGACTGAAAGAAATGAAGGGCCTACTCAGGAAGTGGAATAAAGAGGTCTTTGGAGATTTTGAATTGAGAATCAGTCAGATCGAAGAAGAAGTAAAAAAGATCGATGGGCCTAAATCAGATGCTATGAATAATGAAGTGAGAATAGCAAGAAAAGTGGCTTTGCAATCCCAACTGTGGAAGTGGCATGAAAGGAAAGAAGCTTATTGGATGCAGGTGGCTAGGGTTAGGGGCTTCAAAGAGGGAGACAGAAACACAAAATACTTTCATACAGTAGCAGCAATTAGAAGGAAGAAAGTGATCATAAGGAGGCTTGTGGACAAAGGGAAGGTAATTGTAGAGCAGACGGAGCTGACAAAGGTCATTACAGATTACTTCAAAGAGATGTATTGACAAGAAGAGCTACCAGAAGTGTCCATTTCAGAGGATGGGTTCTAGAAGCTAACAAGGGAGGAAGGTTTGGAGATGGAAGCTATGCCCAGTAGGGAGGATGTTAGAAGAGCAGTATGGTCTTGCGAGCCCTCGAAAGCACCTGGGTATGATGGTTACCATTTGGGGTTCATAAGGAAAATGTGGGGAGTTATTGGGGAGGAATTTACCAGATCCGTGCTGGGGTTCTTTCATTCAGGCAAACTACCGGTGACTCTAAATACGATGCTGATCACTTTGATCCTTAAAGTGGATGATGTAGAGGAAGTCAATCAGTATAGGCCCATCAGTTTGGTAGGGTGCATATACAAAGTGATAGCAAAGATTATTGCTCTCAGGTTGAAACAGGTGGTAAATAAACTGGTGGGTGATTCACAATCAGCTTTCATAGGAGGGAGGAATATAGTTGATGGGGCTCTAGTTGCAAATGAGGTAGTCCAGTGGGTTAAGGGTCAGAATAGGTCCAAGGGACAAATGGTCAAGTTGGATTTTCAAAAGCCATACGATAATATGAAATGAGAGTTTGTGGAAAGGATACTGGATATTATGGGTTTTGGCCCCACATTCAGAGGATGGGTGAAGGAGTGTATATCTATGGCGAGAGTCTCGATCCTTGTAAATGGGGTTCCCTCAACTCCGTTTAAAATGGGTAGGGGATTGCGACAAGGAGACCCCATATGACCGTTCCTATTTATTTTAGCAGTAGAGGCGTTCAATCAGCTCATAAAGAGAGGAGTCAAAGAAGGGCTCTTGCAAGGGATCAAGGTGGGAAGAGATAAGGTGGAAGTCACACACCTCTAGTTTGTAGATGACACGCTGATATTCTGTGGAGCATCGGCAGAAAACATCAGAAATTGGAAACGTATGATTGATTGTTTCTACTTATTATCTGGTCTTCAAGTTAATTTCAACAAGTCAGTGCGTATTGGGTTGGGGGTCAAAAAAGATGTTGAGCAGGAGGCAACAGATATCATGGGGTGCAAAGTCGGGACTCTCCCTATTAGCTATCTCGGATTTCCATTAGGAGCTAACACAAAAAAGCAAGAAGTTTGGAAACACGTGATTGAAAGGATAAGGCAGAAGTTAGCTGGGTGGAAGGCAAGAGTTCTCTCAAGAGCCGGAAGACTAGTACTCATCAAAAGCGTGCTGAACAGTTTACCAATGTACTATATGAGTCTTTTTAGAATACCAAAGGGGGTCGTGAAGGAGATCATAGGCATTCAGAGAAGGTTTTTCTGGAGTGGGCATGGGGACAGGAAGGGGATACTGCTAGTCAAATGGAGTGTGATTCAAAAACCTAAAAATAGTGGAGGATTAGGGGTGGGAGACATAGTGCTAAAAAACAATGCTCTCCTGTTTAAATGGTGGTGGAGGTACTACAAAGTGGAAGGTGCGTCATGGAAGAGAGTTATTTCCTCTATTCATTCCGAGTTAAACACAGCGTCCTTCGAGATTGACTCCTCAAGAAGAAGGTGGTCTCCTTGGGTTGATATTTTTGAAACAGGAAAGAGAAGTCTGATATTGAGCTCAGGTTTGCGGATCATCATCGGGAACAGCAATAGAGTCAGGTTCTGGCAGGATAATTGGATGGGGAAAGGCCCCTTGTAGAGAATCTTCCCTAGACTATTCTCGATTTCAGAGCAACAACAGAACAATGTGGTAGAGATGGGAGAATGGGAGGGATCGACATGGGTTTGGCATTTGAGGTGGCAGCGACAGTTCTTTGGATGGGAAGAAGTTGGGGTAAGACAGATGTAGAAGATGATCCATCAGAATGCCATACAGAAGGAAAAGAAGGATTCAGTGATATGGGAGCATGAGGTCTCTAGGTTGTTCTCAGTGAAATCGGTCTGTCAGACACACTATCAGAGTTATACAGGAAATGAGAGGCTCACAGAAATGGAGAATATCATGTGGAGAAGTATAGTACCAGAGAGATTTAAACTAATAGCGTGGTTCGTGGTCCAACAGAAACTCAACACAAAGGAAAGACTTGCCAGATTGAACATCACGAATTCTGAAGATTCCCTATGCCCTATGTGCAACACTGAGCAGGAGACGATTAATCATCTTTTCCTACATTGTGCTGTGACAGGCAAGGTATGGTATGAGATTTGTGAATGGATAGGGTATTATTGGGTGACACACAAGTCTGTGGAAGATAACGCTAAAGCTTGGTTCGGAGTGGCCAAAAAAGGATTGAGAGGGGAGATATGGCAAGCGGCTTTCTTTGCAATCTTGGGTACGATTTGGGATTCGAGAAACAGGAAAGTCTTTGAAAAGGTCAAATTTTGTACAAGGTGGATGATCATGCTCATTAAGATGCATATTGGGTTTTGGATCAGGAACGGAAGGAAAGATTTTCCCTATCGGGCGGAGGAGGTGGTCCATAATATCCATGCGGTGATAGATTAAGTGTTTTTCTCCTTATGTTTAAGCCTTATGTTCTTCTATAACATCAATCATCAAAAAAAACTTAAAATATGTCTCAGAATTCTAATTAATAAAAAAAATCCATTTATAACGCAGAATCCAAAAAACCAAAATACATAGTATATAATCACTAATGCAGATGGGATAATCACTGGCATATGCAAAATAACTATCAATGTTGTACATAATATATAATTACTTCTTTGGATATAATAATCACCCATTTTTTCGTTGGATGTGTCTTATTAGATACATCCGAATATATCATTATCATATATGCTTTGTTATATGTGCCGCCGGTGACTTTAACAAGATATCAACATTTATATTTATATTTATTTTTTAAATCATTTATTTTTATTTTATGGTATTAAAATATATATATATCTATATATTTATAAAATTTAAACTCTATAAATAGATATTCATATTGGTATATTTCAAGCATAATAAATTGTACTAAAATATTAATATAATAGTGGTAAAAGATCATTTGATAATTAAAATTTAAGTAAAAATAATGGTAAATTTTTTTTAGATGGATAGTAAAATATAAGTATATTATGTAAAAGATAATCACAAGTGATGATATATGGTTATATCAATAATAGAAAATCTCAAAACAAAAAAAATAATATTAAAAAAGTATGTTGAACCTAAGTGAAATTTTAGGTAGACTATGGTGAAAGATATATATAATTATGGTCAAAGATGCTAAAATATATAGTAAAATATGTGTAGTTATAGTAAAAGATATACATACAACAAGTGATATACTTAGATAAATGTTGATTTTAAAATAATAATAATAATGATAATAATAACAACAATAATAATAATAATATTGAAAAATATGTAGGACCATGGCAAAATTTTAGGTAGATAATACTAAAAGATATATCAAGTGATGAAAAAATATAAGTTTTTATGAAATAATTTCTAAATATTATTTGAACGACACTAGAAATTTTTTAGTAATATAAGGTGAAATAAATGTTTAACATTATTGAAAATGGCTTACATGTATGATGAAATATATGGATATGTGTGGTTAAAGATTAACGTAGTGATGGTAAAATATTAGTAGAATTGGGATAAAACATCATCATAATAAGAGTAAAAGATTAGTAGAATTAGGATGAAAGATTAAAAAAATAAGGATAAAAAATCAATATAATAAATAATCAAATTATTAATGAAATATATATATATATATATAATGGTAAAAGATATATACAAATTATTTTTAAATGAGAATTAAAATTTTAACCACAATATATAGCGGTTTGAAAATAAAATTTCTCTACATCCATTACCAAAAATGTTCCCCTTTTGGATTTTGAATCTCCTATTTGTTTTATTGACGATAACTTGTCTCCTGGTTTATGTGTCTGTTGTCTTAATGATCTTCTAGGAGCTAATTTGCATGTATGCATAGTTATCATTTATAGGTTTATAGATCTCTTAATCCGATGACCTCTTTTAGGAATGCTAGGCAACACACAACCTCAATGTAGTGAATTTTGAGGAAATTTATATTCAAGATATATCATAATTGATATAGATATAAAATTTAAAAAATAATTTGTGAGTGTAATCTAGCTAAAAAAAAGGTAGGTATTACAATCAAAGAGTAATTTCTAGCTAAATATAATGTGCACAAGAACTTTTGAAAATATATCAACTTGGGATGATTGTGAAATTGAATAGTTGAGAATTAACTGTAAGTGGAAGTAAAGAAATGAGTTGTGTAATAAATGAGAGCTCATGGTTGTTTCTTTTTCTACCTTATAAATGTTATTTATACTAACACCAACAATATAGTTAATAGAGTGAAAAAAATATATCTATTACAAAAGCAATGGGCAAACATTTGAGCATTTAATGCTAAATAGTTGATCATTTCAGGAACTAGCCAATCGATTACCCTAATCAATCCATCAATTGGTTAAACCACTCGACAAATTGTGTTCAGACTTGAAGTGAAAATATTATCATTACATAAACCGGATGATCAATTGTTGAAACTAGTCGATTAGTTTTGTGCCATACATTTTTGGTGCTATGAACATATATGAGCAATTGAATGGTTTAACAAACCAATCGATTTGTCACACTAACCCATCGATGGTATTTTCAAACCATTAGATTGGTTTAGTCCCTAGGAATTAACCATTTTGAACTTTATCTCAACCTATAGCCTAGTTGGTTAAGCTAGTTGATTGGCTTGATGAAACCAATCAAATTTGTAACACCCCATTGCTCATAACTAAAAATTTTCATTTTTTAAAATATTTCTAAAGAAACAAAAATATAAGAAAACTCACTTATGAAAAAATGGGGTGCTACCCTTGCATCTAATATAAGATAGATGTCCACCACCTATCCTATGTTAGATTCAAGGCTAAGAAACCAACCAAACAAGTCATGAGAAAATAGAGTGTGTAAATGTTATATAACATAGAGGTATTAAATGTTAGATTTTACAAACAAGACCACATCGGGTCCTAAAACAATTGAAATACATGAAATCAGTAAGTGGATAGTACCAAAACACAAGTCTCTCAAGATCTACAAAAGAAATCTTAGGGTGTCCACGCTTGTTTTCCCCTAGCCCAAACATAAGGTAGACTGAGTACCTGTGTAACACTCCTAAAATTCACTACTGAAAAATTTTATTTTATTAAAAGATTTAGCCAAAGTGAAATAACAAAACTTGTGAATTCTGGGGATATTACCGCCACACTTAGTACCAGATCGGTTCACTCATACCGTTCCAGTACCAAGTGCTAAGGTTAGAAAATAAAATACCAATTTCTAGAAATTCAAACCATATTAAAATCAGAGTAGCACAATAAACCATTTACAAGAATAAAATCCACCAATGGTGGTTACAAGAACGATGATACATTTAAACCCTATCAAAATTCCGGACGATCCTTACGCTCTTTTCTATTGCCCACTTGAATAGCACTTGGAAAAGACCTGCAAGGGACACTACCCGTTGAATAGGTAGGGTCCCCATAAATGGACCCCTTCAGTACTATGGTACTGAGTAACCCTTTAAAAACACACTTAAAAACACACATATGATACAAAGCTATATACATATATAACAAGATGTGCATACATAACATTCACATACTTAACATTCACATCTTGAACAAGTCCATCAAATGTTAATGAGTCATAATGAAAAATTGATACTTTCGGGCCTTGAGCAATGTTATAGTGCAAAATCAATACTTTTGGGCCTTAAGCCATTAGTCCATCATTATTCAATTATTTCTTCGATTTTATATCCATTTGAGTGCGAGAACCCCACTATTATAGCCAGTGGACCGATCATATAATACAAAATTCTCCTGGCCACTATTATTTGCTAGTGGATCGGTCATGCAGTGCAAAATGCTCCTAGCTACTATTATTCACCGGTGGACTGGTCTAACCCCGACTCACATGGTGTTTTCACTATAAGTGCTTAGTGTATTTCCCATATCTTAGTTTTATCACATTTGGTTTGTTGAGCACATAATCCCCCACTACTATAGCTCGTAGATCGGTTATGTAGGACAAAATTCTCCTGGCCACTATTATTCTCCAGTGGACCGATCTGGGTCCGGCTCAACAATCTTTATCTTTAAGTGATCAGTGTCTTATTTGTATCTTATTCGAAAGTATTTCACCCTTGACATGCATGTCACTGACCTCTACTTTTATCCTCTCGAGAGGGCCCGTCCCATATCTTGAGACCTTTGTGCCTCTTATCACACCTTGACATCCATTCCCCTTTACATTTACTTATAACGAAAACCAAACTCCTAAGGGTGTGGGTTGAGACCCAACACCTTATGACATTCAAATTCTCTCACTACCACTCTAGGGTTTTCCTTTGAAACCCTAAGACGACCTATGTGGCCCAACCTTTCTTTTATCATCCAACACCTCATCACATTTAATTTCAACCCAAATTCCATCACTCAACTCACCAATCATACATGTGACCGTAAAACCCTAGTCGGCCACTCAAACCCTAACACCTTTCTTACGTAAGGATTATCCCATACAAATCCTAGAAATCTCCCATGCAAGAGAGGCATCACTCATTCATTTTAATTATAATCTCCTTCTATTTCCCCCCTAATGGATCATGAGATATTAAGTTCAATATCGTGTCCCCTTAGTCAACTCACTTCCCCCTTTTTCCTTTTTATCCTTTCACTTATGTCATATTATTAAACATCCTAGCATGCATGTCTTAGAGAGTCACATCATATAACATCGTACGCACAACATATATAGTCATCATCCACATGCTATAAGAAAGCCACATAAGCATACAATACTCAAAGTTGTGCTACAAATGATTAATCATTAAGCATAAAGTACACAATATGGCATAACACATGGCACACGAGGATATGATACACACATTATTGTTCTTAGCCACATCTCTACTCGGTTTGGGTTACCAAGTTATCTCCCACACTTATTAGGTCACTAATCACCCTTCATAATTGGTATACTTATCATAATTCCCATTTAGTTGATTTGATTACCGAATTATCCTTCTCCTTTGCTATAATTACTATATTGCCCCTTAGTTGGATAAATTACCAAATTACCCTTCTAAATTATTATAAATTCCAATTTGCTCCTTAGTTGGTTAATCACCTATTTTCCCTTCTCTACTATCATAATCACCAAATTATGCTTCTCCATTATCAAAATTACAAAATCACCCTTTAGTTGGTTAAATTATCAAATTTTCCTTCTCTATTATCATAATTACCAAATTACCCTTCTCCATTATTAAAATTACCAAATTAACCTTTTGTTGGTTAAATTATCAAATTTCCCTTTCTCCATTATTATAATTACCAATTTACCCTTTAGTTGGTTAAATTACTAAATTATCCTTCTCCATTATTGTAATTACCATGTTACCCTTTTCTATTATTATAACTACCATTTTATCCTTCTCTATTATTATAGTTACCACTTTACCCTCCTCCATCATTATAATTACCACTTTACCCTTTTATTTATAAAATTACCATTTTATCCTTTACTTCCAAAATTATCATGATACCCTTTTACTTATAAAATTACCATTTTACCCCTTACTTTTACATATAAAATTATCATTTTACCCCTTACTTCCAAAATTACCATAATACCATTAACTTCTAAAATTACCATTTTACCCTTTACATCCGAAATTACCATTTTACCCTTTTCATACAAAATTACAATTTTACCCTTTACCTCCAAAATTACCATTTTACCCTTTACTTTCAAAATTACCCTTTTTACCCTTTATTATACCACTTTTATTAAATTACCATCACTACATAAAATATTAATATCAATACTCCATTCACATTATCTAACTCCACCAACTATTATATTTTAATATAATACTTATTACTAACCACACATATTAGGCCACATTCTTGCATAAGCCATATTACCAAAATGCCCCTAGGGCTCAAGATAATAATATTCATGCATCAATGGTCACAATAATATAATACGATATGGATTAGTACTTAGCATTTTCATCAACAACCAAACTCCTTTAAGCAATATGTCCACACATGGCACATAAACTAGCATGCTTTCCCTTTTACCAATCAATATAAGCAACTACATATAATATATTGAACAAGATAAATCATGTAAAATAATATATTAAAAATCCTAATGTGCTAACATATGTTCATCCATGCATTTAAGTGGGCTTTAATGACTACCTTAACTCCTATAAAAATCGAACCTTACCGGTATTCCAATTAAAGATTCAAGATTTAGATAACAAATTCAACACCTAAAAGTAGTATAAAAACTTATTATATTAGAGATGAGAAACCAAAGCATAAAAATTTTATAAAATTTAATTAATGAAATACTTTTCTTACAATGCTATAATACCTTAAATTTTTTTAACCAAAATAACCAAGGCATGCAGTAGCTCATGCTACTCATGCAGCATGAGCTGCATACAAAATAAAAAGAGAGATGCTCAAAGGGGTTGAAAGAAAAGGAATGATAGGCTATTTTCGGGTTGGGGTCTTTAGTCTAGGAAAGAAGGTGGATGGGGGAGGATTTGGGGCAAAGGAAGGGTGCAGGAGAGAAGAGGGGGTGTAGGTGGTGGTCGGGGGTAGGTTGTTGATGGCCAAGGGTGGTGGAGGCAGCAGCGAAAAGGTTGCAAAGTGGGCTGCAAGGATGGACGAGACTGAGAAGGAAGGAAAAAAGAGGAGGAAAATGAAGGGGTGAGGGGGTGAGGGGGTTGGTTTCGGAAAAAGGAGGTGTGAGGGTGGTAGAGGAGGTTGTAGGGAGTGGATTGGTGGTTTAGGTGGCTGTAGAGGTGGTGGGACAATAAAAGACGGAGGGGTTGTAGGGGTGTTGCTGAGAAGGGAAAAAAAGGGGAGAAAAAAGATGGGGGGAGGAAGAAGGAGCTGGGGGTGGCATGGGTGGTGTATTGGTGGTGCAAGGTAGGAGTAGAAGTGTGCAGAAGGTGGTTTAGGTGGTTGGTGAGGTGGAGAAAGTGGCAGAGCCAAAACAGAGATGAAAATGGAAGGAGAAGAAAAAGGGAGAAAGGAATCGGGGAAGGGGAAGGCTCAAAAAATAATGGGGCAGGAAAAGGCTTGTGAGGAGAAGAAAAAAAGAGGGATAAAAGGAGGGGATAGGTGGTCGGTAGGTGGCAGTGTGTAGGGTGGCAGGGAGGTAGTAAGGTGGTAGGCATGGGGATGGGGACAAGTTGGGTGCCTTGGTTGGGGCGTAGAAGAAGGAAGAAGAAGAAGAAAGAAGGGGGAGGTGTAGGCCAGCGAAGGGAAAGAAGGGTGTGGGTCGGCCCGGTTGGGGTGAGGAAAGAAAAGAAAGAAGGGGCTAGGGACTAGGTTGTGAAGCGCAAGAGAGGAGGGGAAATGAAAGAGGGAGCGGCCCGCGTGAGAGAAGGCGAGAAGGGAAGGGAGTGGCCTGGTGGCTCGAAGAGAGGGAAAAGGAAAAAGAAAGAAAGGAAGAAGAAAAAGGAGAAAAAGGAGAGAGAAAAGAAAACAGAAAAGGGAAAGGAAAATAGGAAAAATTAAAATAATTAAATTTATAAAATAATAGAATGTAATATTTATGGGAAATAAATTTAGTTAATAATTAATTTAATATAATTAAATATAAGGGTTTATAAAGTTTAATTTTAGAAAAATATTGGTTTGAAAATTTATTTAAATAAAATGAATATGTTATAATAATAATAATAAAATATTTCTTTTAATTTATTAAATATCCCTATCTAAATGTATATACTCAAAAATCCATAAAATAATTAAATTAAATAATTTTAAAAGCTAATTTATCCTAAATAAAAGCTAATTCTTAAATTTCAGGTTTTTAAAATTTCGGGGGATTACAACCTACCCTCAAACACTTGGATAGGGTCCTCTACTTCTGGGATTTAGCAGGTGGCTGAACAAATAGGAACATCAGTACATTATATACTAAGTCAAGTTACTTCCTTTATGGGAGTCATGATGCATTCAAGCCCAAGATAAGATAAAGAGCATGCTCACACAATACAAATACATTTGTATGCACTACTATGGTCATAGGATGTATTAGGATTTCATACCATGCCAAATTTAGATAATCATCATTCTTATGGTGCTTATCATCATAATTAAGATATCATGATTGCAAACATATAATATGATAAAGACAAGTAAGTTATTTAACTTACTAGATGTCCTAAGATCCATTTACCTAAGTTGCCCATTAGATCCATATTCTAATATTACATAATCCATTAGGCTGTTAATTTATGATCCATTTTTCCTTTTTGAGCAATAGGCTAGATTACCCCCATGGTCTCTCAATAAAATGAAAGTCACACCTAATACCAAGGGTAAGAAATCTATAAAAATCCGAGAGAAATACTAATGGACAAATAGTCTAGCCAAAGCTAAGAGAATTACGAATGGACATAAAATATGGTTGAAGCCAAATAAACCACTTGGGTGATCGAACCTTTAGTATTTATATCCTTAGTACATCATTAATGTTAAGAGTAGGTAAGGCATCAACTAGGATCCCATCCAAAGGTAATTTTGAAGGCATAACAAATGCTCAAAGGTAGAATAATCCTCGATGGCTAATCAAGGATTGGAAATTCTAAACCCATATACTACTCTATCATCTTTCACTTTAATTTATTAGTTTTTTATTCACCAAGGTCATGTACCATACAAGTCCCACATAACATACTAATGCAACCATATCCACATAATCATTCGAGCTTAACTATCATCACCATTAAAACCCTTCGATTGTAATTTCCATAAACACTTAACTAAGTTTAATTCGTCTATTGAGTTAATCCACAATAAAACTAGGTTTATATTATTTAAGAGTCATGCCATCACATATTTTTATAATTTTTCCATTCAAATACTCCAAAGGCATATAATAATAATACCATGAATTATATTCTAATTAATCCATCCAATAAGTTAGTTAATTCATGTAAAGAAGTGTTCTCTCATCATTTAAGAATCATGTTAGAACAATGCTAAGTCTTAAATCATACGAAGGTAAAAAGAAGCAAGATTAATAATATCTCGCAAAATTGGTTGATTGGTTTAAATAAACTAGTTGATCAATTTGGCTTATCCAAGCCCTATAATTCCTTATTGAAACTAGTCGATCAGTTGGTTAAACTAGTCAGCTACTCTAAGACCATTCAATCAGTTTGGACAAACTAATCAAATGGTTTAACTATAGACCAACCAAAATTACCACCAAAGAACCAGTCAATTAGTTTGGTTAGCTAGTTGAGTATTCTAGAGACTCGTCGATTGGTTAAGCATAAACAACCGATGGATTCTAACAGAGAGTATAACAAAGTTATCATAGACAAACTAGTCAATTTGTTAGGATAACTGTTCAACAGTTCTAAGAACTTGTATATTGGTTTGTATAAACGAATTGATTATTTTCACACAAATAGCATATTTAGGAATTTACAAACATGATTTAGAATATAAATTCCATCCAAATCAAACCCATATCACTAGGTTTACAGATTAAACATGTTCATGTACCAAATCATGGTGCATTTTAAAAAAAACAACAACATTTTCCCATAAGTCCATATTTTCTCAAAACTTAAATTATGGAATGAGTCATCAAAATAATAACTACCCAATAATCATGTGAAATCAAAAAAATTAAACACACATAATGGGATAAATCCAAAAGCATACGGATTTATTATAGCATGTCGAGGTCATATCCCATAGAGACTTCATTGTCAAGTAATGAAACTTTACTATTTTAGCTATCTAGATAAATCAAATTTAGAGGGTAGATAATGAATAATAGAATAAAATTAGTTAGTGATGTTAACTATAGTTAAGAAAATCAAATTAAAAGCCTAATACTGGATTATCATCATAAATCGATAATTAATGAATAATCAATTCAATTACGAAACAATTACTTATATATGAGAGGGTGAAATAACTTAAATTAACTAATAGCCTCTTTTAAGGCCTAATAATCATACCTAATCTAATTTAATATCCTATTTTTATGGTATTAAATCAAATTAAATCCATTTACATTTTGTACTAAATCAATAAAATCCCAAGAAACTCTAGCCTACTTTCGTGGTTTGATTCTCCCTTTCAATTGTTAGATTTTCAATTATTAATCTTCACCTTTCAATTCTTCAATTAAATACCTATATCGAGTCAAGATGGTGATAAAGAAAATCAACCATAATTATAGAACTAATGATTGAACACAAAAATTCAAGCAATTAGGACTACAATTAAACTAATTTATCATTATTTAACAATTTATACTAGATCTAATCTTAGAAAAGAATTCTTTATCCACATAATTGTAGTCAAATATAGAAAATAAAATGTAGGAATATAATTAACTTTAAGCATAAAAAATAATAAGATAAAAAGAGAAAAATAAAATCATAAAATAACACTTGAAAGTTAATATCAAGAGTGTACACAAAAATCTAAAATGGAACTAAATCTGAGAGTTAAAGACAAAATTCTTCAATTACAACCATGGAATCATTTGTTTTACAGAGAGAAGAGACAAAAGAAAATAATCCCCATCTCTCATTCACATTCCACTCCTTTCCCTTTTTATCTAACATTATTCCCTTTAGTTAGAACTTTAACAGGACATGTAAATCATGTAGTAACCATTGCAAGACTATCCTGGTCTCCCTCAACCAGATCGTGTGGCGTTTTCCTCTTAATTCTATCATTGAGTGCACAACTGTGCCAACCTCATATAGCCATATCATGCATCCTTGTTACTCTCAACATTGTTCTACATAGCTATGTTAGTCTCGCATAGCCAGGCCGTTCATCTTCTTTGTTCTCGGTCTTACTCCATATGGTTGTGCCAGTCTCACATAGCCAAGTCATGTATCCTTTTTCCATTGAGAATTTATGCACGGTTGTGCTACACTGATGCACACAACCATGCCTTATCTAAATATATGGTTATTTTTTCACCTTTTCGACTCCTTAGCTTTTCTCTTCTCTTGCTTGCATGCAATATTAATTTCTCTTCTTTCAAAGCCTTCCATATAAGATCCTTATTCCAAATTCATGCTTCTCTTCCTTTGTTTTTTTTTTACACTTTTGTGCAAATCCCTACAAAATTTCATAGATTATATAAAACAAGCTCATAAATTAGAGGTAAAGTAAAATGAAAAAGTGGAAAATAATGAGTGTATTAACTCCCCTATGCTGGAATTGTTGCTTATCCCCAAGTAACTCAGAGCATAGTAATATAAAAGGATGATGATGAAGAAGAAAAAAAAAAGAAAAATGATGAAGTTCAAGGTGATGTGAATCTTGTAAATTTATATTTGAGTAATTTTGAAATTTGCTGTGAATTAATTACTTACAATTGTTTATCTTATTTGTTGAATTAATAGGGTAATGTTGCAGCTTATGGGATTCTGTGAACTGGAACATGTTTGTTGGGCCGTTCGGATTAAGCCTGGAGTGTACAGATTTTTGTAACTTTTATTAAAATTTTTGTAATCCCATATGATGCATTCGCCGGTCGAATTGGCTAATGGGAATTAGGACGGTTGTATAATCCGCCACCCGGTCCTTAAATTGGACTAGCTGGATTGTGGATTAATCAATCCTTAATGACCATGATTAGCTATAGTTATTTTAGCTGATGGGAAATTAAGCCTTAAGCTTAATTGTATTTTGGATCATTTTTGTGGTTGGTTGCGTTGGGCTGGTCGACACTACAGTTGGTGTTGTTTGGTTTTGGGTTGTTCGACACTTATCCTTGGCCCAACAGATCTGTTTCTTCGTTGTATGTATTGTGTATCATATATGGTTTTTGTGTACAATATAAATAGGGAAAATACGATGTAATACGGACACTTTTGACAGAAATAAAGTTTCATTCGATTTTGCTCGAACTCTCTCGACTTCTTCTCTCACTTGGCGATTCTCTCTTTCACTTATCCTCTACTTCTGTTTTGTTCTCTTCTCGATCGATCTTGATCTTTCACCTTCTAAATTCAGTTTCCATTGAATCAATTGTGCTTCTGAAGTTGTGGTCCTTCCTTTGGAAAGATTTCCTTAGGCTGTACCGGCGGAAATCGAACGTTGCGCTCAATTAAACCTTCGATCCTTTTGCGAAACCCTAACCGGTTTCCATCATTTGGTATCAGAGCCTCGGTTTTTCTAGAGTGCTCGCAGTTTTTGGTATCTTTGATTAAGTTTGTTTTCATTTTTGTTAATTCGATTTCTATATTTCGCTAACCCTAGTTTGAGGTGTGAAATTTTAGGGTTTTGCAGCGACGAACTCAGTATCGATTCTTGTTGCTTTCAAACCGGCGATTAAAGCATTTCGACTACTATTTGTTTCTTTTTTTTTGAAAGTCTGAAATAGAAAACCCTAATCGACCTAGGGTTTGGTCAAGAATCTGAATCTTGATTGACCGCGTGACCTACTGTTGTTGGTTGAAATTTTACAACCGGCGAACTATCTTGGTTTCAAGAAAGGGGATAGTCCTCCAAGAAGAGGGGCACCCTAAATCTTTGAACTAATTGCTTAAGCGGACGCGGTAATATCGTTCCTTCCTACTTATTTCGTATTATTGAAATAGTTTTGTCAAATTATCATATACAGTGAGTTATTCTGAGTAAAGTTTTTACTGTTGCTACTACTACTGATACTTGTGAAGCCATATTCCTGTGGTATTTTTGTGTGTCTATTATCTGTGATTCTTGGATCAGTTGCTTCTGTGATTAATTACTGCTGTGATTGATTGTTAATTACTTTTGAATTTCATCATGTCTAATAATGGCCAATTAGTGAATCAATATGTGTCTAGTAATGACCTTCTAGAAACCCTTAGGACTTTTCAAGAACAAATGACTGCAGAATTTGCTGTCTTATCTGCTAACCTAGAACAAAGATTAGGAGAACAAGAAGTAAGACTTAATGAAATGCAAAATAACAGAATTGAGACTAATCAAGCTGGAGTTTTAGGAAGAGCTCCAATGGATCCTAGGACTAGGATTCCACCCATAGCTAATCTAGAAGAGTTAGAAGATCAAGTATCCCACAATAGTGATAGGCTGCTCAGACAGAACACTAGGCAGGATAGGGAATTAGAATTCGTAGATAGAAATTTAAATAGTCTTAAGCTTAGCATACCAGGGTTCAATGGGAGAAATGACCCTGATTACTATTTTGAGTGGGAAAGAAAAATAGAATTGGTTTTTGAGTATCACAATTACTCTGAGGAAAAGAAAATTAAAGTGGATGTAGTGGAGTTTACTGAGTATGCGTCTTCTTGGTATCATAATTTGGTGTTAACTAGATGTAGGTGTGGAGAACCTGCTATACAGACTTGGGCAGAGTTTAAAACTTTAATGAGAAAGAGATTCGTACCAAGTTACTACTATAGCGAGTTGCATAAAAGGTTATAAACTATTAGTCAGGGAATGAGATCAGTAGATGATTATTATAAAGAGTTAGAAGTTTTAATTATTAAGACAGGAGTTATTGAGGATGATGATGCTACTATGGCTAGGTTTCTGAGTGGACTAAATTCAGAGATAGCTGATAAGGTAGAGCTGTATCCTTGTGGAACACTAACTGAGATGGTGAATATAGCTACAAAAATAGAAATTCAGTTAAAGAAATCTAGGCAATATAAACCCCCTGGGATTGGGTTTAAGACTATTATGAGGAGAAATTTTGGGGGAAATACCTCTGGAAACTGGAAGAACAATAATAAAGTAGAGTTTAGAGGGAGAAACAATGAGGTTAAGGTAGGGCAGAAACCTGAAAAGGGTAAGAATGTAATGGCAAATCCTGTAATTGGGTCAAACAGGACTAGGGATATTAAATGCTTTAGATGTGGAGGTTTAGGTCATATAGCTTCTGAATGCCCAAACAAGAGGAATATCTTGATTAGAGAATCTGGGGAAGTAGAATCTGAATCTGAATCTGAAGAAGAGGAATAAGGGGCTAATGTAGAAGGAAAGGGAGATAGTGACCTAGAAGATGAAGTAGAATTACCAGTGAGTAGGGATCTTTTTGTGGTTAGAAGAGCCTTAAATAGTAATAAGTTACCTGATTCCAATGCTTTACAAAGAGAAAATATATTCCATACTCGATGTTTAATTGATGATAAGTGTTTTAACATGGATATAGATAGTGGTAGTTGTATTAATGCTGCTAGTACTTTATTAGTATCTAAATTAGGTTTAAACACCACTAAACATCCAAAACCATATAGATTGCAGTGGCTTAATGAGTTAGGAGATGTTAAGGTTAGTCAACAGGTTCTAGTGAATTTAAAATTAGGAAAATATGAAGATTCTGTTCTCTGTGATATAGTTCCTATGCATGCTGCTCACCTGTTGTTGGGTAGGCCTTGGCAATATGATAGAAGGGTAGTACATGATGGTTATAAGAATAGGTATATAGTACAAAAGGATGATAGGAAGATTGTTTTAGCACCAATGACTCCAAAGGAAATATTTGAGGATCAAACCAAAATTAAATCTAATTATAAGGAATTAACTAATTCTAATTTGGGAAATGATCATAGTACAAAAGACATGAAAGGCACTTTTGGTTTTTATGCTAAAGGAAAGGATGTAGGAAAAGCAATAAAAAGAAATGCTAATGTATATTTGATGGTTTTTAAGGGCTGCTATGAGAGTCAGAAAGAAACAATTGAAGAAGTACCTAGTACAGTGAAAATGCTATTGGAAGAATATAGTGATTTATTTCCTGAAGCTATACCTAGTGGATTACCTCCATTAAGGGGAATAGAACATCAAATAGACTTTATTCCAGGAGCTGTCATACCAAACAGACTTGCTTATAGGGCAAATCCAGAAGAGGTTAAGGAACTAAAAAGACAAGTAACAGAATTGTTAAGTAAAGGATACATTAAAGAGAGTATGAGTCCTTGTGTAGTACCTGTATTACTAGTGCCAAAAAAGGATGGTAGTTGGAGAATGTGTGTGGATAGCAGAGCAGTAAATCAGATAACTATTAAGTATAGATATCCCATTCCTAGGCTGGATGAGATGCTAGATCACTTGTGTGGTGCTGTTATATTTTCTAAGATAGATTTAAAGAGTGGGTATCATCAAATAAGGATGAAACCAGGGGATGAGTGGAAAACAGCTTTTAAGACGAACTTTGGTTTGTATGAATGGTTAGTGATGCCTTTTGGGTTGTCAAATGCTCCTAGCACTTTTATGAGACTTATGAACCATGTATTAAGGGAATTTATTGGAAAATTTGTGGTTGTTTATTTTGATGATATACTTATATATAGTAAATCCTTAGAGGAACACTTGGGACATTTAAGAATTATTTTGAATGTGTTTAAGGCAGAACAACTTTATGCTAATTTAGCTAAGTCAAAATTTTGTTTGGAAAGTGTGGTTTTCTTGGGATTTGTGGTAGGAAAAGAAGGTGTGTCTGTAGATAAAGAAAAGATTAAGGCTATTCAAGAGTGGCATGTACCAAAAAGTGTAACTAAAGTAAGAAGTTTTCATGGATTTTGTTCTTTTTATAGAAGGTTTGTGAGAAACTTTAGTACTATAGCTGCTCCTTTAACTACCATAACAAAAAAAGATAATGGGTTCATTTGGGGATTAGAACAACAACAATCTTTTGAGACGCTTAAGGATAAGTTAACCCAAGCACCTGTTTTGAGTTTGCCTGACTTTGAAAAGATGTTTGAATTAGATTGTGATGCATCAGGATTAGGAATAGGGGTTGTACTTTCTCAGGAAGGAAAACCAGTGGCTTATTTTAGTGAAAAATTAAATGGTAGTACTTTGAATTATTCTACCTATGAAAAGGAATTGTATGCTTTGGTAAGGGCTTTGGAGGTATGGCAACATTATCTGTGGCATAGGGAATTTGTAGTTAACACAGATCAAGAGGCTATTAAGTATTTAAAGAGTCAGTCAAAGTTAAATAGGAGGCAAGGTAGATGGATAGAATTCATTGAAATTTTTCCTTACATAATTAAATATAAAAAGGGTAGTGATAACATAGTTGCAGATGCTTTATCTAGGAGATATGCTTTATTGAACACTGCTGATACTACTTTATTAGGATTTTCCAGTATTAAGCTATTATACTTAGAAGATAATGATTTTAAAGAAATTTATAAAAGGTGTGAAGTTTCTTCTCAAGGAAAATATTTTATTAATGAAGGATACTTGTTTAGGGAAAATAGATTGTGTATTCCTGTATGCTCTTATAGAGGATTATTAGTTCAAGAGGCCCATAGTGGTGGATTAATGGCACATTTAGGAACTCAGAAAACTTTAGATGTTTTAATTGAACATTTTTATTGGCCACACATGAAAAAGGATGTTTTGAAACATTGTGTTAATTGTATTAAATGCAGACAGGCAAAAACTACTTCAAAACCTTTTGGATTATATACCCCCTTACCTGTATCTAACCATCCTTGGATTGATGTTTCTTTGGATTTTGTGTTAGGATTACCTAGGACTAATAGAGCTAAGGATTCTATAATGGTTGTGGTAGATAGATTCAGTAAAATGGCTCATTTTATTCCCTGTAATAAAACCAATGATGCTGTAGCAGTGGCTGAATTATTTTTTTTCTAATGTGGTTAAGTTACATGGAATTCCTCAGACTATAGTTTCATATAGGGATGTTAAGTTTTTAAGCCATTTTTGGAAAGTTTTGTGGGGAAAATTAGGGACTAAATTATTATTTTCTACAACTTGTCACCCTCAAACTAATGGTCAAACTGAAGTGGTTAATAGAACTCTGGGAAATATGTTGAGGGCTGTCCTTGGAAAGAACCTTAAACAATGGGAGTATATTTTACCTCAGGTGGAATTTGCTTATAATAGGACTTTATATTCTACAACTAATAAAACTCCATTTGAAATTGTGTATGGTTTTAATCCATTAACTCCATTAGATTTGAGTCCTTTACCTCATGCTGATCTACAAAATTTTGATGTTGAATCTAGAGCTGAAAGTATAAAGAAATTACATGAGAATGTAAACCAACAAATTAATAAGAAGGTACAACAGATGGCTGAACATGCTAATAAAAGAAGAAGAAAAATGATTTTTAAACCTGGAGATTTAGTTTGGGTTCATTTAAGGAAAGAAAGGTTTCCAAATTTAAGAAAGTCAAAACTGGATCCTAGAGGGGATGGACCATTTACTGTTTTAGAAAACATAAATGACAATGCTTATAAAATTGACTTACCTGCTAAGTTTGGAAATGTGAGTAATTCTTTCAATGTATCAGACCTTAGTCCATTTCTAGAACTTTTTCAGGTTTCAGAGACGAAACCTGTCCAAGAAGAGGGGAATGATGTGAATCTTGTAAATTTATATCTGAGTAATTTTGAAATTTGCTGTGAATTAATTACTTACAATTGTTTATCTTATTTGTTGAATTAATAGGGTAATGTTGCAGCTTATGGGATTTTGTGAACTGGAACATGTTTGCTGGGCCATTCGGATTAAGCCTGGAGTGTACAGATTTTTGTAACTTTTATTAAAATTTTTGTAATCCCATATGATGCATTCGCCGGTCGAATTGGCTAATGGGAATTAGGACGGTTGTATAATCCGCCACCCGGCCCTTAAATTGGACTAGCTGGATTGTGGATTAATAAATCCTTAATGACCATGATTAGCTATAGTTATTTTAGCTGATGGGAAATTAAGCCTTAAGCTTAATTGTATTTTGGATCATTTTTGTGGTTGGTTGCGTTGGGCTGGTCGACACTACAGTTGGTGTTGTTTGGTTTTGGGTTGTTCGACACTTATCCTTGGCCCAACAGATCTGTTTCGTCGTTGTATGTATTGTATATCATATACGGTTTTTGTGTACAATATAAATAGGGAAAATACGATGTAATACGGACACTTTTGACAGAAATAAAGTTTCATTCGATTTTGCTCGAACTCTCTCGACTTCTTCTCTCTCTTGGCGATTCTCTCTTTCGCTTATTCTCTGCTTCTGTTTCGTTCTCTTCTCGATCGATCTTGATCTTTCACCTTCTAAATTCAGTTGCCATTGAATCAATTGTGCTTCTGAAGTTGTGGTCCTTCCTTTGGAAAGATTTCCTTAGGCTGTACCGGCGGAAATCGAACGTTGCGCTCGATTAAACCTTCGATCCTTTTGCGAAACCCTAACCGGTTTCCATCACAAGGCTTCTAGCAATAGAAATAAACTAAACAAACAAGGAATATATTTACAATACCTACTTAGACAGCGATCATTAACAATAGAAAAATTGAAAATATCATGAATTTCAAATAAATATTATTATGACACTCTAAGATGGTTTAAGATCATATAGATGCACATTCTTACTAGACAAAGGTTAAATAAAGAAGTGTTATTCCTCACTATACGTAAATGCTAACATCAACACTCATGTGTATTAAGGATATAATAAATTTGCTTTATATTCTCCATGCTAATAATGATCAACCATATACTAGCATGTTTTCCTATTCACCCCCACTTAAAAGACATTATGTAATGCAAAAATTAAGAGATCTTATTAAGGTTATAAAGGGGCTAGGCTAAAGGCTAGGGTAAGTTTATGATTTTAGTTAATGACCCAAAAATATATGGAGTGACAACTACAAGAATATATATCAATTTTTGAGATCAATAATGCATTAATATACTCCAAAATCATTAACTAAGGCTTTATTAACAATCCCTTGACTAATCAAAACACAGATGCTCATTCACCGACAACAAAACTCCAACATTCTTATTCTTCTTCTTCTTTTTTCCCAAGGTAATAAAGCTACCATTAGATAATTTTCTCAATACAAGCTGAACTACCAAACACACTTTCATCACACCCCAATGCTTATTTTTAGATTACCTACCCCATATACATTCAAGAGTTATCACTCCCTAGTTTTGGACAAGGTTAAGGTAATAACTTAGGAATAAGGGATACAAATGTTAGTCTAAAAAAATAAGTCTTAAGTTAAAAGGGGGTTAAGAAAAAATTAAATAAATGTCATTTTGTAGGAAATTTGGCTAACGCAACTATAAAAGGAAAACGTGTGCCTCAATCATGTTACTGTATGAATAAGTCATATATGGCAATCAATAGAAATAATGCAAGTTCTAATTTCACAAATTAGGGAAGAATAAACACAATTAGAAAATAGTGAGATCGTATAAATAAAAGGCTTAAAATCTCACTAGTTCTAATATTGTCGACTATTTCCTATATCTCGGTTTAAATGTGTATATCTGAAATACCCCAAAATTCTAATTTTAAAATTTTTAGCTAAATAAGGATTTATTAGAAAAATTATTTAAATAAATTATTTTATTAAAATAAAGGGGAATTAATTAAGGAAAAACATAGAAAAAAATAATAAATAAATTATTTAGGAAAATTTGGATATTTTGCTAATAATTATAGAAGTTAGGAAAAATTTGTCCAAAATAGCCTAAATTAATCTAAAAAGGAATTAATTATTATTTTTTTAAATATTATTATTTTAAATAATCCAAAAACACCAAAATACCTAACCCACCTATTTTCCTTTCTTTTTCTTTCTTTTTTTTTCTCTTTCCCCCTTTTTTCTTTTCTTCCTCTCTTTCCCTTTTCCTTTTTTTTCCTTCTCCCCCCTCGACTTGGGCTAGCTCGCTGCACAGTCCAGGTTCCTCCCTACTTGCGCGGCCTAGGCCCGTGTGACTAGCCCCCTCACCCATCGCCCAAACCGCCGGCCGAGCTGCCCTTTTCCTTTTCTTTTCTTTCCCCTGGACCATCAGGTCCACCCCCTTTCCCTGTTCTTCTCCCCATGCCACCTGGGCCCGACCGTACAATCCTACACCTTTCAGCAGCCACCTACACTGTCTGACCATCCTCCCTTCCTTCTCTCGTCGCTTTCTTTCACAAATTCGGCCCCAACCGACCCTTTTCCCCTTTCCCAAGCATCTTGCCCCTTTCCCTTTCCCTCTTCCCTTGACTTTGCCGCCCCTGCCATGGCAACACCACCTCAACTGCTACCACTGGTTGCATGCCCGGCACCTGCATCCTCTTGTCTTCTTCCCCTTGTCATTGCCCACCCCAATTGGCCTATAAATACCCCATAGGCATCCTTAATCAGGGTTTTGATTTCGAAACCTAGAAATCTGCCCCTTCTCATAGTCGTCCCATCAGACGAGCACTCTACTACCTCCGCATATCTCCGTTGGCCAAACCACCCCTATAACTACCCCTTGCACTACCCTCTACCTAACTAAACCCTCCTCGTCCCTCAATTTTTCCTGCACGAGCCACCTCGACAGTGCATAGTTGCCCTCCCAATCAATCTCTCCTCAACCCCTGCCACCCTTCGCACCACTATCACCAATAATCCCACTGCAACTAACGTCACCCCTACCCTCCAAAATAACCAGGGAAGCCTCCTCTACCTCTGCATACCCCCATCTTTCCCTGCCTTCCTCTCCTTCTCCCTTCTCCACCTTCCACCACCATTCGACCACCACTCTGGCCACCGTGTGCCACCACTTTTGGCTGCACCACCACCTTCATTGCACCCCTCTCCACCTGATACACCTTCCACCACCTCCAACACCCCCTCATTCCCACCCCTCTAGCCTATAAACCCATCTTTCCACCTCTCTTCCTCCTCCACCGCTGTTGTCGTCGCCGTTGTGCGCTGCCGCTAGTTCTGCCACCAACCCTAGATGGTATTCTAGCTTCCCCAGCCCTTAAACTCTTTTTCTATAAGTATTAATAATTTTTAGTAATATTAATAATATTACCCTTATTATTATTAGTATTATCATTATTTTTATTAATGTTGTGTTATCATCATCATCATCATCATCATCATCATCATCATCATCATCATCATCATCATCATCATTATTATCATCATCATCATCATCATCATCATCATCATCATCATCATCATTATTATCATCATCATCATCATCATTATTATTACGATTATCATTATCATTATTTTCTTGCTAATATTGTTAATACTAACTCTATCCATTATCACTTTTTATTATTAATATAAATATTTGTACCCTTATATTACTATTATCATTTTGGTTACTATTATTGTTATTATTATTATTTTGCTACACATTAATATTAATATTAATATTAGTAATGTTATTGAAACCAAAGTTAGCCTATTATCATTTTGTTATTAGAGAAGAATAATACTTAAGCCTTAATACTATTATTAATTAATATTTGAATATTTCTAATATTACTCCTAATGCCTTTAGTACCAACATTATTACTGTAATATTATTATCAGTTATTAGTGTTATTATTGCTATTATTTTGCTACTATTATTGTGGTAAAAATATTCAAACCCTTATATTATTATTATTCCAAGTATAATTATTACCATTATTATCTCTAGCAATATTAGTACTTTGTTGGTATTACCATTATTATATTATTATTTTAACCCTAACACTATTATTAGCCTTAGCTTTAAAAATGATAGGGCTTCTATTTCTAGGAGTGTTAGTATTACTATTACTATTATTATCACTATTTTACTATAACTAGTATTAGTACTATTATTATAAGAAATAAAGCTAATAGATTTAATAATATAAATATAGCTATAAATATTAACATAAGCATATTTTGACTAGTAATATCTAGTAGACTAACTTGATGGTAAAAACCCTAGTTTTTCACTTATAAAGCTCCCTGTAATAATAGTAACCCTAATCTTAGACTAAAATAAGAAATAATAGTATTTTTTGTAGGAGGGAAACTAATCCTTTATTTTTCCCTCTTATAGGTGAATCAAGCCAAAACCCTAAGGAGGTGTAGGAGTGTGCTCTAATCACGACGTCGTTTTAGGTAAGAATGTAGCTAAGGCCCTTGGGTGTTGTGTGACTTATATGCCTTCGATGTTATGTATTATGCTATGTTGTGTATCGTATGGTTGTCATTAACTTGTTTTATGTGTAACGCAGCTTGGAGTTGAAGTATGTTTGTATATTTTCTTTTGGCATGAGTATGATATGTAAATATGGTGATTTTGATGTGATATGATATGACCCTTTAAGACATGCATGCTAGGGTGATTGTTAATATGATATGGGAATGAAAGGATGAAGAGAAAGAAAATGGGAAATGAGTTTACTAAAGGGGATATGAGGTTGACCAAAATATCTCATGATCCATGAGAGAAAAATAAAGAGAAAGAGATGACCAAAATGAGAACAAAAAAGAAGAGATGGGAACCATGCATGGGAATTCTAGGGTTGCATGGGGACTTTGAGAGTTTGCATTGGGTGAATGATACTTGTATGGGGATGGTTTTTACGTGAAAAAAGTTGCTTTAGGGTGTAAGTAAGCTAAGGAGAGAGTTGTGGAGCGATTGGAGACTTGTGACAAAATTTAGTACGTAGATTGGTGTAAGGGTGTATACGGGACCCGATTAGGGTTTTGAGAGGAAGCACTAATCTGGAAAAGAACATGTGGAAGTAAAAACAAATAAGGGAGAGTGGAGCACGGATTAAGAGTGGGAATTTATTATATAAGGGGTGAGTATGGGTTCAATCGGAGCGAAGAGATTTTGGGTGAAAAAGAGAGACGTTACTTGTGGGAGAAGAAAGGTACTAGGTTTGAAGTGGCCAACTAGGGTTTTTCGGTCACATGTGGAATCAAGGGGGTAAAGCGATATGATTTGGGATTTGATCTAAATGAGATAAGGTGTGTGGCATAAATGAGGTAATGGTAGTGTAAGTGAGAGAAAGTTGGGCCACATAGGTCTAATTAGGGTTTTCAAGGGAGTTTGTTGTCATGAGGTATTGGGCCTTAACCCACACCCTTAGGAGTTTGTTTTCTTTATGTATAAGTGTAAGGGGGAATGGATGTCGGGGCATGAGGAGGGGCAAAGAAGTCTCAAGATATGAGACGGGCGCCCTTGAGAGGATAGAAGTAGAAAGTTGGTAATATGCATGTCAATGGTGAAATACTTATCGAATAAGATACTATCAATTTAAAGAGAATGATTGCTGAGCCGGGCCTAGATCGATCCACTGGTAAATAATAGTGGTCAGGAGCCAGGGTACCCTGCATGACCATTCCACTGGCTATAATAGTGAGGGCCTCCGTGCTCAAAAAACCAAACATAATGATGATATGACATGGGAAAGATATGAAGTAATTATAGTGAAACACTATGTAAGTTGGGGCCAGATCGGTCCACCGGAGAATAATAGTGGCTAAGAGCATTTTGCCCTGCATGACCGGTTCACCAGATATAATAGTGGGATTCTTGCACTCACATGGATTAATAAAGACTATGATATGAATCAACTATATTTACTAGAGATCTAAAGAATAAGTCTATTTGGACCGTAGCTGGCCTTTATCATCTATATTACTACATGCTACCTATGTGATTGTTCTATGTGTGATATGTTGTATGTTTTTGTATGTTTGACCTTAGCACATCTGTTACCTTACTCAGTACGTAATGTACTGATCATCCGTTTCATGGTTGCGGCTAATTCTCACGAGCAGAAGATCCATCTAAGTCTGTGTAGGTAGGGGATGATGTTTTCGATGCCTACGACACTTATGAGGCATTGGGAGGGGTTGAGCATTGAGCCTAGATCTGACCTAGGGATCGAGAGAAACTCGGTTGGACTTTGTGCTGGAATGGTAGGAGTGAACCGATATGGTACTAAGTGTGGCAGTAATGCCCCCCGAATTTACGATTTTATTTCTTCACTTCCGTTAAACCTTTTTATTTAAATGAAAATTTTCAGTAGTAAATTTTAGGGGTGTTACAATATCAACGAAGATGATCTACTAGAGTGATAAAATAATAAGTAGTTTGAGAGCTTATGAGTTGGAAATTTCACTATTAAAAAGCATTTTATATGCCTTTTTCGTTGTATTCGCTTGCAATCTATAGGTGTTAGTAATGTATTATCAAGTTGTAAAGAGAATTCTATCAAATTTTCATCATCAGACTATCATTTCTCAATTTTTTATTTTTTATTAGAGTAAAATGATAAGGAAATCAATTATATGTAAGAACACCAATAGAAAATAAAAGAAAATAATAAAACAAACACACTAAATAAAGCTAATCACACTAAAAAGATTATCAAAAGAAGGCAGGAAGAAAATGAAGGAAAGAAGAATAATATAAAGTAAGATAAAGAAATGTAACATAGATGGCTGTGACCAGCAAATCTCCCCATGCTTAAAGGACACAATATCCTCAATGTGTATGAAAGAAACAAATGGGGATGGGAGGTGAATGCACTTATAGTGGTGGTGGTGGTGGGTATCCATGCTCCCTGGACAACATCACCAAAAACTTGATGACTTCTAATCGCAAGTGCATGGTGTTGAAGTAGCATGCATGGTCATTCCAATAGGGACTAGGAAGTGAGGAATGGGATAGTGAAAAGATCTCCTATATCTAGACTAATGATAGGGGCAGATGATGTCTAACTCTAAATGAAATGAAAATGTGCAAACTAAATCTAACTATAATATAAGAACAAGTGAAATTCAATTAGAGAAAAGGCTAAGGTTTAGGTCAATCCCCTCAACCCCAATGTAATTGAATATTAACCCCAAATACAAAAATCAAAATACATTGTCATGAATGCAAAAAAAAGTATGTAGTGTAATGCTCTCTTGAGCCACTATGCCCTATTGTCTATTAAGACTCATCTAAATCTAGTATGAGTGCTAAAATAGGCAATGCATTATTATGTATTATATTCTTTTTTTTAGTTATAGAAGCCAACCAATGTCTCTCGACTTTGTGGTTTGATCTCTAGTCATGCTAATGGAGCTCACTTCGACTTATCTCTTAAATCTCACTAGATTTCTCTAAATAATAATACAAAAGTGATCAATTTTCTCTATTATTCCAATTAAATCATTAGCACAACACATATGACAAGAAGTTAGATTAGACAGGTTTAGATTCTCAACACATATGGATTAGGGGATTTCCCTTCACTTCATCATAGATCAATTAGCCAATTATGTCTTTCATTAAGCTCAACATCTTAAACATAGAAAATCACATCAATTGAAAAAAATCTAAAGGAAAAATGCAATAACCTCCTTACATAAGATGCAATATTCACTATTCTATCCATCCGATTGGAAACAAGAAATTGAGATCAAGAGGTGGAAGATTGTTGATGAATTAGGGGTGGGATTGGATTAGGTGATGCCAAATAAATAACCCTAGATCTTTCTTTAGTGCTCTCAAAATTGCTGCCTTTGTATCCCCTTTGCTTCTTCTCAAAATGAACGAAAAATAAATTTATATATACGTGACCGCCCATCGACACGACCGTGTAAATAAAAACAGTAGTGTCATGTTGCTGCTTTTTCTTTGCACATGTTTTGTGTTTTGGATATAACTTCTTCATTTGGATTAAGCTAATTTTTGATGCATTGGAAAGCTAACAAAAATATCTACAACTTTCATATTCAACAATTGTCCAAATTTAGATCACATCATGGTTGTATTTGCAAGTATTTATTCATCTTCATACTTCAAGCACTCGTATTTGCTTCTATTTTATTCCAGATATTTCGTTTTAACTCCTTTTGATCACATATTCTCTAAATTCCTACAAAATATAATCAATAGTAAAAAAGAATAGGTTGACTAAATTATGAAAAAAAAATCATCATATAATCACGTTAAGTCTTCATGGTAAAGTCCATATGATTGACATAATTCATGCCTATCAGTATCCATGCTCAATATTTCATTAATACATTATGGTATTCACATGGTCAATAGGAGAAACGAAATCTCGAATACTAGCAAATTGAGATTCAAATGTTCAAAACATGTATCTATCTAATTAAAATGGATATTCCATGATTGGTTAAAGGATGAGAGGCCTTGTTAAGCGTTAAAAGATGGTGGGAGAGAAGGAGCAAGCAATGGTGATCTCTATGGCTTATTAGTTTGGGTAGGAGGGTCATCTGCAGGTTGGGGATTAGGGTGATTAGGGTGAGGTGTGGTAGTAGATGAAATCTAATTTGTGGATCCATTATCAATGATAGTAGTAAAGGCTCTATTAGGAAGTGGATACCACACCTATTAATTGTACACAAATTTATAGTGCATACCTTCCCAAACAATCATTATCATGTTAGTGTAATTTAGTAACCTTAGGAATTCCCTTGGTATATCATCCAAGATACAGTCTAGACTATATCCTAGCTAATGGGCTATAAATATGATAATGTCCCCTATAACAATATCTTTGGTTAAGTGGTTTCTAACATTGCTAAGGTGCTCAGTGAGGAGGTAATCACCATTGAGGGAATCGTCCCTCATCATATAAAGTGAAGTAAATAACACTATTTTTCACACGTTCCCCTAACTCTCTCCCCTACCAAAAAGAGTCCCCACCAGTAGCCTTTGGATATATCTAAAGATAGGGTTACATATCAAAGAGGCTTTGGCTTTGTGCCTTTTAAAAGTTTGAGGGGCACACCCCCATCTAGGTAAAGTGATTTTGGCCCAAAAATATTATTTATCCTATAATGTGGGGTTATTGCAAGTATTATGCCTAATGTTAGGGAAATAGATCAAATTACGAAAGTAGTTTGAATTCATATTATGAGAAGTGTTAAACATTCTAAATAAGATATGTCTATCCAACTAATTGAAGTAAATTGAGCTAAGGAACTCAAGAGTGAGACCCTTATTCTTATGATTGGCATGGGTAAACAAATGACCTAAACAACCTTAACCCAACAAGTAGTCAAAATCTTAGTGGAGACCTAACATCTCAAGGAACTTCCACATATCGAGTTGTGGAATTATGAAGAGTTTGTGTGAGGTGCTTTGTATGTGAGGGAAGTGCACGGGTTGTGTGTGTACTGGTTGGATGTGTGTGGGTTACAGACACAAGGTATGGCTTGTGCTTTTTTGGGTGTGTGATCACATGGAGTGTGTGTAGGTGAGGGGCATAATTGTAGATGTTGGAGATTTTAGATGGGTGTGTGTAGGTTGCAAACACAAGGCATAAGATGGATGGAAAATGGTACAGGGTAGAGGGAGTAAGAGAAGAGAAGAAAGTTGAAGGTGGCTTTAGTGTTTGAAGTAGAGGGTTGAAGGTGAGGAGAGAGGTGAATGGAATTATGTTTGGGGATGAATATGGGACAAATTGTGCTTGAGATAATGTAATAAAGGTATAGGTAAGAGTGTGTGAGCTCTGCACAGTCTTGCCGTGTGGGTTCCTCTTGGCATTTGAGGGGCATGGGCGTGCGAGCTTGGCATGGGTTAGCTGTATGTGTTATATATTCTCGACACTTGAGTGGCATGGGTGTGAGATCTTGGTAAGGGCTAGCTGTATGCAATCATGGCTCTTAGAATTTAGATTAGAATTAGTTTCTATAAAAGGGGTTATGCATCTGTTTGTGTTCCAGCTTGATTTCTTCATATATTGTCACCTTTATGGACCCAACTTTCAAATATTTCTTTTATAAATAGCACATCCACAATAATAATGTCTGCAAATGTATTGTAAAGAGAAGGAACAATAAAATAAAATAAAATAAAGAAGAAAGGAAAAGAAAAATGATACAAAGATTTGGGTTGCATCCTAAAAGCACTTGTTTAATGTCATGAGCTCAACTCTCTTTATGCTCAAGGTGTTGACAGATCATGAAGGGAAAAAGTACCTAACTTTTCAATTGGGAATCCCATGATATAATGCTTCAACATTTGGCCATTGACATTGAAGCATCATATGGTCTCACTCCATATTTTGATTGTTCCAAATGGATGAACGGTATGAACATGGAATGGTCCCGACCATTTAGATTGAGCTTACCTAGAAATAGCTTGAGGAAGGAGTTGGATAAAAGCACCAAGTTTCCTTTATTGAACTCCTTATGAAGAATGTGATTATCATGGCACTTATTTTTTCTTTGTTTATATATCTTTGTATTCCCATGTGCAGCCAAACTTAACTTATTGAGTTCGTTGAGTTAAAATTTTCTCCATTCTCTTGCTTCCATCAAATCCATATGAACACTTTTAATATCCTAGTGTATTGTGTGTTCTACTTGAATAGGAAAAATGACATGATTTGTCATAAACCAATTAAAATGGTGTTATACATATATTAGTCTTGTAAACTGTTCAATAAGCCCATATGACATTATACAACTTTGAAGACCAATATGTTCTTGACTATCATCCTTTCTAAAATTCCCTAAATGTCTCTATTTCTAATTTCCACTTGACCCCTCATTTGAGGGTGATAGGATGTAGCCATATTTTGGGTCACACTATATTTCCTCAAAAGTGTACTTGGAAACCTATTCATAAAATTTTACATACTCATAGAAGGTAGGTTTTACTTTGTACCTCACCATACAAACGACCTCATGGCCCTATGACAATCTCAACTCATTCAAAGGAGAAAATAGTTTTTTTTTTTGTAAATGCAATCATGGTTGAAGCTCTTGAATTGGGAGAGTGTTAGTAGCCCAATATTAGGCTAAAAGGAATTTTAATTCTTCTTTTAGTTATATTTATAATTTATTTCTACTTGTAGAATATATAAACATCCCCTTTAACGTTGCTCTATCATTACTAAATGTATCACACTCTATGATTTATCTGTGGCAAATATTTGTAATTCCTATAATATTTTAGCCTTGTGTTGAGCATGATCTAAGTGAATGGTCACACCTTTCCTCATGCTTATTTGTTGTGGTTACATCTTCATCTCCTATTTTGCTTCCATATATTACCTTTTAAATGAAAATTTTCAGCCATCAAAAATAGAGGTGTTACAAGTTGGCACTAGAGCACTTTGGCTTGAGACTTAGAAATATTTTTGATATTTGATCTTAAATGATTTCAAAACTCTCTTTTAAGAATTTTTTGTGGGCAAGATTTCAAAACATTGATTTTAATTAAGGTGGTAATTGAGTATGTAGTTGGGGTTTGGGAGTTGGTCTTCTTTATGTTATCTGAGTTGTGCTTAAGTGTTATATTTCTTGGTTGTTACTATGTTAATATGTTGGTGTTATGATCTTCAATCCCTAATCTTCTTAGGCTTAGATGAATTCATGTCCTGATGAGTACGATAGAGAGATGAGTTAAAAGGTAGTTTGTTAAATGTTATTAAGATGGTAAAGTTATTTTGGATATAAGCACAAGAAGTAAACCAATTCTATGTGCCTATGATGTACCAATGAAATTAATGAATAAAAGGCATCTAAGGACTTAAGAGAAAAATTAGTAACCTTCTTACTCTTTTAGGGTCTTAGTTCTTTTTTTTTTCTTAAAGGAATTTGAGGTTTAGTGTTACTTCTTTTGGGATGTGAAGGAGAGGGCTAGTTGGAACTATTATCAATGATGATTTAGCATGTTTTACCTGTTTAGGGTCAACAATATTGCTTCTTCCAACAGACTATCCCTTGATTGGTCTTAGGGTGACACCAAACAAAGACAACATAGTACATATGAGGTGCCTATAGGATGGGTAGAATCATTTATTAGAGATAGGCCATAATAATTGCCCAATTTTTAAAATATATTTTATAGTATAAATATGAGATAATTATGTTATTCAAAATTTTATTGTAACTTTAGAATGAAATTGAAACCCTGGTTGTGAATTAGAAGTGTTTGGTTGCATCAATCATACCCTTGATCACAATTTTATTTTGTGAAACTTTTCAAGCCACTTTTGATCATCTTAATTTTCTCATATCATTCAAGATTGATTATATTTAAATTATATATATTTTCCTAAGTCTCTTTGCTATTTTCCAAAATGATAAATAGAGGTTTTGACGAAAAACACCATTTTCATCTCAATAAATTTTTATTACATTTTGTGCCTCAAAATTATTTTTCTAATTATATAAAATTTTAAAAACTTTGTAGATTATTTTATTTTTATATTTTAGAGTTAAAATGAATTAAAATATTTTACCTTTATTTTTACTATTTACTAGTAGTTTGCTATTTTTTAGGCAAAATAAGTCACCAAAACTTAACTTATATACTCAAGTCTTATCGTTATCTTTTAAGATTTAACCTCAAACCTTTATATCCCTCCAAAAATAATCATAGCCTCAAGCCTAGATAAGAAACACCACACATTCACCCTCAGAATGGCTAAATGCCATGTGAAATTCCCATGAGTAAGATTATTCTTAACATTAGATTCATCTAACTTAACCTCTTATCCATTCCCCTTATCTATCGTTTTGCATGGTTGATAAGTCATTATTAACATTAATGATCACAAGCAAAGATTATTCCCAACCCTCCAAAACTTCTTGATTGATGAAGCCTTATCCATCATAGGTATCCAACACATTCTTCACAACAAACCCATTTCACCTTGGATTTTCATCTTCCTCTCATTCTCATGCCACCATACATCCTCCATTGAAGCTCATTTGAATCTTTAACTCAACTCACGATAATTAGCTTGGTTGAATCTCATCTTTCCCTTTTCTTTTCTTTCTTTATATTATGAATTTATTATTTTAATCTTATGTGTAAATCTTTAAAAAATTCTAGATTAAATTTTTTATCTTGAAGGCCTTGATTTAACCTCTATTTCTTTTTATTTGGTTTAATTTATATGAGCTCAAATAATATTAATCTTATGCCATGCTAAGTATGATTTTAAGAAACCTAATATAGGTAAATCTATGTGTTATGTGAATTTCATGGCTTGTTATGAACATGTTAATATAATTGAATCATAGAGCATGATTGTATGGTGTTGATGAGAATGATAATCATATGTTTACTGATATTTTGGTTATGATTTTACGTGAGGAAAGAATGAAATTAGTTATTCTCAAGATCACCAAATTTATGTCAACTTTTGTGACTTGCTACTCTTAATTCACTAAAATTTAGAAGGTATATTCTATATCAAATTAAATCTTAACATGCCTAATTTCTAATGCAACTTTCAGATCTTAAAAGTTTTAAATATTGAAGAAGTTATGATTATTTTCTCAAAAGTGTGAAATATTGTTCAAACCCAATACATGAATTATAGGATTGGGTTAAGGTTTGATTTTTAGATTTGAATTGATTTTTATGTTTCATGAATTTTAATTTGTTCATTTATATTTTTAGGTGCAAATAGGTATAAAATATAGTATCACTTTTCTTAATATGATCCAACTTGTAAGTGAGCAATGTTGAGAATGAAAATTGAAATGTATGAATGAATTAGCATTATTCATTGAAGCTATGCATAAGTGTTATGTGTGATAACCTTAACCACATTCTAATCATAACTTAATCACCTCATTAATGGCATAAGTAGGGTTAATGGAAGATTAATCATGATTAGATTTAAAAAGTATCAAACTACCCTTAAAATAGTAAAATATGGAATATGTGAATAGTACTAGTCAAATTTTGACCATTGATCTTAACTTTAACTATTGATTTTGAAATTGGACCATGAATAGTAAATTTCTTAAAATTGAGATACGACCTTATTTTGTAATTTTAGATTCAAATAGATCTTATATTTTTGCTTAATGGGACCCTAAGTAGTCTCTTGATATTAAAATAGTTGTTCTAAGGTTTTAACTACTACATTTTCATACTAAGTCATATTAACTTTAAACACAAGGGTGATATATGGTATGAGTTTATGCTACCTATGAACACCCATTAGATTGCTTACTACATTATGCTATGTTAGTTTGGTGTTATTTATAAATACCCATTTAGATAATGTCGCTTATAAATACCCATTTGATATTGTGTGGTGTAAAATATAAACATCTATATGATAATGTTTGGTGTAAATAATAAACAGCCATTTGATATTATGTGGTGTAAATAATAAAAACTCTTTTGGAACCATTTGGTGCAAACAATAAACAGACATTTGGAATTGTTTGGTGTCATTAATACATTAATTTAGATGCTTCCATAACTTCCATTCGTAAGGGAATAAATTAGGTGGTCATGTAATGAGTCAACAATGACATGGAATATTCTTACTTGAGATACATGAAGTTATACTACATTGCAATCACAGCATGTTTAAGAATGATTTTATTCCATGTCATTCCTTAATGCTTGCTTTTATTAGGTTTCATGTTATCTATACTTTTGTATAGTAGTTTAATATTACTAGTACAAGAGTATCGATGTGTCCATTTCATGGCCACAACCTAATTCAAATGAGTAGATTGTGAAGTTTGTGTGTAGGGTTCTAAAGCCCTAGTGGAGTTATGTTTGATGGAGTTGGAGCTAGCTTAGGATGAAGTTGGCACCTTTCAATTGTGTAACTATCTTTAGGTAATGTTTTTATACACTTTAAAACTTTAACAATGTTGTAATATTTCTAATTCTACATGGAAGAGGTGTGCTTTTGGTTTTACAAAGTTTCTTCACATTTTGATTTACTCTCACTTTGATCCATCATTTAGTAAATCTTATACCCAACTTGAGTTAGGTGACAACCACATATGATCCTTGAGGTATGATAACACTTTTATCCTTCCACAAAATGTGGCTTAGGTATTGGTTGTACCTTGTCTAAGTTGGATGAAGCAATAATACCCTGTATTCCTATTTTTCTTCCTCAAATCTCTTTCTAAAATGAAAATGTTAGGCCATGAAAACAGAGGTGTCACAACCACTACTTAGAGCATTACATGTTCAAATCCTACCATCTACTTAGACTTTACCTATGGTTTAACCATAGCTAGAAGTTAGTGTAAAGCTTACTAGGCATTACAGCCAACTAGTAAGAGAGTTATGACTAGTAGAAGATGGCTAGAGGACTAGACATAAGAAGTCGCTAAATGCATATTCAAGCTACTTCATAGATATTAAGAGATTCCATTATAACTCGATGTAAGAACATGAGATACTATATGAGGAGTGGACTTAAAGAGTGATTTATGAGAGCATAGCTATTAGTGCCACTAGGAACAAACCTCAATAGATTTGAAGTACAAAGGCGATTCAGGTGGACTTATGGTTGTCCTAATTCTTGTGTTTATCCTATATAGGATATGGTTAAAGTCATATTACTTTCTTCCTTGTTTGTATGTCTTCTTTGTTATATAATTTCTAGTTTTCCTTCTTAGTGTTGAGTTTTTGGCTACATTATTAATCTATTTATGTATGTCGGTGTCTATAATCCTTAACACTTGTGACGTTTTAATTTGTATATAGGATATTAAGTTTCCTTTTTCTTATGTTGGCGTTTGACCTTGTTTTTGGTTTTTAGCTTCTATGTTTTATATGATCTTAATTTTTTCCTTGTGTAATGTGTTGCTAGTTCCTAATTTCTAGGGTAGTTATTGTTGGTTGAATTTGATGATTTTTAGAACTATGACACTAATATATAATGTATGTACATTCTATGGGGTTTTGAGATGTTAGAACATGATAAAGTTGTGATATTTTATTTTGAATATTGGTGAATATGTCGTAATTTTTATTTATTGAGGAATAACAGTGTTTTCTTAACATTAATATTTAATTTTGTTTCTTTTATGTTCTTTTGTAGACTCTTTGAGATGCTGAACTAACCAAAGTAGTTACTAGCTGAGTTAATATGGATGTATCCTCAATTCATAGTGTAATCTCATGTAGACTAGTTATGGGAGGTTTCGATGATGATTTGGGATTTAGAGATTTGGTCTTATTATTTTGTAGGCTCGTTGCCTATGAGTTGACTCTAGAGGGTTGTATAGAAGAGGTGTGAGGATCCATTTGTTGGCGATGGCTTAACGAGATATATATGTGGTAGCGAGTGTTCTTGGATGATTTCTACCTGTTATCTCATGCTTGGAATGTGAGATAGAGCCATATTTTTTTAAATCCTTTTATGCTATTATTTTAGTGACTATTTCATTAGAGGATAGTGAGTTACCTTTGGTCAATGATGATGATGATGAGAAGTTTACCTCTTGAGGGTCAAGTTATGAAGTTAGCCTCTAGTTGTTTTATTTTGTTCTTGTTTTATGTTTTAGTATAAAAGAAGATGATAAGAAGGTGATAGTTATAATTATAGTATAGAAAGAATGTAGTTGTCAAAAGGCATTATAGAAGTAACAATCTCTTAGTAGTATAGAAATCAATAGATACTTTTTGAGCTCCCATTGGTAATTAAGCTTAACCCTAATTATTATATAATGGATTGTATAATAGATATGTATAAGGTAATGATGGTGTTATTCTTGTATACAGTATTAAAGTCACATATATGGTATATGCATATCAAGTATGTATCATATACCTAATGTACGTATGGTGTGGTAACATTATCAACTGTATCCCAACTTTTTTCTTATATTATTCCTAATTTTTTTATGCCCATTTATTTCACTTGCTTTATCTTAGTATACTTGGCTTAACATTATTGAGTAAAACAATGACTCTTCCTCTAATTTAACTAGAGATTTTCTCTTTATCTTGTTGAATTTTGGGGATAAAATTCCTTTTTATGGGAGTAGTAATGTAATACCTTATTTTTTGAAACTCAAATTCTTTGGGGTTTAGATGATTTAAACATAAAATTATCTCATTTATAATCTCATTTGAGATTTTTGACTAGGTATTTGAATACTGCATAACATTATGTTGGTTCATATAGGTGTTGGAGAAGTTTGAGTGTAAAATATGAAGTATATGAGAAACAAGGGAGTCCCATGTTAATAAACATGGGCAGTATTTCTCTATGGAATCTGTGATGTGTCTTGGTCAAATTTTGAGAATAAGGAAATAAATATAGGGGTCTCTTATTTCCTAAACACAGACCGTAATTTTACTTATTTGTAAAACATGTTGTTTTCCTCTGTAGGATTTTTTTCTTCTATAAAAGGATACATGTTGAAACCCTAGCCATCGAGAATTGTGCATCCCAACTTCTTCTTTATCACCACAAAATTCTCCACTCAAATAAAATAGTAGATTTGTGTAATTGATTGATATTTATTATTTTAATCATACTTTAACTACACAAGAGCACGAATAAATACCTCTACTTTTTCCTTAATTGTTATGTTTTGTAAGCGAATCCTCACTTGTGCATAATCTTGTTAATTTTTATTTCATTTGGATCTCTCTAAATCCATGCTAATTCCTCAACAATTTGGTATCAAAGCTGTGTTGGTGAAGATATTCGGTTATAGGGATGGGAAAAAGATTTGATATTGAAAACTTTAATCGATTCGTCAATTTCATATTATGAAAATTAAAGAAATGGATGATTTTAATTCAGAGCAGATTAGAAAAAGCTTTATCTGGTCATTCGAGCAAACCAGTGTCGATGATAGATGATAGATTTGAAGAATACATCTGAAGGCCCTCTCTACCCTATAATTGTGCTTTTTTAATGAGGTATTGCAAGAGGTGGCAAAACAACCAACAACGGTTGTCTGGTGGTTGAAGCTTGAGTCATTGTATATGACAAATTTATCAGCAAATTAACTATTATTAAAGAGTCAGCTTCATGACTTGAAACTAGATGAGGGTCAATCTTTGAAAACTCATCTAGATGAATTTGACTCTATCATTATGGATTTGCATAATTTACATATTAAATTAGATGATGAAGATTTGGTTGTCTTTTTGTTACATTATTTGCCTACTAGCTTTAAGCATTCTTTTGAAACTAAATTATATGGGAAGGACTAGTTAGTCCTTAAGGATGTAAAATATGCTCTGCTACAATGGGAGTTGATTGATAGTTAGTTGACAAGCAGTGGTACTTTTAGGGCTCACATAGTGAGGGATTAGTAGCTAGGGGAGGTCACATGAGTGGGGGTCTAGTGAAAAGAAGATATCTAGCTCTCTATCGAATAGTTTGAAGAAGAATGTGACATGTCATGGTTGTTACATGAACGGACATATCAGGAGATACTATTCCAATAAGAAATCTAAAGATACTACTAATGGTGTATATGATGGGCGTGATGTTGTCATAGTTGGAGGCGATGGTGATGGTGATATACTGACCGCCACAGATGGACATACTAGATTGCCCAATAGCTGGATTCTAGATTCTAGGTGCTCCTAACATGTATGTTCCAACAAAAGCTGGTTCCAGACATATGACATTTTTCAATGTGGAGTTGTTGTCTTGGAAAACAGTGCTTCGTGTAGAGATGCTAAGATTGGGACTGTGAGGGTGAGGATGTATGATGATGTAGTTAGGACATTGTCTGGTGCTTATCATGTTCCTAACATGACTAAGAGCTTAACTTTTTATTATTAATTATTATTATTATTATTATTATTATTATTATTATTATTATTATTATTATTATATGTATTGATTATTGGTTTATATTTTGATCGAAACTATTTTATTAATCAAAATTAACAATTAAAACTAATATTATTCTTATCAAGTATATATTTATTCTTATATACAACATTATTTGTAATAATTATTTAATTATTATTATGATTAATATTATTCTTTTAAAAAAATTCAGTTATCATTAAAATTAATACTCTTTGTATTGATTAATTAATAATAACTATGATTAAAAATATTTTTATTAATTATTAATATATAGTTGTAACGAATATTATTCTATTAATATGCTATTTATAATTATAATTAATATCATTAATTATTCACTATTAGTTTATGATTATAATTTAAGTTATTCTTATTATGTAATTATAATTAATAAACTAATTTACAATTATAAGAATACTATAATTAAAAATTTGCTATTTATAATCTTAGTTAGTATCATAATTTATTAATGAAGGGAGTGGAGGGATAGATGGTGTAGTACGGAAAGGACACTCTGGTGTACTTTTGGTTTCTAAAATATTTTTAAAAAGTTTTTGTATTGGAATCGGTATTGAAAGTATCAGATTAATTTTTTTTACCAAAAAAATTATTCGTAATTTATATCAACTAATGTAGGCAGTAGTTTTAAGATTTTTCTTATTTTTTTTTCTATTAATACTAGTATATTTAATCTATTTCTTTAAATGTATTTATAGACAAATATATATATATTTCTTTGCACAATTTAGCCCTCACTTTCTAAATTAAAAAAAAAATCTTAACTTTCTCCATGCTCGTTTCCCATTTCTATTCAATACTAGGGTTGGATATCTAATGAGGGACATAATAGGAATATAATGCAAGAGTATAAGATATTTTATATTTTTAGTAAAAATAGTAGGAGGAAGCTCTTAAGTAATAAAAGATACTAAAATTATAAATTGTAAAATAAAGTGTGCTTCACTGATAGAATGTAAATAATAACGAGCTTGCACAATACATACTAAAAGAATGAGCTTCTCTTTTATCATTGACAGTCGAATATATTTAAACTTAATTTTAAGGTTTTGCTCATTAAAATACTAATGATTATAAAATAAATAATATATTTAATTCTTCAAATTGATAGGGGTTATATAATATTAAATATCACTATATCGGTTCAAACCTAAAGTTATGAGTTCACACTTCCCAAAACTCAATTTTTTTCATTTTTAACTGATTTAGACCTCTTATTTGTGCACTTGACCAATCGGCCATCTTTTATTTCTCTCTTTTCTTGGTCTTTTCCTCAATTAATTGCTCAACATCCAATTCTTTCATCATTGAATACAATGAATATAGAGAAAGATTATAATTCTAACAATATTTTTAGCGAAAATGAAGTCGAAAAAATAATAGTAATGCAATATTCTCATCATAGTTTTGGGCCCTGACAGGCAAGTTATCCATCATAATTTATATCTAACGGGATAATTTACCTATTCAAAAACAACTTTGACGGAAAAAAATCTATCCTAAGGTCACCCTGACAGGTAATTCACCCGTGAAAAGTTAACTCTGACACGCAACTCCTCCAGCAACTACCCATGATAAGTTATCCAAAAATCTTCTTTGCATAAATTTTATTCTTCAATTTCTATTTATTTATTCCTTATAATTTCATATTTTGAATATTAATTATAGAATACATATTCAATTAATACTAATTGCAGTGAATTATTTGTTACAAATGAGATTTTTCATAGCTACAACTTATTAATTGATTAGGTTAAAGAAATTAGAAGGACACGTATTATAGTGTTAGGTTTTGAGAGATCGAAGAAGGGTAGGATTTAGATTCTTTATGAGAGAGGATGTGCTTATAGAAAAGATATTTGTAGTGGTTACAATAATGGTAGAATGTGTAACACATATTCAACATGTGATTGTTGGTATTTTCTAGAATTTAGAGTTGTTACAAGCATGCACGGGGACTATAATGAGGATGAGGATAAAAAGAAACACAGCAATGTCATTTTTAAAAAAATTTTGAAAATAGGGATTGTAGAAAACGAAAAAAATTATATATCTATATATACACATTATATATATATATATATATATATATATATATATTATATATATATATATATATATATATATATATATACATATATATTTTAAAAATATATCAAATCTACTAAAATTGAGAAAAATTCTCAAATTATTATCAAATCTGTTAAAATTAGGAAAAATTCTCAAATTATTACCTATATTAGTTATTTTTAATAAAAAATAATTAAATAATTCTAATTTAAATTTTAAAATTAAAAAAATTTTAAAAGAAAGAAATATTTTCAAGACATTTTATATATTTAGTAAAGACAGTAGGATGAACCTGTTAACTAATAAAAGATAATCGAATTATAAAGTGTAAAATAAAATGTGCTCCACAGATAAATTGTAAATAATAATGAGCTTGCACAATGCATACTAAAATAATGAGCTTCTCTTTTTTCATTGACACTCAAAGATATTTAAACTTAATTTTAAGGTTTTGTTGATTATAATCCTAATGATTAAAAATAAGTAATAAATTTAACTCTTCAAGTTGATAGGTGTTATATAATATTAAATATTAATATATCGGTTCATACCAAAAATTATGAGTTCACACTTCCCAAAACTCAATTTTTTTTCATTTTTAACTAATTTAGACCTCTTATTTGTGCACTTGACTAATCGACCATCTTTTATTTCTCTCTTTTCTTGGTCTTTTCCTCAATTAATTACTCAACATCCAATTCTTTCATCATTGAATACAATGAATATAGAGAAAGATTATGATTATAATTCTAACAAATTTATTTTAGCAAAGATGAAGTCGATGAAATAATAGTAATGCAATTTTCTCCCCATACTTTTTGGCTCTGACAGGCAAGTAACCCATCAAAATTCATATCTGATGGGATAAATCACATGTTCAAAAACAACTCTAAGGAAAAAAATATCTATCAAAAGGTAACCCTGACAGGCAATTAACCCTCCAAAAGTTAACTCTAAGGAGCAACTCCTCCGTTAACTCCCCATCATAAGTTACCCAAAAAACTTCTTTGCCTAAATTTTATCATTCAATTTTATAATTATGTAATCATATTATTTTTTCATATTTTGAATATTAATTACAGAATACATATTCTATTAATACCGATTGTAGTGAACTATTTGCTACAGATGAGATTTTTAATAGCAGTAATTTATTAATTAGTTACATTAAAGAAATTAGAAGGTCACGTATTATAGTTTGAGGTATTGAGAGATAAAAAAAAAGGTAGGGTTTGGATACATTGTAAAACAAGATATGCTTATAGAAGGTAACCTTTGGTGAATTTGAAAAGTGTTTGATCTACCATGACAAAAAAGTGTTCTTGTAAATTAGAAATTTGTACAAGAAAAGATATTTGCAGTGGTTAAGGATCATGGTAGAATGTGTAATACATATTCAACATGTAATTATCGGTATTTGCTAGCATTTAAAATTGTTGCCAATGTGCACGGGGACCGGAATGAGGACGATGACGGAAAGAAATGCGGAAACGTCATTTATGAAAAATTTAGAAAATAGGGATCGTAAAAAGAGTAAAAAATTATATATGTTTAAAAACATATATCTAATCTACTAAAATTTAAAAAAAATTACTATCTATATTGGTTAATTTTAATTATTTATAATTTTTTAGTAAAAAAATTAATTAAATAAATCTAATTTGAATTTTAAAATTAAAAAATTTTAAAAGCAAGAAATATTTTCAAGACGTTTCCATGATCGAAATGTTACCGAAGCAACATTTCCGCACATCAGACATTGTTGCATTAAAGTTTGTGAATCGCTTTCATATTACTTTTTAACAAAGGGCATAGACCACCAAGGATAAGAGCATCAGGCTTCATCCTAAGACTCACCTCTCATCTAATTAAAAAGTACCTTAAACATGACACACTCATGAGACAAGAGCCTTCCTTACCTATCTGCTAATATCATCTTTATAAATTCCTTACAAGCACTCTTCTCTTTAGACATCCGATCATGACACTTCATTAAGATTCGGGAAAGCGTTCAAACAAATGTACCATCCTTAATAATCGACATATAATATTTTTATAAGATATAATTCTATAATATTTATCTTCTAATTAATCTGTTGTTTATATAATTACATTTCCTTTAAGCATATTTATTAATAATTTATTTTTTATATGGATTTTTATATTTGTAATCATTAATTTACAATTATAATAAAATTTTTAAATTAATTATTTAATCATAATTATTATTACTAATATGTTATATATTAATTATTGATAATAATGATTAATATTATTTTTTATTCTATCACTATAATTATTATTTTTTTATAATAATATTAATTATTATTATTATGTTGATTATTGGTTTATAGTTTGATTAACACAATTTTATTAATGATAATTAATAAATATAACTAATATTATTCTTATCAAGTATATATTTATTCTTATATTCAACATTAATTGTAGTCATTATTTAATTATTATTATGATTAATATTATTCTTCCAAACTTTATATTTATTATTAAAATTAATAGATTTATTTTTTATAAATAAATAATAATATGATTAAAAATATTTTTATATTATTAATATATGGCTATAATGAATATTATTCTATTAATTTGCTATTTTTAATAATAATTAATATCTCTATATATTAAATATTAGTTTATCATTATAAATTATGTCATTATTATTAATTAATTATAATTAATAAACTAATTTATGATTATGAACATACTATAATTAAAAATTTGCTATTTATAATCTTAGTTAGTATTATAATTTATTAGCGAAGGGAGTGGAGGGATGGATGGTAAAGCACGGAAAAGGACACTCTATCGTATTTTCAATTTCTAAAATATTTTATAGTTTTTTGGTATTGGAATCGAAACCAAACATAGCCGATTAATTCTTTGTATAAAAAAACTATTTGTCGTTTATATCAAATAATGTAGGCGGCAGTTTTAAGATTTTTCTTAATTGTTTTCTTTTAATTTTATTCAATTTGATCTATTATATTTAATTTATAAATATACCTATAAATATATATATATATAATTTTCTTTTTAGAGTTTAGCCCCCGCTATCTAAATTATAAAAAAATAAAATTTTCATATTTTTCTTCATCCTCGTTTCTCATTTTTGTTCAATACTGGACTTGGATATCTAATGAGAGATATAATCGGAATATAATGCAAGAGGATAATATATTTTATATATTTAGTAAAAACAATTGGACGAACCTATTAAATAATAAACGATACTCGAACTATAAAGTGTAAAATAAAATGTGCTCCACACATAAAATGTAAATAATAACGAGCTTCACAATGCAAACTAAAATAACGAGCTTCTCCTTGGTCATTGACAGTCGAAGATGTTTAAACTTAATTTTAATATTTTGCTTATTATAATCCTAATGATTGAAAATAAGTAAGAAATTTAACTCTTCAAATTGATTGGTGTTATATAATATTAAATATTACTATATCGGTTCACACCGAAAATTATGAGTTTACACTTCCCAAAACTCACAATTTTTTTTTCAATTTTAACTAACTTAGACATCTTATTTGTGGAGTTGACCAATCGAACATCTTTTATTTCTTTCCTTTCTTGGGCTTTTCCTCAATTAATTACTCAACATCCAATTGTTTCATCATTGAATAAAATGAATATAGAGAAAGATTATGGTTATGATTCTAACAATTTTTTTAGTGAAAATGAAGCCGGGAAAATAATGATAATGCAATTTTCTACCCAAACTTTTTGGCCCTAACGAGCAAGTTACCAGTCATAATTTATATTTGTTGGGATAATTTACCTGTTCAAAGACAACTCTGATAGAAAAAAAAAACAACATCTGTTCGAAGGTAACTTTAACAGACAATTCACGCACCACTGGTTTACTCGGGCAACTCCCCCATCATCTCTCCATCATAATTTAATAAGTTACCTAAAAATCATCTTTGCTTAAGTTTTATTATTTAATTTTATATTTATTTATTCCTTTTAATTTCATATTTTGAATATTAATTATAGAATACATATTCTATTAATACTAATTCTAGCGAACTATTTGCTACGGATGAGATTTTTAATAGCTGCAATTTATTAATAGGTTAGGTTAATGAAATTAGAAGATCTGGTATTATAGTTTTAGGTATTGTGAGATCGAAAAAAGTTAGGGTTTGGATTCATTTTGAAAGAGGATGTGCTTAAAGAAGGAAAACTTTGGTGAATCCAAAAAGTCCGCGATTTACAGTAACCAAAAAGTGTTGTTGTAAATTGAAATTTTGTAGAAGAAAAGATATTTGCAGTGGTTAAGGCTAACGGTAGAATGTATAATACATATTAAACATGTAATTTTCGGTATTTGTTAGCATTTAAATTTGTTACGTGCGTGCACAGGGACCGGAATGTGGACGATGACGGAAAGAAATGCGAAAACATCACTTATGAAAAATTTAGAAAATGGGGATGGCAAAAAGCATAAACAAATATATCAAATCTACTAAAATTTAAAAAATTTTGAAAATTAATAGTTATATTAGTTAATTTTCATTATAAGTAATTTTAAGTAAAAAAATTAATTAAACAATTCTAATTTTAATTTTAAAATTAAAAAAATTAAAGGAAACAAATATTTTCAAGACGTTTCCGTGATCGAAACGTTACCGAAGCGATATTTTCACGCATCAGACATTGTTGCAGCAAAGTTTGTAAGATTCTTTCATGTTGCATTTTAAATGAGGGCATAAACAAACAAGGATAAGAGCATCAGGCTCCATCCTAGGATTCACGTCTCGTGTAATTAAAAAAGTTCCTTAACCACAAGACACTCATGAGACAAGCGCCTCGCTTACCTATCTACAAATATCATCTTTATACATGTCTTACAAGCAATCTTCTCTTTGGACATCCGAAGATAGCACTTCATCGAGATTCGGGAAATTGTTGATACGAATGGACCATCCTCAATAATAGACATATAATATTTTTATATAATATACTTCTATAATATTTATGTTCCTATTAATCTGTTTTTTATATAATTCCATTTCCTTTAAGCATATTTATTAATTATTTAATTTTTATATAGATTTTTATATCTGTAATCACTAATTTACAATTATAAGAAATATTTTTAATTAATTATTTACTCATAATTATTATTACTAATATGTTATTTATTAATTAATAATAATAACGATTAATATTATTTTTATAAATTTTTAATCTATCAATATAATTATGGTTATTTTTAATTATTATTATTATTATTTTTATTCTTATATATGTTGATTATTGGTTTAAATTTTGATTAATACTATTATTATTATTATTATTATTATTATTATTATTATTATTATTATTATAAACAGTTGGACGAATCAATTAAATAACAAAAGCAACTCTAATTATAAAGTGCTCCACAGATAAAATGTAAATAATAACGAGCTTCCACAATGCAAACTAAAATAACGAGCTTCGCCTTGGTCATTGACACTCGAAGATGTTTAAACTTAATTTTAAGGTTTTGTTGATTATAATCCAAATGATTAAAAATAAGTAATAAATTGAACTCTTCGAATTGTTTGGTGTTATATAATATTAAATATTACTATATCGGTTCACACCGAAAATTATGAGTTCACACTTCCCCAAACTCAATTTTTTTTTTCACTTTTAACTAACTTAGACCTTTTATTTGTGCAGTTGACCAATCAACCATCTTTTATTTCTTTCGTTTCTTGGGCTTTTCCTAAATTAATTACTCAACATCCAATTTTTTCATGATTGAATACAATGAATATATAATACCATGAATTCGAAAAGTGCCTGATATACCATGACAAAAAAGTGTTGTTATAAATTGGAAATTTGTAGAAGAAAAGATACTTGCAGTGGTTAAGGCTAATGGTAGAATGTATAATACATATTCAACATGTAATTTTCAGTATTTGCTGGCATTTAAAATTGTTACCTGCATGCACAGAGACCGGAATGAGGACGATGATGGAAAGAAATGTGAAAACATCACTTATGAAAAATTTAGAAAATGGGGATGGCAAAAAAGCATAAACAAATATATCAAATTTACTAAAATTTAAAAAATTTTGAAAATTAATAGTTATATCAGTTAATTTTCATTATAAATAATTTTTAGTAAAAAAATTAATTAAACAATCCTAGTTTTAATTTTAAAATTAAAAAATTAAAGGAAACAATATTTTCAAGATGTTTCCAAGATCAAAATGTTACCGAAGGGACATTTTCGTGCATCAGACATTGTCGCAACAAAGTTCATAAGATGCTTTCATGTTACATTATAAATGAGGGCATAAACAAACAAGGATAAGAGCATCAAGCTCCATCCTAGGATTCACGTCTCGTGTAATTAAAAAGGTTCCTTAACCATGACACACTCATGAGATAAGTGCCTTTCTTACTTGTCTGTTAATATCATCTTTATACATGTCATACAAGCAATCTTCTCTTTGGACATCCGAACATAGCACTTCATCGAGATTCAGGAAAGCGTTCATACGAATGGACCATCCTCAATAATAGATATATAATATTTTTATAAGATATAATTCTATAATATTTATCTTCTAATTAATCTGTTCTTTATATAATTACATTTCCTTTAAGCATATTTCCTAATTATTTAATTTTTATATAGATTTTTATATTTTTAATCATTAATTTACAATTATAATAAATATTTTTAATTATTTATTTACTCATAATTAATATTACGAATATGTTGTATATTAATTATTGATAATAACGATTTATTTTATTTTTATAATTTTTTACTCTATCGATATAATTATGATTATTTGTAATTATTATTATTTTTATTGTTATTATTATATATGTTGATTAATGGTTTAAAGTTTAATTAATACAATTATTATTATTATTATAAATAGTTTGAAGAACCTATTAAATAACAAAAGATAGTCTAATTATAAAGTGTAAAATAAAATGTGCTCCACAGATAAAATGGAAATAATAACGAGCTTGCACAATGCAAACTAAAATGACGAGCTTCGCCTTGGTCATTGACACTCAAAGATGTTTAAACTTAATTTTAAAGTTTTGCTGATTATAATCCTAATGATTAAAAATAAGTAATAAATTTAACACTTCAAATTGATTGGTGTTATATAATATTAAATATTACTATATCGGTTCAGTCCAAAAATTATGAGTTCACACTTCCCAAAACTCCTATTTTTTCACTTTTAACTAACTTAGACCTCTTATTTGTGGAGTTGACCAATCAAACATCTTTTATTTCTTTCCTTTCTTGGGCTTTTCCTCAATTAATTACTCAACATCCAATTGTTTCATCATTGAATAAAATGAATATAGAGAAAGATTATGGTTATGATTCTAACAATTTTTTTAGTGAAAATGAAGCCGCGAAAATAATGATAATGCAATTTTCTACCCAAACTTTTTGGCCCTAACGAGCAAGTTACCAGTCATAATTCATATTTGTTTAAATAATTCACTTGTTTAAAGACAACTCTGACTGAAAAAAAAAACATCTATCCAACGGTAACCCTAACAGATAATTCACGCGCCACTGGTTAACTCTGACGGGAAACTCCCCCATCATCTCCCCATCATAAGTTACCAAAAAGTCATCTTTGCTTAAGTTTTATTATTCTATTTTATATTTATGTATTCCTTATAATTTCATATTTTAAATATTAATTATAGAATACATATTCTATTAATACTAAATCTAGCAAACTATTTGCTTTGGGTGAGGTTTTTAATAGCTGCAATTTATTAATTGGTTAGGTTAATGAAATTAGAAGGTCTCGTATTATAGTTTTAGGTATTGAGAGATCGAAAAAAGTTAGGTTTTGGATTCATTGTGAAAGAGGATGTGCTTAAAGAAAGCAAACTTTTGTGAATCTAAAAAGTCCGAGATTTACAGTAACCAAAAAGTGTTGTTGTAAATTGGAATTTTGTAGAAGAAAAGATATTTGCAGTGGTTAAAGCTAATGGTAAAATGTATAGTACATATTCAACATGTAATTTTCGGCATTTTCTAGCATTTAAATTTGTTAGCTGCGTGCACAGGGACCGGAATGAGGACGATGACGGAAAGAAACGCGAAAACTGTCACTTATGAAAAATTTAGAAAATGGGGATGGCAAATGGCGTAAACAAATATATCAAATCTACTAAAATTTAAAAAAAATTTAAAATTAAATGTTATATTAGTTAATTTTCATTATAAATAATTTTTAGTAAAAAAATTAATTAAACAATTCAAATTTCAATTTTAAAATTTCAAAAATTAAAGGAAACAAATATTTCCAAGGCGTTTCCGTGATCGAAACGTTACCGAAGCGATATTTTCACGCATCAGACATTGTCGCAGCAAAGTTTGTAAGATGCTTTCATGTTGCATTTTAAATGAGGGCATAAACAAACAAGGATAAGAGCATCAGGCTCCATCCTAGGATTCACGTCTCGTCTAATTAAAAAAGTTCCTTAACCACGAGACCCTCATGAGACAAGCGCCTCGCTTACCTGTCTACAAATATCATCTTTATACATGTCTTATAAGCAATCTTCTCTTTGGACATCCGAAGGTAGCACTTCATCGAGATTCGGGAAAGCAATCAAACGAATGTACCATCCTCAATAATAGACATATAATATTTTTATAAGATATAATTCTATAATATTTATCTTCTAATAAATCTGTTGTTTATATAATTACATTTCCTTTAAGCATATTTATTAATTATTTAATTTTTATATAAATTTTTATATTTGTAATCATTAATTTACAATTATAAGAAATATTTTTCATTAATTATTTACTCATAATTATTATTACTAATATGTCATTTATTAATTATTAATAATAACTATTAATATTATTTTTATAAATTTTTATACTATCAATATAATTATGATTATTTTTAATTATTATTATTATTATTATTATTATTATTGTTCTTATTATATGTGTTGACTATTGATTTAAAGTTTGATTAATATAATTATTATTATTATTATTATTATTATTATAAATAGTTGGACGAACCTATTAAATAACAAAAGAAACTCTAATTATAAAGTGCTCCACAGATAAAATGTAAATAATAACGAGCTTGCACAATGCAACCTAAAATAACGAGCTTCGCCTTGGTCATTGACACTCGAAGATGTTTAAACTTAATTTTAAGGTTTTGTTGATTATAAACCTAATGATTAAAATTAAGTAATAAATTGAACTCTTCGAATTGATTGGTGTTATATAATATTAAATATTACTATATCGGTTCACACTGAAAATTATGAGTTCACACTTCCCGAAACTCAATTTTTTTTCACTTTTAGCTAACTAAGACATTTTATTTGTGTAGTTGACCAATCGACCATCTTTTATTTCTTTCGTTTCATAGGCTTTTCCTCAATTAATTACTCAACATCAAATTTTTTCATCATTATATACAATGAATATCGAAAGAGATTAAGTTCATAATTCTAACAATTTTTTTAGCAAAAATGAAGTCGGAAAATAATGGTAATGCAATTTTCTCCCCAAACTTTTTGGCCCTCACGGGCAAGTTACCTGTCATAATTCATATTTGTTGGGATAATTCAGTTGTTCAAAGATAACTCTAACATAAAAAAAACATCTGTCCAAAGGTAACTATAACAGACAATTCACGCGCCACTGGTTAACTCTGACGGGCAACTCCCCCATCATCTCCCCATCCTAAGTTACCTAAAAATCATCTTTGCTTATATTTTAGTATTCAATTTTATATTTATGTATTCCTTATAATTTCATATATTGAATATTAATTATAGAATACATATTCTATTAATACTAATTCTAGTGAACTATTTGCTACGGATGAGATTTTTAATAGCTGCAACTTATTAATTGGCTAGGTTAATGAAATTAGAAGGTCTCGTATTATAGTTTTAGGTATTGAGAGATCGAAAAGTTAGGGTTTGGATTCATTGTGAAAGAGGATGTACTTAAAGATGGCAAACTTGGGTGAATCCGAAATGTCCGCGATTTACTGTAACCAAAAAGTGTTGTTGTAAATTGGAATTTCGTAGAAGAAAAGATATTTGCAGTGGTTAAGGATAATGGTAGAATGTATAATACATATTCAACATTTACTATTCGGTCTTTGCTAGCATTTAAATTTGTTACCTGCGCGCACAGGGACCGGAATGAGGACGATGACGGAAAGAAACGCGAAAACTGTCACTTATGAAAAATATAGAAAATGGGGATGGCAAATGGCGTAAACAAATATATCAAATCTACTAAAATTTAAAAAATTTTGAAAATTAATAGTTATATTAGTTAATTTTCATTATAAATAATTTTTTTTAAAAAAAATTAATTAAATATTTCTAATTTTAATTTTAAAATTAAAAAAATTAATGGAAACAAATATTTTCAAGACGTTTCCATGATCGAAACGTTACCGAAGCAACATTTTCGCGCATCAAACATTGTCGCAGCAAAGTTTGTAAGATGCTTTCATGTTACATTTTAAATGAGCGTATAAACAAACACGGATAAGAACATCTGGCTCCATTCTAAGATTCACGTCTTGTGTAATTAAAAAGGTTCCTTATCCACGACACACTCATGAGATAAGCGCCTTTCTTTCTTGTCTACTAATATCATCTTTATACATGTCTTACTAGCAATCTTCTCTTTGGACATCCAAAGATCGCACTTCATCGAGATTTGGGAAAGCGTTCATATGAATGTACCATCCACAAGAATAGACATATAATATTTTTATAAGATATAATTCTTTAATATTTATTTTCTAATTAATCTATTTTTTAATATAATTACATTTCCTTTAAGCATAATTATTAATTATTTAATTTTTTTATATATTTTTATATTTATAATCATTAATTTAGAATTATAATAAATATTTTTAATTAATTATGTACTCATAATTATTATCACTAATATGTTATTTATTAATTATTGATAATACCAATTAATATTATTTTTTTAAAAATTCTTATTCTTTCAATATAATTATGATTATTTTTCATTATTATTATTATTATTGTTGTTATTATTATATATGTTGATTATTGGTTTAAAGTTTGATTAATACAATTATTATTATTATTATTATTATTATTATTATTATTATTATTATTATTATTATTATTATAAACTGTTTGACAAACCTGTTAAATAAGAAAAGATACACTAATTATAAAGTGTAAAAATAAATGTGCTCCACAGATAAAATGTAAATAATAACACGCTTGCACAATGCAAACTAAAATAACGAGCTTCGCCTTGGTCATTGACACTCAAAGATGTTGAAACTTAATTTTAAGATTTGGCTGATTATAATCCTAATGATTAAAAATAAGCAATAAATTTTACTCTTCAAATTATTTGGTGTTATATAATATTAAATATTACTATATCGGTTCACACCGAAAATTATGAGTTCACACTTCCCAAAACTCAATTTTTTTCACTTTCAACTAACTTATACCTCTTATTTGTGCAGTTGACCAATCGACCATCTTTTACTTCTTTTGTTTCTTGGGCATTTCCTCAATTAATTACTCAACATCCAATTTTTTCATCATTGAATAAAATGAATATCGAAAAAGATTATGGTCATAATTCTAACAATTTTTTTAGGAAAAATGAAGTCGGCAAAATAATGGTAATGCAATTTTCTCCCCAAACTTTTTGGCCCTAACGGGCAAGTTACTTGTCATAATTCATATTTGTTGGGATAATTCAGTTGTTCAAAGACAACTCTGACAGAAAAAAACATCTTTCCAATGGTAACTCTAACAGACAATTCATGCGCCACTGGTTAACTCTGACGGGCAACTTTCCCATCATCTCCCCATCATAATTTACCAAAAAATCATCTATGCTTAAATTTTATTATTCAATTTTATATTTATGTATTCCTTATAATTTCATATTTTGAATATTAATTATAGAATACATATTCTATTAATACTAATTCTAGCGAACTATTTGCTTTGGGTGAGATTTTTAATTGCTGCAATTTATTAATTGGTTAGGTTAATGAAATTAGAAGGTCTTTTATTATAGTTTTAGGTATTGAGAGATCGAATAAAGTTAGGGTTTGGATTCATTGTGCAAGAGGATGTGCATAAAGAAGGCAAACTTTGGTGAATCTAAAAAGTCCAAGATTTACAATAACCAAAAAGTGTTGCTGTAAATTTAAATTTCGTAGAAGAAAAGATATTTGCAGTGGTTAAGGATAATGGTAGAATGTATAATACATATTCAACATGCAATATTCGGTATTTGCTAGCATTTAAATTTGTTACCTGCGTGCCCAGGAACCGTAATGAGGACGATGACGGAAAGAAACGCGAAAACTGTCACTGAAGAAAAATTTAGAAAATGGGAATGGCAAATGGCGTAAACAAATATATCAAATCTACTAAAATTTAAATTTTTTTTACAATTAATAGTTATATTAGTTAATTTTCATTATAAATAAATTTTTTTAAAAAAAATTAATTAAATAGTTCTAATTTTAATTTCAAAATTAAAAAAATTAAAGGAAACAAATATTTTCAAGACGTTTCCATGATCAAAACGTTACCGAAGAAACATTTTTGCCCATCAGACATTGTCGCAGCAAAGTTTGTAAGATGCTTTCATGTTACATTTTAAATGAGCGTATAAACAAACAAGGATAAGAACATCAGGCTCCATTCTAGGATTCACGTCTTGTGTAATTAAAAAGTTTCCTTATCCACGACACACTCATGAGATAAGCGCCTTTCTTACTTGTCTACTAATATCATCTTTATACATGTCTTACTAGCAATCTTCTCGTTGGACATCCAAAGATCGCACTTCATCGAGATTTGGGAAAGCGTTCATATGAATGTACCATCCACAAGAATAGACATATAATATTTTTATAAGATATAATTCAATAATATTTATCTTCTAATTAATCTGTTTTTTAGTATAATTACATTTCCTTTAAGCATAATTATTAATTATTAAATTTTTTTATATATTTTTATATTTATAATCATTAATTTAGAATTATAATAAATATTTTTAATTAATTATGTACTCATAATTATTATTACTAATATGTTATTTATTAATTATTGATAATACCAATTAATATTATTTTTTTTTAAATTCTTATTCTTTCAATATAATTATGATTATTTTTCATCATCATTATTATTATTATTGTTATTATTATATATGTTGATTATTGGTTTAAAGTTTGATTAATACAATTATTATTATTATTATTATTATTATTATTATTATTATTATTATAAATAGATTGACAAACCTGTTAAATAAGAAAAGATACACTAATTATAAAGTGTAAAATAAAATGTGCTCCACAAATAAAATGTAAATATTAACAAGCTTGCACAATGCAAACTAAAATAACGAGCTTCGCCTTGGTCATTGACACTCAAAGATGTTGAAACTTAATTTTAAGATTTTGCTGATTATAATCCTAATGATTAAAAATAAGCAATAAATTTTACACTTCAAATTATTTGGTGTTATATAATATTAAATATTACTATATCAGTTCACACCGAAAATTATGAGTTCACACTTCCCAAAACTCAATTTTTTTCACTTTCAACTAACTTATACCTCTTATTTGTGCAGTTGACCAATTGACCATCTTTTACTTCTTTTGTTTCTTGGGCATTTCCTCAATTAATTACTCAACATCCAATTTTTTCGTCATTGAATACAATGAATATCGAAAAAGATTATGGTCATAATTCTAACAATTTTTTTAGGAAAAATGAAGTCGGCAAAATAATGGTAATGCAATTTTCTCCCCAAACGTTTTGGCCCTAACGGGCAAGTTACTTGTCATAATTCATATTTGTTAGGATAATTCAGTTGTTCAAAGACAACTCTAACAGAAAAAAACATCTGTCCAAAGGTAACTCTAACAGACAATTCATGTGCCTCTGGTTAACTCTGACGGGCAACTTCCCCATCATCTCCCCATCATAATTTACCAAAAAATCATCTATGCTTAAATTTTATTATTCAATTTTATATTTATGTATTCCTTATAATTTCATATTTTGAATATTAATTATAGAATACATATTCTATTAATACTAATTCTAGCGAACTATTTGCTTTGGGTGAGATTTTTAATTGCTGCAATTTATTAATTGGTTAGGTTAATGAAATTAGAAGGTCTTGTATTATACTTTTAGGTATTGAGAGATCGAATAAAGTTAGGGTTTGGATTCATTGGGCAAGAGGATGTGCTTAAAGAAGGCAAACTTTGGTGAATCTAAAAAGTCCGAGATTTACAGTAACAAAAAAGTGTTGTTGTAAATTGGAATTTTGTAGAAGAAAAGATATTTGCAGTGGTTAAGGATAATGGTAGAATGTATAATACATATTCAACATGTAATTTTCGGTATTTGCTAGCATTTAAATTTGTTACCTACATGCACAGGGACTAGAATGGGGATGATGACGGAAAGAAACAGGAAAACATCACTTCTGAAAAATTTAGAAAACGGGGTTGGTAAAAAGCATAAACGAATATATCAAATCTACTAAAATTTAAAAAAAATTTAAAATTAATAGTTATATTAGTTAATTTTCATTATAAATAATTTTTAGTAAAAAAATTAATTAAACAATTCAAATTTCAATTTTAAAATTTCAAAAATTAAAGGAAACAAATATTTCCAAAGCGTTTCCGTGATCGAAACGTTACCGAAGCGATATTTTCACGCATCAGACATTGTCGCAGCAAAGTTTGTAAGATGCTTTCATGTTGCATTTTAAATGAGGGCATAAACAAACAAGGATAAGAGTATCAGGCTCCATCCTAGGATTCACGTCTCGTGTAATTAAAAATTTCCTTAACCACGAGACCCTCAAGAGACAAGCGCCTCGCTTACCTGTCTACAAATATCATCTTTATACATGTCTTACCAGCAATCTTCTTTTTGGACATCCGAAGGTAGCACTTCATCGAGATTCAGGAAAGCGTTCAAACGAATGTACCATCCTCAATAATAGACATATAATATTTTTATAAGATATAATTCTATAATATTTATCTTCTAATAAATCTGTTGTTTATATAATTACATTTCCTTTAAGCATATTTATTAATTATTTAAATTTTACATAGATTTTTATATTTGTAATCATTAATTTACAATTATAAGAAATATTTTTCATTAATTATTTACTCATAATTATTATTACTAATATGTTATTTATTAATTATTAATAATAACGATTAATATTATTTTTATAAATTTTTAATCTATCAATATAATTATGATTATTTTTAATTATTATTATTATTATTGTTATTATTATATGTGTTGATTATTGGTTTAAAGTTTGATTAATATAATAATAATAATTATTATTATTATTATAAACAGTTGGACGAACCTATTAAATAACAAAAGAAACTCTAATTATAAAGTGCTCCACAGATAAAATGTAAATAATAACGAGCTTGCACAACGCAAACTAAAATAACGACCTTCGCCTTGGTCATTGATACTCGAAGATGTTGAAACTTAATTTTAAGGTTTTGTTGATTATAAACCTAATGATTAAAATTAAGTAATAAATTGAACTCTTTGAATTGATTGGTGTTATATAATATTAAATATTACTATATCGGTTCACACCAAAAATTATGAGTTAACACTTCCCCAAACTCATTTTCTTTTCACTTTTAACTAACTAAAACCTTTTTTTTATGTAGTTGACCAATCGACCATCTTTTATTTCTTTCGTTTGTTAGGCTTTTCCTCAATTAATTACTCAACATCCAATTTTTTCATCATTAAATACAATGAATATCGAAAGAGATTATGGTCATAATTCTAACAATTTTTTTTAGCAAAAATGAAGTGGGCAAAATAATGGTAATGCAATTTTCTCCCCAAACTTTTTGGCCCTCACGGGAAAGTTACCTGTCATAATTCATATTTGTTGGGATAATTCAGTTGTTCAAAGATAACTCTAACATAAAAAAAACATCTGTCCAAAGGTAACTATAACAAACAATTCACGCGCCACTGGTTAACTCTGACGGGCAACTCCCCCATCATCTCCCCATCCTAAGTTACCTAAAAATCATCTTTGCTTAAATATTAGTATTCAATTTTATATTTATGTATTCCTTATAATTTCATATTTTGAATATTAATTATAGAATACATATTCTATTAATACTAATTCTACTGAACTATTTGCTACAGATGAGATTTTTAATAGCTTCAACTTATTAATTGGCTAGGTTAATGAAATTAGAAGGACTCGTATTATAGTTTTAGGTATTGAGAGATCGAAAAGTTAGGGTTTGGATTCATTGTGAAAGAGCATGTACTTAAAGACGGCAAACTTCGGTGAATCCGAAAAGTCTGCGATTTACTATAACCAATAAGTGTTGTTGTAAATTGGAATTTCGTAGAAGAAAAGACATTTGCAGTGGTTAAGGATAATGGTAGAATGTATAATACATATTCAACATGTAATATTTGGTATTTGCTAGCATTTAAATTTGTTACCTGCGTGTACAAGGACCGGAATGAGGACGATGACGGAAAGAAACGCGAAAACTGTCACTTATGAAAAATTTAGAAAATGGGGATGGCAAATGGCGTAAACAAATATATCAAATCCACTAAAATTTAAAAAATTTTGAAAATTAATAGTTATATTAGTTAATTTTCTTTATAAATAAATTAATTAAATAGTTCTAATTTTAATTTTAAAATTAAAAAAATTAAAGGAAACAAATATTTTCAAGACGTTTCCATGATCGAAACGTTACCGAAGCAACATTTTCTCGCATCAGACATTGTCGTAGCAAAGTTTGTAAGATGCTTTCATATTACATTTTAAAGGACCGCATAAAAAAACAAGGATAAGAACATGAGGCTCCATTCTAGGATTCACGTCTTGTGTAATTAAAAAGGTTACTTATCCACGACACACTCATGAGATAAGCGCCTTTCTTACTTGTCTGCTAATATCATCTTTATACATGTCTTACTAGCAATCTTCTCTTTGGACATCCAAAGATCGCACTTCATCGCGATTCGAGAAAGCGTTCATACGAATGTATCATCCACAAGAATAGACATATAATATTTTTATAAAATATAATTCTATAATATTTATCTTCTAATTAATTTGTTTTTTTATTAGAATTACATTTCCTTTCAGCATAATTATTAATTATTTAATTTTTTTTTATATTTTTATATTTAAAATCATTAATTTAGAATTATAATAAATATTTTTAATTAATTATGTACTCATAATTATTATTACTAATATGTTATTTATTAATTATTGATAATACCAATAAATATTAATTTTTTTAAATTCTTATTCTATCAATATAATTATGATTATTTTTAATTATTATTATTATTATTATTATTGTTATTACTATATATGTTGATTATTGGTTTAAAGTTTGATTAATACAATTATTATTATTATTATTATTATTATTATAAATAGTTTGACAAACCTGTTAAATAAGAAAAGATACACTAATTATAAAGTGTAAAATAAAATGTGCTCCACAGATAAAATGTAAATAATAACAAGCTTGCACAATGCAAACTAAAATAACGAGCTTCGCCTTGGTCATTGACACTCAAAGATGTTGAAACTTAATTTTAAGATTTTGCTGATTATAATCCTAATGATTAAAAATAAGCAATAAATTTTACTCTTCAAATTATTTGGTGTTATATAATATTAAATATTACTATATCGGTTAACACCGAAAATTATGAGTTCACACTTCCCAAAACTCAATTTTTTTCACTTTCAACTAACTTATACCTCTTATTTGTGTAGTTGACCAATCGACCATCTTTTACTTCTTTCGTTTCTTGGGCATTTCCTCAATTAATTACTCAACATCAAATTGTTTCATCATTGAATATAATGAATATCGAAAAAGATTATGGTCATAATTCTAACAATTTTTTTAGCAAAAATGAAGTCGGCAAAATAATTGTAATGCAATTTTCTCCCCAAACTTTTTGGCCCTAACATGCAAGTTACTTGTCATAATTCATATTTGTTGGGATAATTCAGTTGTTCAATGACAACTCTGACAGAAAAAAACATCTATCCAAAGGTAACTCTAACAGACAATTCATGCGCCACTGGTTAACTCTGATGGGCAACTTCCCCATCATCTCCCCATCATAAGTTACCAAAAAATCATCTATGCTTAAATTTTATTATTCAATTTTATATTTATGTATTCCTTATAATTTCATATTTTGAATATTAATTATAGAATACATATTCTTTTAATACTAATTCTAGTGAACTATTTGCTACGAATGAGATTTTTAATAGCTGCAATTTATTAATTGGTTAGGTTAATGAAATTAGAAGGTCTCGTATTATAGTTTTAGGTATTGAGAGATCAAAAAAAGTTAGGGTTTGGATTCATTATGAAAGAGGATGTCTTACAAGCATTCTTCTCTTTGGACATTCAATGATAACACTTCATCGAGATTTGGGAAAGCGTTGGTACGAATGTACCATCCTCAATAATAGACGTATAATATTTTTATATGATATAATTCGATAATATTTATCTTCTAATTAATCTGTTGTTTATATAATTAATTTTCCTTTAAGCATATTTATTAATCATTTAATTTTTATATAGATTTTTATATTTGTAATCATTAATTTGCAATATAATAAATATTTTTAATTAATTATTTACTCATTATTATTATTAATAATATGTTATTTATTAATTATTGATAATAATGATTAATATTATTTTTATAAATTTTTATTCGATCACTATAATTATTATTTTTATTAATTATTATTATTATATATGTTGATTACTGGTTTATAATTTGATTAAAACAATTTTATTAATTATAATTAATTAATATAACTAATATTATTCCTGTCAAGTTTATATTTATTCTTATATTCAACAATATTTGTAATAATTATTTAATTATTATTATTATTAATGTTATTATTCCTATATTTATATTTGTTATTAAAATTAATAGATTTTGTTTTTATAAATAAATAATAACTATGATTAAAAATATTTTTATTAATTATTAATATATGGCTATAATGAATATTATTTTATGAATTTACTTTATATAATTATAATTAATATCTCTATATATTAATTCTTAGTTTATCATTGTAAATTATGTCATTCTTATTAATTAATTATAATTAATAAACTAATTTACGATTATAAACATACTACAATTAAAAATTTGCTATTTATAAACTTTATTATTATTATAATTTAGTAGCGAAGGGAGTGGAGGGATGGATGGTGAAGCATGGAAAGGACACTCTATCGTATTTTTGGTTTCTAAAATATTTTATAGTTTTTTTGGTATTGGAATTGGTACTGAACCTAGCCGATTAATTCTTTTTATAAATAAATTATTCATTGTTTATATCAAATAATGTAGGAAGCAGTTTTAAAATTTTTCCTATTTTTCTCTTTTAATTTTATTAGATTTGATATATTATATTTAATTTATTAATATACCTATATATATATAATAGGAATATAATGATGGATATAATAGGAATATAATGCAAGAGTATTATATATTTTATATATTTAGTAAAAACAGTTGGATGAACCTATTAAGTAATAAAAGATACTCGAATTATAAATTGTAAAATAAAATGTGCTCCACAGATAAAATGTAAATAATAACGATCTTGCACAATACAAACTAAAATAATGAGCTTATCTTTCGTCATCGATAGTCGAAGATGTTTAAACTTAATTTTAAAGTTTTGCTGATTATAATCCTAATGACTAAAAATAAGTAATAAATTTAACTCTTCAAATTGATTGGTGTTATATAATGTTAAATATTCATATATCAATTCACACCGAAAACTATGAGTTCACACTTCCCCAAACTTAATTTTTTTAACTTTTAACTAACTTAGACCTCATATTTGTGCAGTTTACCAATTGTCCATCTTTTATTACTTTCGTTTCTTGGGCTTTTCCTCAATTAATTACTCAACATCCTTTTTTTTCATCATTGAATACGATGAATATAGAGAAAGATTATGGTTATAATTCCAACAATTTTTTTAGTGAAAATGAAGTTGGCAAAATAATGGTAATGGAATTTTCTCCCCAAACTTTTTGGCCCTAACGGGCAAGTTACCTCTCATAATTCATATTTTCTGGGATAATTCACATGTTCAAAGAAAACTCTGTCAGAAAAAAATATCTGTCCAAAGGTAACTCTAACAAATAATTCTCGCGCCATTGGTTAACTCTGATAGGCAACTCCCCCATCATCTCCTCATCATTAGTTACCTAAAAATCATCTTTGCTGAAATGTTATTATTCAATTTTATATTTATGTATTCCTTATAATTTCATATTTTGAATATTAATTATAGAATACATATTCTATTAATACTAATTCTAGTGAACTATTTGCTACGGATGAGATTTTTAATAGCCGCAATTTATTAATTGGTTAGGTTAATGAAATTAGAAGGTCTCGTATTATAGTTTTAGGTATTGAGAGATCGAAAAAAGTTAGGGTTTGGATTCATTGTGAAAGAGGATGTGCTGAAAGAAGGCAAACTTTGATGAATCCAAAAAGTGCTTGATCTACCGTAACCAAAAAGTATTGTTGTAAATTGGAATTTCGTAGAAGAAAAGATATTTGCAGTGCTTAAGGCAAATGAAAGAATGTGTAATACATATTCAACATGTAATTGTTGGTATTTGCTAACATTTAAATTTGTTGCCTCCGTGCACAAGGACCGGAATGAGGACGAAAAATTTAGAAAATGGGGATGACAAAAAGTGTAAAAAAATTATATATATTTAAAAAGATATATCTAATCTACTAAAATTTAAAAAAAAATTACTATCTATATTAGTTAATTTTAATTATTTATAATTTTTTAGTAATAAAATTAATTAAATAATTCTAATTTTAAATTTAAAATTAAAATATTTTAAAAGCAAGAAATATTTTCAAGAAGTTTCCGTGATCGAAATGTTAGTAAACCAACATTTCCGCGCATCAGACATTGTTGTATCAAAGTTTGTGAATTGCTTTCATAGTACTTTTTAACTGAGGGCATAGACAAACAAGGATAAGAGCATCAAGCTTCATCCTAGGATTCACCTCTCATCTAATTAAAAAAGTACCTTAAACTTGACACACTCATGAGACAAGAGCATTCCTTACCTGTCTGCTAATATCATCTTTATAAATGTTTTACAAGCACTCTTCTCTTCGGACATCCAATCATACCACTTCATCAAGATCTGCGAAAGCATTCATACAAATGTACCATCCTCAATAATAGGCATATAATATTTTTATAAGATATTATTCTATAATATTTATCTTCTAATTAATCTATTGTGTATATAATTACATTTCCTTTAAGCATATTTATTAATTATTTAATTTTTATATAGATTTTTTTATTTGTAATCATTAATTTACAATTGTCATAAATATTTTTAATGAATTATTTACTCCTAATTATTATTACTAACAAGTTATTTATTAATTATTGATAATAACAATTAATATTATTTTTATATATTTTTATTCTATCACTATAATTATTTATTTATTTATTATTATTATTATTATTATTATTATTATTATTATTATGATATATGTTGATTATTGGTTTATAGTTTGATTAAAACAGTTTTACTAATGATAATTAATAATTATAACTAATAATATTCTTATCAAGTATATATTTATTCTTATATTCAACATTATTTGTAATAATTAATTAATTATTATTATGATTAATATTATTCTTTTAAAATTTTTATTTATTATTAAAATTAATAGATTTTTTATTTCTTAATTATTAATAACTAGGATTAGAAATATTTTTATTAATTATTAATATATGGTTATAATGAATATTATTCTATTAATTTACTTTTTATAATTATAATTAATATCTCTATATATTCATTATCAGTTTATCATTATAATTTATGTCATCCTTATTAATTAATTATAATTAATAAACTAATTTACAATTATAAACATACTATAATTAAAAATTTGTTATTTATATTCTTAGTTAGTATCATATTTTGTTAGTGCCTAGAGTGGAGGGATGGATGGTGAATTTCGGTCTCTAGAATATTTAAATTTGTGTTTTGATATTGGAATTAGTACCAAAAAGATCTGATTAGTTTTTTTTTTTATAAAAAAAACTTATTCGTGGCTTATATCAACTAATATAGGTAATAATTTTAAGATTTTTTTAATTTTTTTTATATTTGTAGATTTGATCTTTTTTTTTTGGAAATATATATATACATATACATATACATACATATATGTATATATTTTATTTTTACAGTTTATTTAGTCCCCATTTTCTAATTTTTTTTAAAAAATAAAATTTTTGTATTTGTCTCGATCTTCGTTTCCCATTTTGGTTAAATACTGGGGTTGGATACCTAATGAGGGATATAATAGGAATATAATGCAATAGTATAAGATATTTTATGTATTTTTTGAAAACAGTAGGATGAACCTATTAAGTAATAAAAGATACTCAGATTATAAAGTGTAAGATAAAATGTGCTCCACAGATAAAAAGTAAATAATAACGAGCTTGCACAATGCCTACTAAAATAACAAGCTTCTATTTTGCCATTGACAATTGAAGATATTTAAACTTAATTTTAAGGTTTTGCTAATTATAATCCTATGATTAAAAATAAATAATAAATTTAATTCTTCAAATTGATAGGTGTTATATAAAATTAAATATTATTATATCGGTTCACACCCAAAATTATGAGTTCACACTTCTCAAAACCCATTTGTTTTCATTTTTTAACTAATTTAGACCTCTTATGTGTGCACTTGACCAACCATCCATCTTTTATTTCTCTCTTTTTTGGTCTTTTCCTCAACTAATCACTCAACATCCAATTCTTTCATAATTGAATACAATGAATATAGAGAAAGATTATAATTCTAATTTTTTTTAGCGAAAATAAGTCGACGAAATAATATTAATGCAATTTTCTTCCCATAGTTTTTGGCCCTGATGTGCAAGTTACACATAATAATTCATATCTGATGGGTTAATACACCTATTGGAAAACAACTCTAACGTAAAAAGTATATGTCCAAAGGTAACTCTAATAGGCAATTCACCCGCCAAAAGTTAATTCTGATAGGGAACTCCATCGTCAACTCCCCATCATATGTTACCCAAAAATCTTCTTTGCTTAAATTTTATTATTCAATTTTATATTTATGTATTCCTTATAATTTTATATTTTGAATATTAAATATTGAATACATATTGAATTAGTACTGATTGTAGTAAATTATTTGCATTAAATTTTTTATTTATCATTAAAATTAATAGTCTTTATATTGATTAATTAATAATAACTATGATTAAAAATATTTTTATTAATTATTAATATATATAATGAATATTATTCTATGAATTTTCTATTTATAATTATAATTAATATCATTAATTATTCATTATTAGTTTATCATTAAAATTAATAGTCTTTTTATTTTTTAATTAATAAAACTATGATTAAAAATGTTTTCATTAATTATTAATATATATAATGAATATTATTCTATTCATTTGCTATTTATAATTATAATTAATATCATTAATTATTATTTGTTAGTTTATCATTATTATTTATGTTGTTCCTATTATTTATTTATAATTAATAAACTAATTTACAATTATAAACATACTATAATTAAAATTTTGTTATTTATAATCTTAGTTAGTATCATATTTTATTAATGAAGGGAGTGGAAGGGTGGATGGTGAAGCACGGAAAGGATACTCTAGTGTATTTTTGGTTTCTAAAATATTTTAAAAATATTTTGGAATTGGAATCGGTACCAAAAATATCTGATTAATTTTTTTATAAAAAAGTTATTCATGGCTTATATCAACTAATGTGGGTTGTACTTTTAAGATTTTTCTTTTTTTTTTCTTTTAATTTTAGTAGATTTGATCAATTTTTTTTGAAATATATGTATGTATGTATGTATGTATATTTTTTCTTTTTACAATTTATTTTGTCCTCGCTTTTGGAATTTTTTTAAAAACAATTTCATATTTTTCTCCATCCTGGTTTCTCATTTTGGTTCCATACTGGGGTTGGATACCTAATGAGGGATATAATTGGAATATAATGCAAGAGTATAAGATATTTTATATATTTAGTAAACACAGTAAGATGAACCTATTAAGTAATAAAAGATACTCAAATTATAAAGTGTAAAATAAAATGTGCTCCACAGATAAAATGTAAATAATAACGAGCTTATATAATACATACTAAAATAACGAGCTTCTCTTTTGTCATTAACTGCCGAAGATATTTAAAATTGATTTTAAGGTTTTGCTAATTATAATCTTAATGATTAAAAATAAATAATAAATTTAATTCTTTAAATTAATAGGTGTTATATAATATTAAATATTGCTATATAGGTTCACATCCAAACTTATGAGTTCACACTTCTCAAAACTCAATTTTTTTTTCCATTTTTAACTAATTTAGACCTTTATTTGTTCACTTGACCAATCAGCCATCCTTTGCTTTTATTTTTTTTGGTCTTTTCCTCAATTAATTACACATCATCCGATTCTTTTAACATTAAATAAAATGAATATAGAAAAATATTATAATTCTAACGAGTTTGTTTTAGCAAAAATGAAGTTGACGAAAGGACAGTAATGCAATTTTCTCCCCATAGTTTTTGGGCCTGACAGGTAAGTTACCCATCACAGTTCATATCTGATGGGATAATTCACTTGTTTAAAAACAACTCTAACAGGAAAAACACCTGTCCAAAGGTAAGTCTGATGGGCAACTCACCCATCAACTCCCCATGAGAAGTTACCCAAAAATCATTTTTTCGTAAATTTTATTATTTAATTTTATATTTTTTATACCTTATAATTTCATGTCGTGAATATTAATTATAGAATACATATTCAATTAATACTTATTGAAGTGAATTATTTTCTATGAATGAGATTTTTAATGATTGCAATTCATTAATTTGTTAGGTTAAAGAAATTAAAATGTCACATAATATAGTTTTAGTTATTGAGAGATCGAAAAAAAGGTAGGGTTTGGATTCGTTGTGAAAGAGGATATGCTTATAGAAGAGAACCTTTAGTGAATCCACAAAGTGTTTTATCCACTGTGACCAGAAAGTATGGTTGTAAATTTAGGATTTGTGGAAGGAAAGATGTTTGTGGTGGTTTGAGACTAATGGTAGAATGTGGAATGCATAATCAAAGACTAGGTAAGTATTTGTACGGGTATTTATTTGTTTGTCGATAATCTTCAAAAGAATGCAGCTTGTTGCATGAGCTAACACAAATAAATGTCAAACCAAGAGAGATTATCTACAAGTTGAAAATGGGTGATGGAGATAATACTGCAACACTTAAGACAATCCATAATGCTAGACATAAGTTCAAGGTACAAAGTCTGATGGGGTTTACAATTATCCAATAGTTATTGCACTGTGTAGAAACCAACAAATACAGTTCATGGCATTGTCCATTGTTAGACTCTGATATGGTTAGTGATATTATATTTGTGCACCTGGATTCTATTATTTTGTTGCATGCATTTTCTTATGTCATTTGTTTGGATTGCACATATAAAACTAATAAGTACAACATTTATTTCTTATAGGTTGTTGGTTGTGTGTTTAGTGGCATTAACCTTACCATTGCCTTGGAATTTATGATAAAGGAAAAGAAAGATAACTACGAGTGGCTACTTGATAAAGTATAGAGATTGATAGACTCATATAAACCAAATGTGGTGATCACTAGGGCTGTTAACAAATCAAACCAGTTCATAAGCCGACTCAACTCGGCTAGTTAATGGCTTAGCTTTGCTTGCTTGATTAGGTTAACAAATCAAATCCAAACCTTAATCTTAGGTTCATTTATTAAACGAGCCAAACTCAAGCTAAGGTTGGCTCGACTTGTTAGCTTATAAACTAGCTTGGCTCAGACTCGACTCGAATTCAGCTCATTTATAGGCTTGTTTTCTCGTTTATCAAATAAGTTTTGAGAATATATAAAGCACTCTATTTTAGTAAGAAATCTTGATCATAAAAAAATAAATTAAAGTTAAAAAGAAACTTATGATTCAAAAGTCATAACATGACTCTGTATTTCGGTTGGTTAATATTACAAAAATTATTCTCATAAGTTATGTTTTAATTTTTTTAACTAAAACATAGTGTTTTATTTTTTTATAATATAATATTTGAAAAACGGTAACACACACAATAATATTAGAAATTAAAATTTTGAATCACATGAATAGTATTTCATTAATTAATCTATTCCATATTATTCTAGTTTTCAACTTCTCATCTCATTAATAAAAGTTTGAAGGATAACAAAAATTACAAAATTTAGTAAATAATAAATAAAGTATTAGTGTGTGGTGTATTTTTCCGTCCATTTTTCTCTAATTCTCAATTCTCCATTCCCCCTCTCAAAATTTGAATCTTGATTTTGCTTTGGTTTTATTTTGATTAAAAAAATCGTGTAAAAACTAAAAAAATAAATATTTTGATGAAAAACTCGGCCAAAATATTAAATGAGCCAAACAAATATTAAACCAAATTCTGCCACTACTCGAGTCTCCCACGCTCGGCTCTCTCAAATGGTTGGATCTTCGGTCTCTCGACTCTCTCTAGTCACCATTAAAGTGAAGAATCTGAAGAGTCTTCAGCTTCTCCACTCTTCAAATTCTCACCATCAGTTTGTTTGTCTCCATCACCACTCCAGAGTCTAGACTCAAGATACCATACCTCCCTCCAGCTCCAACCTTTAGTGGCTCCTCCATCTCCAATCTCGCTGCCCATGGGTCATGGCCAATGTAACCTGACGCCTCGCCCTCACCTTTTATGGTCTTGGCCCTCGCCATTTGCTAGTCACTTGCCCTTTGCCAGTCACCAATGTCATTGATAGTTTCCCCATCTATTGGCTGACTCACCAACTCCTTCCTCTAGCCAAGTCTCCACTAGTCCCCTCATCCCTCACCAAGTTGCCCCTCGATCTGCCTCTTAGGTCTCACAACCGAGAGGCTTGAGACTCTCGAATATCCATTTGGTGGTTGACACTAATATCCCCTCACCATGTCACCCTTGGTCTACACACCCGCCCATAGCCCACAGGCCACCCAAATCTCCTACTCCTTGTGAATCTGTCTATTCCTAACTCTACTATGTCTGTGTGGTATATTGTATAGGTATATTTCATTATTGATTTTCATTTTCAAATTTGTTTGATAAGTCTATATTTTACTCATCCATAGATATGTAATGACAAATGATGTTTGACATTATACCGTGGTATGGCATGCGGCCTGTGGTGTTGAATTAAAAACCAAATTGAGGATGTACATTTGTAATGTTGACATTTGATGATTTATTTTGCGCTTGTTGTGGCTCTTGTGTTTTCGGTATTGTATAATTGTAGAAAATTATGGTCTTGATGATGTAATGTAATTTTGATCTTATCTGTGCATGATAATGGTTGTTGGCCATTGCAAAATGGAGGTTTAGGCTTTGTGAATTTCTTTCTTTATCATATTATCCTATTGTACAACATGGATTTTGGCATTTATCTTTATATGGTTTGAGCTCGTAGTTTCTTGTGTATAAAAAATATTTTGAGAAAGAATTTTATAAGATTATGAAATGATAAAAGTAGATAGTGGATGAATAGAGGGTTAAATTAGGAGGACATTATTCATAGGGAGAATATAGACAATATTTTATTATCAAACTAAACTTGTGTGGGGTGGGGCTAGTCAAGATGTTAGGAGATAAAATTAATAGAAGAAAGATCAATACATAACTTCTAAATTTGAGTAAAGTAAAGTTGTAGTTTATTTTTGTCATCATATTATCTTTCAATAGGTTTTATCGATTTTGAGGAAAATTATAGATAATTTGAAATGACTTAAGTTATGGTTTGTTTAGATTAAGGTTAATTGGGGTGAGGGTAATTATTATGATGTTTCTTTATGTTTTTTAGAGTTTGATTATTTATGATGTATTATACGCCAAGTTGGAGATGTTTTCAAGCTCTTGTACTTGAAAATATCATTAAAATACTTGGTCAGTAGCTAGTAGCACTTTTCCTACTACATTATTATATATATATATATATATATATATATATATATATATATATATATATTTTAAAATTGTATTTTTAAATTGAGAAATAGTGTTATTATTTTATTGTACTTATTCATTTTGTTATCTAATGACTTCAAATATTTTCCAACTTGATACCTAGTTATCAAGTTGTTTTTGAACATGATACCTATGTTCACTTTTGTATCTAATGGCTTTGAATATTTTCTTTTTCTTTCTTATTTAGTGTTATCGTGAATAATTTTGTTATCATGTTATACTTGAAAGTCACACATGTGATCTTTGTTTATTTTTTTTTAAAAAATTATTTCTATATTATGATTTTAGAGGTTTGAATTTTACATTTTTTTCCTCAATTTTATTTATTATCAAGTTATTTTTATTTGTACACTTTAATACATAACAAATGTGAAATTTTGTTTTTATTTTTCATAAATACTTGGAATTTTGAACTCTAATTTTTTTTTCATGTATTATTTGATTTATAATGATGTTCTATTTTGATTAAAAAAACCATGGTGGTGTTTATTAATTATTCATAGTTTTATGTGTTATTTTTGCTGCTACCTACTGCTAACTTATGTTTCTTTTTGTTGTTTTTAGTTCAGACTTTTAATTATGTTAAATTTGGTAAATTCTAATTTTTATTCTAAATAAGCATCTACATCCCCTGTATCATCACCATCTACATCAACAAAAAGTCCAAAAATGGAAGATGACCCTAATATATTTGAAGTTCCCAAAGATACTTACATTAGTGATCATGATTTGGAGCCTACCAATGAGCTTGATGAAGAGGTTGATGAGTAGATTAATGAGGAGTAGGAGGTGAATAATGAAAATAAAGATGATGATAATGTGTGTGCAATTAAGAACAAGGTTCTCAAGAAAACATCATATGTTTGGGAATAGTTTGAAGTGGTTACTTTAAAACATGGGACCAAAAAGGGTAAATGCAAGTATTGTCGTAAACATTTATCAATTCATCCTGGGGGTGTAACCAGTCATTTTATGAGGCATTTAGAGTGATGTACAAGCCAACCATATAAAAAAAAGGGTATTGTCTCTTTCTAAGTCCACTAGTGTTAATGTTGCTCTTATATTTAGATATGATCATGAAAGGTGATGGAAAAGTGTGCTCATATGATACTCATGCATGAATATGTATTTAATATGATGGAACATTTGGGGTTTAATGAAATATTTTAGGCCATCTCTTATAAGTATTAATAGATTATTTCTTATTTTTCTAAGGATGTGTATTTTACTGTTTATGAACTTAAAAAGAAGAAGGTAAAGAAAATTCTAAATGATGCTAATAAGATCAACATAGGAATAGATCTTTGGAAATATGATGTCCAAAAAATTCATTATATGGTTCGTGTTGGGTTATTTTTGGATTAGGTTATTTTAGTTTTAGTTATTTTGGATGCGTGTTCTTATCTGATTAGCTAAATTTGGATTGATTTTAGATTGGTTCGGGTTCTTTTGAATTTTGGGTTGAGATTGAATTTTAATTTTTGAGTTCTCGATTATTTGGCCAAATCATTTGGGTCTTGCCAAATATTTCAAGTATAACCCTACTCACATGTATGAAATCTTATTATTCAATATCTTATAAAAAATACAAGATAATTTATAGATCTATCACATTATCTAATATAATCATAAACCTTTAATATTTTCCGTTAAATTGTAGAAAAATAACTACATCACCGATTTTGACTATGCCATCTAGATCAGATGGATTTGAGGCTTATAATGACATGTCAAAGCATGAGCTTGGTTGTGTATTAATGTAACATGGTAACGTAGTGGCGTACGTCTCTCATTAATTGAAGCTGCATGAGTAGAACTACTCAATGCATGACTTGGAGTTGGCAGCAGTCATGTTTGGGCTAAAGATTTGGAGGTGTTATCTATATGGAACTTAGTGCAGATTCTTCACTGATCATAAGGGCTTCATGTACATATTCACTTAGAAGGAGTTGGATATGAGGTAAAGGATCTAGCTAGAGTTGGTGAAGAATTATGACAAGGGTAAGGCCAACATCTTTGCAGATGTCTTGAGTAGAAATATGTTACACTCATTGAGTGTTTGTGTGGTAGCTAGTTGGTTGTTGGAGAAGATTGTTCATATAGGGATAGAGGTGTTCTAGCATAATGACCTAAAGGTTTGAATATGTGCCCTAACGATTACATTAATGGTTTTCAATGAGATTTGAGTGGGACAACCTAGGAAGGTTGAGCTCGAGAAGATTCGGTAGAAGATTCAGGATAGTCGAGCTGAGGGCTTTCAGATATATAAGGATGGTAACATTAGATACAGAGGTCATTAAAGTGTACCTCAAAGTTGTGCTGATCTAAAGTGCTAGATTTTAGAGGAGGGTCATTATACTCCATATTTCATCCACCTAGGAGAGGATAAGTTGTATAAGGACCTCAAGAAGATCTATTGGTGGCCTCACATGAAGCGAGAGGTTGTAGAGTTTGTGTCAAGATGTTTAACCTACTAGAAAGTCAAGATCGAGAACTAGAGAATTGAAGGGTTAGTTTAGCTCTTAGTAATTTCGGAATAGAAGTAGGACTCCATCTCGATAGATTTTTGTGATTGGGCTACCAAGGATTCATAGAGGGAGGAACACAATCAGACTGATCATTGACAGGTTGACTAAATCAGTAGTGTATGAGCATATGAAGTTGACTTGGAGTATGGATTAGCTAGTTGATGCTTGTATTAGGTTTGTGATGAGTAGGCATGGTAGACCTACCAACATAATCTCTTATCAGGATTTAAGGTTCTTTTTGCAATTCCAGGGGAAGTTATAGGAGGCTATGGACATGAGATTAAAGATGAGTACCACCTTTTACCCAGCTACAGACGGAAAGACATAGAGGACTATTAAGACACTCAAGGACATGCTACGAGATTATGTTTTGGACTTTTGGGTAATTGGAAGGAGTGTCTACACTTAGTTAAGTTCTTATACAACAATAGTTATCATGCTAGCATAAGGATGTCACCCTTTGAGGCACTGTATGGACGTAAGTGCCGGACACCCTTGTGTTGGAGTGACATCAGTGAGACTATGGTATTGGTAGGATGAGAGTAGCTTAGAGTCACCAAAAAAGCTACACAGATCAAAGGTGCCATAGTGATAAGAGTTTTGTTGAGGGCTTCACCCACCAAAGGAGTACAAAGATTTGGTGTTGGAGGTACATTAGTCCTTACAAGACCCTTGATAAGGTTGGCAAGGTTGCATATCACTCAGCAATTCTACCAAATTTGACCCAAGTTTATAACATCTTTCACGTCTCCCAACTAAGGAAGTACATCTCATATTAGTCCCACGTGATTAGACCAGATGTAGTTGAGCTTGACGACTCTTTATCCTATGAGGAGAGACCTTTGTAGATTTTTAACACCAAGATTTGATAGACCCAGACAAGCTTAGTCCCACTGGTGAAGATTCTTTGGAGCCGTCATGTAGTAGAAGAAGCAGCCTGGGAGACCAAGAATGATATGTGTGAGTTGCATCCTGAGATATTCATAATAGGTGTGTTAGGCATCAAGTTCTCTCTCCTTCAAGGGGTTAGTTCCCGTTAACATAGTTGCAACTCAGGTATAGTTAACCGCTGAGATTACCTTCCTTACATCTTTATTCTCTTCTTTCCTAACCTTGACTTTTGGCTTTAGAGATAAAGTATCTTTTAAGGGGATAGTGATGTAACACCTCAAATATTAGTAAAAATCTAATCCCAAATAATTAGTATCTTAACTAAATTCTAACATCTAGAAATTTATGTTTCTATCCTACCCTAATTCTCTGATCTTAAATCTTAGTCTAACCCTAAACTTCATTTCAAATTAATAATATTTTTCTCAACCTAAACTTAAAACCAAACTGTTAATAATTAATGTATTTCATTATCTTAACCTAAAATATATAACCTAAATCTCAAACTAAACCTTTTCTTCTTTCCCTTATTCTTTCCCCAACTACCATTTGAAAACCATCTCCTACCCTTGCTCCCTTCCTCTTATGTGCAAACCCCTCTTATCTAAACCGTACCCCTACTATGGTAAGGGGTGTTTAATGCGTTAGGTTAGTAATGGTTTATATAACCCAACTTAGGAAAATATAAATATGGGTTAGATGGGATATGTTATTATTTTGTAAAAGTTCCCGTTGATTAACCCATTGTGGGTCATAAATTAAGATGGGTTAGCATGGGCTAGCCCACGAGTTGCTATGGTTTACCATGGTTTGGTGGATATTACATACACACTATACTGAAATAAATACCACCACAATCACATTTTAATTGAATCCTAAATGGATCATTTTTGTTTATGCTCCCCTAGACCCAGTCGACTTTGCCTAATCTTATCAAACCCTATCCTACCCTAAAGTGACATCATTTAGTCCCACCCTGACTTTGTTTAACCCTAACCTAGTCTGGCCCAAATTTGGCCCACCTTGACCCAACTCCACTGAGGCCCGACCAACTAAGACCTAATTGACTCGGTCTGACTCCACTCAACCCTATCCTATCCTAAATTGATTTCATTTGGCCCCACCTAAGCTTTTTTGACGTAGGTCTGGTCTGACCCAACTCCGGCCTACTTTAAACTGACTCCACCTAGTCCTGCCCCACTTATACCCAACATTTCCTATTTCCACTATGACCCAACCTCACTTTGTCTGATCCAAAAAACACCCAAAAATAAGCTAGTGAGTTCCAAACCTAATCCAATCTATCAAGTTAACCTAAAATGATCCGAACTGATAAATTAACTAGATATGACCAAGATCTACAATGAACCAAAATTGACTCAACCAATAAAATAATTTGAAATGACTTGAACTTAAAACTGCCTCAACAAATAAAATAACTCAAAATCACCTAAACTTGAATAACCAAACTTGACCCAACCTATAATTGACTCGCAAAGAAAAAATGATCTATAAATAACTTGAGTAGAGAATAATCTAACCTGCTACAACTGATCCAAACACAAACCATCCAACTAAATTGCCACTTCTAGGTAGAGGTGGTGATAAGTTTATTTATTCATTGACCCACGATAATCCATGGTCAACCCGTCTAACTTATGGTTTATGATGGGTTGGGTTAAAAATTATTAATTATTTACTCCAACCCATCATGAGTTAGACCATGGGTTGCATGGGTTAACATATTATGGGTTGTATTAAACTATGACAACCTATTTGAACAGCTCAGGTACAACCCGTGACACCCATTCCTCCCATGCCTTCCATGTGTTGGCATAGCCTTACTGGGTGCAATTCTCACCCTTTCCCCTTGAGCATGTATACACACACACACACAGACACAACACATGCACTGAGACACTCTTTCTCCTTCTCCCTCCACTATTCAATCGAAACATCACCACTAATGTAGCTTCTTCTCCTCCTTTGTGTTGCTAAAATAGCCTAAAAAATCCACCATTGGTGAGACTAACTAAAGCACCTCTACCACCTTTGGTCACCTTTGCCTTTCTCTCATCCATATAATTGTCCAAACAAGCAATTCCTACCTCCATATGCTAGCCCAACTCACCGCAGAGTTCCCCTTTAATTTTTCTCCTGTGTTATGGCAATAATAGTCGAAGCACCACCCCTATCATTTGGCCACAACCATTGCACCATAACATTCCCCTTTTGAAAACTCCACTACAACCCACACTCTATCTTTGGTAAAACACAACATAATAACCCCCCTTCATTTTCTTCCCTTGAATGCAGTAGAAACAACAACACAACACTACCACCATCTAGCCACAACAACTGCAACACACCATCACCCTTCGGCTAAACCAACCGCACCACACCTCCAACTTTGGTTACATCCATCGAAACTCACCCCCTTATTTGTACATTACCAATAGTGCGCACCATCTAGCAACAACATCTTGTCCTATTGCCACCCCTTTACTTGGCACTAGTTATCATTCCTCCTCTCTTAGTAGCATAATTTTTTCTCGAAGCACTTATTTGGCTTGTTTCGATTTTCCTCCATTATTTCACCCTTCCATTACCATAATACCTCATTAAGTATGTTGTTTAATCCTAGTGATATTTTATTATGGTTTCTTAGGTGACATCTTTGAGGTTTCGAAAGAGGCAGAATAGGATAAGCGTACTTAGAGGTCGAAGCCCTTTTTGTAAAGATATTTGTTGTTGTCTAGGATTTTTGGTTTCTAAGTGTTACATATGATTTTTGTGTTATAACATGTTATTTTTATCACATGTTTAAATTTATGATTTTTGATGCTATGATATAATATCATGTGATAGAAAATAAATGGAAATTATGTGATATCATTACCCTATGTGGAAAACCCTTAGGGTGATATATGGTTGTAATATGTGTTAATAAGGTAAGAAAATTAGGAGATGAGTATTATAAGGTATGTGGTGATAAATGGAGGATTTGGAAATAATGTTATCAAGGCACATAAGATTTGCATGAAATAAGGAATTTTGTTATTAGTAAGGGCATTTTGGGCAATATGGATTTAATATTGGAATCATGGTATTTTAATGTGTTATATCATCTAAAATGTGCCAAGGAATTTATAAGAAATGTTTAGAGTATTTGTGACTTGCCTAAGTTTAATAAAGTATGAATATAGCTTGATTTAGGAATAATAACCCTAAAACAAAAAGGCTATTATCACATATGTGAAATGGTAGAGTTAGAACTTTAATTTAAATATGTCGTTAATATTTGTGTTTTGAAAGTGTATATTGAATCTAGTAATCTTACAAGCCTTACAGAAATATTATGATGGATTTGTGAAATTAGGGTTTATAAGCTTGATAATAGTAACTCTTGAGATAGGGTTATTATCGCATGTGCAAGACCTTAGATTTAAGCCTTGAAATTAGATTATATTAGTAGTAATGAAATTTAGGGGAAAAGTAATAATTTCGGTGGATAAAAGAGTAACATAATAAGAGTTATGATAAAAATGTGAAATTGGAGTTTTGGGGAAAATAAGTGTCTTAACCTTATAGACCAACCTTAGGATCTTTGTGGTGTTCTTTGCCTGCTTTAAATATGTTATGTACTTTCTATATTATCATGAATAAGACATTAATCATTTAAAGTGAAATATCATATGAGTTGGTCCGAGGTGTGACCCATTCCACCGAACAATAATAGTGGCTTAAGAGTGTTTTGCCCTAAGAGGTGTATAAATCTATACCATTAGATTAATAATAGTTGGGACCTAAACTCAACATGAAAGATAATAAGATATGAGATGAGTAACCTAATGGATAAATATATTAACAACTTAAAGATGGAGAGTACATGAGTTAGGACTAAGGTGTTGGTTCTGTTCTACCGAACGATAATAGTGGCTCAGGTGTGTTATCCCTTAAAGGTGTTTTAGACCATTCCACCAATTTAAGAAGAGTGAATCAAGAGCATTTTTTCCTAAGAGGTATTGGGTCCATTCCATTGAATGATAATAGTAGCTCAGGTGTGTTTTCCCTGAGAGATGCTTTAAACCATTCCATCAATTTAAGAATAGTGGGGTCCCTAAACTCAACGTAAATAAAAGAATAAAATTTTATATATCTAATAGACTAAGAGACCTAAATCATTTTTTACCTTGTGATATTTTATGCATTTTGCTTGTGTACTTATTATCTGATGTGAATTCATGTATTTAAGTGTATCCCTAAGTTGATAGTATTGTCATTTAATTCAATATGTAGCGTACTGACCATTCTTTTCATGAGTGTTGCTCATTTCCACAAGCAGATGATCTTGATGTTTTTGTGTAGGTCTTTGAGGACCGTTGGATGATTTTACTACCAATGATGTGTTGTATGGTGTGGAGTGATTATTCTGTACTGGGGGTTTGGGCGAAAAGTCATGTTATTCGGATGATGGTTTACTCGGATACCTTTTTAGACTCTTAGATGCATAGTATCACTTTTGTTTATATTTTATCATTGTACTCGAAGTAGATCTTCAAACTCATGTTTGTATTTATAAATTTTTATCTTTTTTTATATTTATCTTGGTTCAAATTTTAATGGTTGTAGCCTTATAATTGATGTGAGGATGGTATGGTAACACATAAAATGAAATTTTTTTAGTAGTAAAATTTAGGGTGTATATTAAATATTCATGTAACCTACCTTTACTTTCCTTAAATATCCTATCATTAGAGTGTTCCATTGGATGCATAATATCATGATGGGTTATGCCACATTATGTATCCAATGGAATACTCTAACGATAGGTATATACCTACATACAATATGTTCTATGATGTATTTCCTTGAGTGTTTTATGATTATATAATTCTTTTGTTTGGGTATGTTTCCATGATTTATCACATAATGTATATTCAGTGCAACCACGATCTTGGTACTACAAGAATCCATGGATCAAGTTTTGTGTGATAGCACTTTTATTACTAGGAGTATTGGTTATGCATTTTGGTATGCCAAATGATGAGCATGTTGTGTGGTATTACTTATACTATGACCTGTATGATAGTGGTAGATTGATTTTCTTAGTATGTGCACATACTAATGGTATAATTGTTGTAATCCCTTACTTAATCCCACAAGTAGGAGGCCTTGTGTAGGTTCCCGAGGGTGACCAGCGAGTGGTCAAACTTCTTCTCTAGTATAGTTGGGTTATTTGAGCGTTGGCAATGCCATTGGTATTTTCTTTTGTGTTCCTCAAGTGATCGGGGTGTCTTCCATTGTAATTGTTTCTCCATGGTTAATGTTTTCCCCATTGTGCATTTTGTACTAGTTTTTGGCTTATATAGCCTTGGTTGTAAACCTTGACTTTGATATTTTTAGGTGATTTTCTTGTGCACTCTTGTTTTCATTTGTGTTGTAGTTGGTTTGATATTTAGATTTATGTTTAATATGAGGTAGGAGATGAAACATTGATCTTGTGTTAGATACAGAGGTAGCGGATCATTTTTCACAGGATTATCCTTGTATTTCTGTTTCTGTAAATAATTTTAAATAAAATTTTTTGATAGTAAAAAATGGAAGTGTTAAACAAGTTCACATGTTACTATTATTTTACGTGATATTATTATATGCTTCTTTATTTTCTATTCTTACTTTGTCAATAAAGGAATTAGATTTTCAACACTTGTAATACATTATGTTATTGTACATTATATATATTTGTTAAAGTGTATGAGGTCGAATATACTTTCACCAAATCAAACTATGGTTTTACAATTTATTTTTCTCCTTAATTAAACCAAACTAACTTTTTAACTAAACAAATCAGACAATGATTTTACATCTAAGATTGATCTTGCTTATTAATTAAGAGTTTTATATTACATTAGAAAATGTTATCCAAAAAACCCCTATATTGTGATATTATTTCTCCAAATCTACCATATTTCCTCATAATTAATGATATTTCAATAATAAAATAGCTAAGTTTTAAAAAAAATATTTTGGGCATTTTGATCATGATTTACTTTCATTTTAATAATTTTAAATATATGTGTTGAAAAATTATACACATTACTGTAAAATAGAGAGAGTATGCATGTAATCTTTATTGGTAGAAAATCACAACTATCACAATCAATGAGGCATAAACATCAATGTCTGATCCACTAAAAAAATTAAAAAAATTAATGGGAGAAACTATTTGCTAATCAATCAATAAAATAACCAACATATTTAATACATAATTGCTGGTATTTGCTAGCATTTAAAGTTATTGTAATGATCTCGGCGATCAGCAAAACTTTTTCAAAGTTTGGTAAATTGTTTTCATATTTATTTATTATTGAGGGCATAAACAAACAAAGATTATAGAATCAAGCTTCAATTTTTTGTTCACCTCTCATCTTAAAAAATCACCTTTAACAAAACACACGCACAAGATGAGCTCCTTCCTGACATGCCTACTACTTTCATCTTTATAAAATTTCATTAATACTCTTCTCTTTGGATATGTGTTCATACTACTTCATCTGACCATTCGAAGATGTTTTCATACCATTCTAACATTCCAAGTCTAGTAAACCAAGGCCACCCTATTTCGTTTACCTGTAGACATAACTTCATGATACATGGTTTTTCTTGGAACCAAGCTAGGTGTCATACCATATATAGGAGTGATTATGGAATTAATCGAAAATTGGGTAGGAGGTACGTGAATATAAGTTTGCATACTAAAAAAAAATAGATCAAATTAACTAGATACGACCTGTATAGCTAAGGAGTCTACTTTGCCAAGGGGTTAGTCTAAGATAAACTTGTTGATCAACTCTTGATATTTTGATACTTTTATCATCCTCCTAGGTAGGGCCTATTCCAAATATCTTACTAGGAGAGAACCCTTCGGTATAAGAAACCATTCATAGACCATATTTTTTTTATAACTTCATAATATATCCTCGATATTAAATAACACTTTTTGTCATGTTTAGTTGGAGACCAGACATATGAGAGAAAATATTGAATGTTACAAGTAGTCTTAAGATGGATGCCAAATCTCCTCAGCTAAAGAACAATAGGTCACCCATGTGAAACTTCTCAAAAGTTCACTCATCCTTAAACTACTCTAAGTTAAGCAGCTTTAATTGTGAAGTTCTTTAAGGATAAGCTTTCCTAAAAGAATTTATACCTTGTTGATCTAGGTTGTATTATAAATCATTTTAAACTTCCATTATCCATATCTAATTTAAGAGGTATTACATATACCCCTCCTTAAAAATGAAACTTCTTCTTTACGCCTAGACCATTGATAATCTCATTAAATTCTATCCCAAGAATCATCTCTAAAAAGAGTGATAAGTATGCATTATATCCATCAAGAATTTTCACCTTATAATTGCTCATACTAAAAAGAGTTATCTTCACTTCCTTTGTGGAGACATAATCATGTAGGCAGTTTCTAGCTTTGTGAGGGAGTATAGGACCTTTGTCAATTACTTCTCTATAAAAATAGCTAATATTGAGAGTGGTTGTACCCTAAAGATTCTTAAATAATTGGGAGGAAACATTATAAATATCCCACTGGTCCTCCTGCAATAAACCATGTTTATCCCTAATTACATGAGTTATGTTAGCTTGCTAACATACCTTCACAACCGCATGGAAGTAATGAGTGTTCATATCCCTTTCTCTCAACCATATGACCCTTATTTTTTTCTTGAAAAATTATTCCTCACATTTGGATAAATGCTCTAAAGTGGGAGTGAATGGCTGCTCTTGAGCTATAATATATGAATCAAGGGTTACGAATATAACTTCATTTGTATATACAGGAGTTCCATTTTTGTAGCATAAAGAAGTTATAAAATTCTACCACATTAATTTTTCAAGACACTTTATAGGAGTTTTAATAACTATTTTATTTCATGTTTGAGAGAGTGCAATAGGGAACCTCAGTGTTTATATTCCCAACCCTAATTAACAAGAGCTACACATTTAGGTTCCTCCACCTACTTATTGTAGAATTGAAAGGTTTTAGAGCATATTTCAACTACTTCCTTGCCATAAACAACCACTGAAGCATGATTTTAAATGAGAGGGTTATAAATGGGACCTAAAGCCACTAGAAGTATCCAACCAATGGTTTTCACAATAAATGGTTACGCTTACATGATACTCTATGGTGGGAGTCTCACTTATTCAACTGTGTATAGAAAGCCCTTGTGTATATAAATCCCTGGTGTATTTAAGATATGTTAATTAGAGAGCTTGAAAACAATGTTGGAAATCCTCTATATCTTGTTCATGGAGAATACATTAGCGTTTTTCATTAGGGTATAATATTACATTAAAGTTACCTATTAGTAACCATGGTTTATGTTGAGGGTGATTTTGTTGTAGCCTTTGCCACAATCACCTATGTTTAGTTCTGGTGTTATATGCATATATAATACCCATATAAAACTTTAAATGCTTATTAGGATCCTAAATATGTAGCTATAGACTTCGGTCATTACTGCCCACTTCCTTAATCTTCTAGTCACTCACTTGCCAAACCAACTAGATACCACCATTAAGGTGGTGTTGGTAATTGCTTAACCATTTCCAATCTTAAACCAAAGACTAAGACATCTTTTTTTTTTTTGCTTTTGTTTATTCTTATATCTACTAATCCTACCATTATCAATTTATTTTCTATAATCCACGGTTATACTTCCTTCTATTTAACAAGGCCATTGTGCCCTCTTATATTCCAACTCCCAATATTCATGATAAATGAATATCAAGAGTAAGGTTGTAACCATCCTCTATTACCATTTTCCTTCCCACCATCCAAAGCCAAGGGTAAGTCGTGGCCTCACACCCCTTTGATTTAGATAAAAGTAATTTAGTAGTTTCATGTTTCCTTATGTTCTCATCCTGTTATTACCATAGGGTGGCTTTTCCTTGATCAAGTAGCTATAGGCTAGGTTTTCCAAAGGGGAGGTTTAGGGATATTGAATGCATTATCTTGGAATATTGTTTTCCTTAGTAGAACCATGCACATCCCTAACCATAACCACTCCTCTATTTATAATTTGGTGGCATATGAAAAATATTTTCCCGTCAAGTGACCAGGTTTGTTGCAAGCTAAACAAAACTTTAGTTACCATTCATAAATGATGAGATATTTAATAGGGTTCCCCCTAGGTGGTTTAATCATCATAAAATCAATTAGTTTCTATGCACATCTATTTCCACTATCACACATGTATAGAAAATATGTTCCTCACTAGTCGTAACTCCATCCATACCAATAAAATTTCGCATACAAATCATGATTCTACTTAAGGAGTCAATACATTATAAGTGAAGAGGAAGTCCTATAAATTTAATCCAAGTATGCACCAATTCAAATTCTTTTGAGGTAAAAAAATAATAAAATACTTATGCCACCTTTTTAATAACATCAGTCTTTCCATGACTAAATAATGAAATTATTGTAGGATTTATTCATAATATTCCTTAGACTAAAATTAGAATACAAAATAACTATCTTTACAGGATTGAACCTTGGGTGTTTTAACCTATTGCTAGTGTGCCTTAACAAAATGTAGCATATGCGTGAAACTAGGCTGAACACCAAAAACATACCCCACTTATGAGTATTGCCATAGTTTAACCTTCGCCTCTAGATTCTTCTCTATGACCATTGCCACTAGAACCTCTTTGTGGATATCTCTAGCTTCATAGTGTAGTTGAACCATATATTTTTGGCTTTGATTTTGCATGAGTGTATCTCTCTATGATGGAAAGGGTTATAAATAAGGCGATCATCCTTTGCTGAATTAGGGGTTAGAAGGTCACTAGATTATTTCATTTTACCATCAAATTTAGGACCTCCCCATTGATTTGTTTGATGATTCCCTCAAAAGTTCATGCCTTATATGGCATAAGTGTATTTATGTCAATGGATGATGCAATACATGGGGCAACACTAATTCCCTTAATTTGTCCTTAGTTGCAAGGATCAATGGTTGGACAACATATGACATTGAAGAAGAGGTTGGAGATATCTAGTTTTGTGTTGTAATTTTCTTTGGCTTAGCCACATGATGCCTTCCTCTAGCCATTATGGTGGATAGGAGAGTAGGTTCTCTCGGCGTCTCATGTAACAAGACTTTCTTAGATATGTTATCATTATCCTTATCGTTATCTTAGTTTTACATTTAAATTATTAGTAAATTTTAGTTATTTTAATAGTTACCATTTAAAAACAACTCCACACACTAATATCAAAAAAGTTCTATTCATGAAAGTATTGCTCACGCAGAACAATAAATGTAGAAATTTACCATAAATCTTATATTCAAAAACCAAAAATTAGTTATTATAGGGATTTACTATTTACTTTTATACTATATTACTATTATAAAGGTTAAATTGGTAGTCATGGTCAACCATTTACCTAAAATATCTAGCTACAATCCTTAGAGGTAAAATTACCATTTTTAACTCTATTATCTCATTAAATTTATAAATTAAAAATAATATATCAAACATTCTCTTAAAATAATGAAATTAAATCCTAAGCACACTAAATCAATAACTAATATATTAGGACTCTAACAATTAGCTTACAAAATCATATTTCATGTATAATGAATAAAATACCCCTAAACCCTAAAAACATTAAACATGCCATCACTTCTAATATATAAAGATATAACTCATGAAATCTTATATACTCAACATATAAATCATAAAGAACATCATAGAACACCAAGAACACAACAACAACATATATTAATAAAACTCCAATTTAACATAACTTAACCTACACATGATTAAATCTAAACTTCTAATACATGAAATTATATTAATAAAAGTTAACTAATTCAATTAAATCATCAAAGTTCAATACAAAATGCACGAGCACATTTGCCTATATAATAAGTACATATCAACACTGAAAGTTCTATATAATCATAGTAATATTTAGTTTACCTAGTTTCTAACGTTTAATATTGAGAAAGACCAAGCTTAGGAATAAGGATTCCCTCCTTGAAAACCTTGAACACAAATCATCAAAACTAGTTAAAATCACTTCAAAAAGTGCAACACAAATAGATAAACCCAATATAAAAAGGAAAGAATAACATACTACCACCTTGAAATGGATGAGCTTGAATATGAAAAGAAAATAAGATGATACTTCAAGAAACCAAAAGCTTTAACCCTATTTTGTTTAACTAAAGCAAAAAAGATTTAAAACCAAGGATTAAAGATATAAAAATGGAAGAATCAAAGGATTTTGGAGGTGAAGAGGGTGGTAGTTCTTAGGAGATCAAGAGGGATAAAATTTATGTACAAGAAAAGAGGTGAGATAACGTTTTGGTTGAGGTTTAGATATTTTAGATATTTAAGTGTTTATGATGATAAAATGGAAAAAAAGTAAAAAAAACGAGGGAACTGGGTATAGATCCAACCTCATATAGTCAATTAAGGTGTTACAACTTTAATAAAGTGAAATTAGAAAAATTATGAGCAAATCGATCATAGTTAGAGTAAGATTTGTGTAGGAAAAATTGAGTTTAGGTGCTAATCATGACAACAATTGGAGGAATTTATCTTAAAATTCTAAAAAATAATTTCCATCTATATTAAATTCATTTTTAGTTTGAATACACTAAAATATTAGTGTTTCCAAATTTTCACAAATTTTTAATAACTAATAGGCTTATTTCACTACTTAAAATGTTCTTAACAATAACTAGAACTACAAATAGTAGTTTTAATTCAAAATCTCCATTTATCATTTTAAAAATCACTAAGAGAGTAAAAAAATTCAAAAATAAATATTAAAAATTTAGAATAATTTGAAAGAATTTTGATGGCCAAAAGTAAATTAGAAGTTTTTCTAGACTTAAAATTATAAGAAGGGTTAAGAGGTTAACACAAAAGAACTTTTAAAATGTATCTAGAGTTTAAGGAATTTAATAAAATTTGATTTAAATTTTTTTAATATTTATAATACTAAACACATTTTAGAAAAGTGGGTGTAGAACCGGCATTGGGTGCCATAAAGAGAATGTCTCTAGATATTAAGGTGAATACCACTACTAGTAACTCCAAATTATAGGTGAGGTAGCTCTACTCATGCTACTTTAATCGTTAATAAAAATAAGCAACCCCTCTACCATGATGCATGAGAACATAACCTAAGATGTACTTCAAAGCATTATTACATACCTTAAAACTATCAATCCCTATGGTAGTGTTAGTATTTGTGTTGTAGAATGATGACGCTATAACTCCTCAAATGTTTTATTACAATCATTGTACCACTAAAACTGTGTAAACTTCTTCAATAGGTTCATCAATGAATGAGCGGTCTATGAAAAATCTTGCACAAATATTACTCTAACTATTTTATATTTGTTCCTAATTTTCTAATTTCATTTTATTCAACTGGGAATACCTTCCTTTACTAAATGGGGTTGGTGCTAGGCCTTATTACCCTTCCTTTTTTTAAACTTTTTTTCTATTTTATTATCAAATAATTAAATATATAAAAGATCTAATACTTAACCAAAAATTTGCCTCACTTATGTTCTTTACCACATTTTTATCCCTTTTAAGCTCCCACGAACCACCAACCTCTTTATCTCTAAACTCCTTTGATTCTTACATTTTTTTAATCCTTAGATTTCAACTCTTTTTTTAGTTAAGCAAAAGAGAGTCAAAGCTTTTAGTTTCTTAAAGACTCATCTTTTTTTTCTTCTCTTATTTAAGCTCATCCATTTCAAGGAGGCAATATGTTTTTCTTATCTTTTTAACTTATTTAAGTTGTTTGTTTTCCAATTTTTGAAGTGATGTTAACTATTTTTGATTATTTACGTTCAAGATTTTAAAGAAGGAGGGAGGGCTTGTTCCTAATCTTAGTATTAATAAAGCTTATACCTAAAAACCTAGGTAAACTAAATATTACAAAGAGTAGATATACTTTTGGCTGTTAGCATGTAATTATGTGTTGAAGAGTTGAAAAATGACCTTTTTTTCCATATTTTGCAGCTTTGAGCTTCAGGCCAGATCTATGTTTTTTTATTATTTTTCTTAAAATTAGATGAATCCATTGAATTATTTACATTATTTAGATGCAACTTTATATATTAGAAGTTTAGATTGAAGCATGTACACGTTAATTTATGTTAAATTGAAGTTTTGAGCATAATTAATGATAGTTTTGCCTTTTAACATGCAAGCTATATTTTTCCTATGTTATTGTGTTATATGATATTCTTCATGATTTATATGTTGAGTATATGAATTTTTATGAGTGAGATCTTTATATGTCAAAAGTTATGATATATTTAGCATTTTTAGGGTTTAAGGGTATTTTAGTCATTAAAAAATTTTATTTTTTTAGTTATTTTTTGGAATACTAATATGTTAATTGTTGATTATAAATGCTTAGGATTTATTTTTATGATTTTAGGATAATGTTTAATATTTTATTTATAATTGTAATTGGATATTAGGGCTAAAAAAGACATCTTACCTCTAAAGGCCTTTATCAATATATTTTAACTCAATGATTGATCATGAATATTGATTTCACCTTTAGAATATTAATTTAATGTGATTAGAAAATTAACATGAATAATGAATTTTTGAAGTAACAAAATTTTATTTTTTAAATATAAGCGTCTTGTTAAATTTGTATATTTTTCATTCTATGTTATAAGACATCCATGAATAGTGATTTCTTGCAATTGGTATGTGGGCTTATTTTTGGGTGGTGATTATTAAAATATTTAAAACTTACTAATCATTAAAGTGTAAGATTGAGGTAAGGATTTAAACAAGTAACCTCAGGAGGTAGAGATGTAATTGATGCATTCCTTGTTTGTATGGTGTGTGCTTTCACCATTATCATGTTAGTGATACCTCTTTCTAACATATAGGTAACCAACATGATCTATATTGGGGGTGTGTGTACTTAAGGTTAGAGTTTCCTCAGTGGATTGTGCTTTCTTTATCTGGTAGTGTGTTAGATTGATGCCTTATTTGTTAATGTTTTAACTTTAGTATCTTCCTTCTCAAATAAAAATGAAAAGTGGTAGATTGTGTAGTAACATAAATAATGAGTCGAATAAATAGTGGACCTTGCATGAATGTGTGGATTCTATTATTTAAGTGCTCTGTATCAGATTCTTAGTGTTTCATATTTACTTAAGTATTCCATATGATTCTAAGTGTTTTGCATGAATAATAATGAATAATAGGAATAGTAATAAACAATGTGAATAATGGGTTAATGATTGTAACCATGATTCATATGTTAGCATGTTTTCTTGTATTCTTTCGCTTAAATCATGATCTTATATGTCTACTATATTTGCATGCTATACACTTTTAGTAGTTTTACTTTACTCAGCACGCTCCTCATATATTAATTCTATCATTTCATTTATTTTGAGATGTTATCGTACAAAGGTTAGTGGAGGATGATGTTGCTAAGGACGTTGTGGATTACGTAGAGTTTATTTTTGGGGTGGGTTTAAAATAAGAGTATCTGGTAAGCCTCGTTGGTGTTGCTTTTATATCGAGACATGGATATTTTTTAACTTATTTTGGCATCTTTGTCTTTGTATCATTCATTTTCTGTCTTTTGTTTCTAGAGTTTAGTCTCCTTTTGGACATTTTTCATATATATGATATATATCTCTTTTATCTATATTTTTCTCTATTGATATGACTTTTTTCGTTTTTTAAAAATTAAGATTTTTTCTTTTCATTTTATATTAGAATAGCAAGTAAGCCATACTTATATGGGATGTGGCTATAACACCTATGCATTTAAGTTAGCATCCTAATTTTAAATGAAAATTTCCTATTTATAAAAATTAGGGTGTTTCATATCATCAAATGAAAAACTTTGCATGTTTGTAATGGGTCATACAACCCTATTAAAGATCATTATGCATGAAGATGGTTATTTTATGTTTGTGTTTTTGACTAGAGAGGATTCTTTTAAGACCTTACATGCAAGATTTTGGTCTTTTTATATCAAACCCATGATCCTGAAGAGATGGAATCTAGATTTGTCCTTTTCCTATATGGAATTTTTATATTTACCCCTCTAGGTTAATTTTCCATAATCTTTTGCTCATTATGCTATCAGTTAACTCTCTGAATTGAATCAGTAGTTACCTTGGTAAACAAGTGGGCATGGACTTAGTGATAAACTGAAATGAAAGAATATTGTATGCACATGTCCTAATTGAAGTTAATACTCATAGAGAACTACCAAACTCTATACATATCAAGAAATTGGATGTCTACACTCTAACTTAAATTTTTGAGTATGAATGGAAACTACCATACTTCACTTTATCTCATAGAAATGCCTATAATCATGAGAGTTTTCATTTAGATTTCCTAAAGGTGTTGGCTAATGATCGCAAAAAAAGTGGATAGTAGTAAATGATTAGAGGCCTCCTTAATAAGCATGTAATGAGAAATCAATAGCTAAATAAAACTCCAAATATGGATAGGAAGTTGTAACAAAATCTCTCACTATTTTCACTAAGGCAAATATTTCTAGTAGTGTGGTGGGACCCATCATGCCTATCACAAGACCCATGCACATCACAAAGAGGCTATTCAAGGGAGTTCTTAGTTAGAGAGTGATATGGATGAAAGAAGAAAATTGATCTCTAGAAGGGGACACTGTGGTTTTATCTTTTTTACTATACTTCTATATCTAATTATCATTAACCTTGGAAACTAGAATATATGGGGTGTTAATGATTATGTAAAACAAAAAGTGGTGCAACATTGGTGTAAGAGTAATAAATTGCATTTGATTGGCTTGCTAGAGACTAGAATAAAAACAACCAATGGAGCTAGTGTCATAAAAAATTTATGCCTGCTTAGCGATGATTAAATAGTTACAACTCCCACTACAATGGTATGGTAGGGTGGGTTGGAACCCCACCTTTTTGCTGTATCTCTCCAACAGCAAGACCCAGTTAATAGAATGGGGTTTAAGGTTGAGCTTTATTAGTGATGACACTTGGTTTGGAGAAGGGACCTTTTTGTGTGGGAGTGTGATGAATTGAATACCATGTTGGAGTTGATAGGTAATGTTTTTCCTATTCATGTAAATTTGACCGTCAATAGTGAACTATGAGGTATATTTTGATAGAGCTGAGAACTTTGGTGTGTCCTAACTGACTTTTAAGTAGTTTTGGAGATGCTTAATACCGCCAAGAGTAGAGTTGTGTGCATGGTTTTGTGTTTTAGGTAGGATGAATACTTAAGAAAAGTTGTGGAGACTTGGCATTTTCAATGCTATTATTAAGCATGATTCCCTATTTTATGAGGTGGATGAGATGGTCAATCATGTTATCCTACATTACCCTCCCTCTTGGTGGGTTTAGATAGGTGTCTATGATTAGTGGGGCATCCAGTGGGTAATGGCATGTTCTACCATTAGGGAATTCTATGCGTGGATGGCCACATTAGGACATGTTAGGAAACTAAAGTTTTAGTTTATCTTGTTCAATGACATTTGTGATTTAATATGGGAGCAGAGAAATATGACAATCTTTAAAGGGCATAACTTCAACAACAATATGATGATCCTACTCATCAAGGTCGAAATTAGGATGTGGCACAAGCATTACTTTGTTGACTTTAATTTTAGGTTAGATGAGGTAATTCACAGTTTAGATATTGTGAGAAGATAGGAAGGATGGTGTTATTAAGTTCAACTAGGTAATGGGGCTTAAGCTAGAGTTAGTAGGGTAGTTTTGATAGTGCGAGGAGGATGCTGATTTGGGGTTTTTGGGGCTCTGCTTATTTTCTTTCTCATTTCCTTTCTTTGTGGTTGGTTGATTTATTCTTATTATATGCTTTTGTAACTATCTATAAAATTCAACACATTATGAAAAATATCAATAGGGCTAATAGAGTTTTTTAATTTAATGCTACCTTCATTTATACGTATAGTACAGGCTCTGGGAGGAAAAATCTATTGCAATGGCTTATAAATATAAGGTCTCTTACTAAACCTTTGATGTTTTTAGGGTTATTTAATGTGGTTACATGATTCTAAGAGAATCTATGGGGAAATGAAACAAATGCAAATGATATAGTAAAATTATATTCTTGTCTATGCCATTTACAATTGATGGATATTAAGGGTACTAGGCAATATTATATTATGGTGCAAAAATAAACTAGTGATGATAGAATTTGATGCAATTTTGACTGATCTATTGGTAACCCAACGTGGTTGATATGTTTCGAGGGTATTAGTCTCATTACCTTCCATAAGTTATCTTCAATCACTTAGCAGCTATTGTGACTCGAGCTCACGTCTCAAGGTAAAAAACCTTTTAGGTTTTACAATATGTGGAAAAGGTGGACCCCATTGGTAATATTGTAAACATTATGTTGAACACTAGGATGAATGGTCTTATCCTCAAACAAATGATTTAGAAATTGAAGCTTTTAAAGATTCCTCTTATAAGGTTTAGTAAAGTGAAATCATTTCCAAGATACTTAAGAGGGGGCATAAATTGAGTAATTATAATTTTTGTTGATTAATAAAATTCAAAAGGTACCACCGTAAAACATTTTGTTTAAATTGAAGATACATAATAAAAAGTTCCTTTCATAATACTAAGTATGAGGAAAAGCTTTGAATTGTTTAGTTCCTATTGTTGTAAAGATCAGCTTAGTAATGTATAAAGCAGTAAAATGATTGACAAAATATATTACGAGGTTCCTTCACTTAGAGAATCCTTTAAAACTCTAAATACAATCATATTCCTAGTTATTTCTCATACTAATAATAATTAGAACTAGATAGTACAACCCTTGTCTGTATGAACTCTTAAACACTCATCAACTCATTAAAATTTGGAACACACTTCTAACTCTAGAAGCCAACAAATTCCCCTTCCTCAAGGTGCTCATAGACTCAATGAGTCTAGTATGCCTATGATCTCTGCACACTAATCAATAACATAATATAATATAAATAAAATAACTTTGGTAGATAAGGGATTCTTAGTAAGGACTCAATAGCAGTAATATAAATATAAGATAGTTATTACAAGGTTTTCCATCACAATCTTATGTGAGATATAATATAATTCCATTGTAAAAATGCATGCTCTTAATCTGTGTATGCTATCTTCTAAATGCTAGATAAAAGGGTTTAGTTAAGCAGGAAAACTGTAGCAAGTAAATCCATATTCACTTTCCAAGTAAATCACTAAATTATGAAATAACTTTAACTAAAAATCTACTAACCAAGTCAACAAGAATATTTACCAAATTAAAAAGATCTTGGTTGTTCAAGCACCATTATGTTGAGATTCATTATGTTACCAAGAGAATATAATGGTAAATCGGCTCACACAATATTTTTCGGACAATTAACTTCTAAAAATCTCAATATATTTCATATCTAATTTTTTTATTAAAATATTTTCTAAATAAAATTCTCAATCAATACAAAAACGTGAGAGAAAATATTTATGAAAGTGTATTGTGAAAATAATTTTCACATGAATTATTTTCCTAACCAAAAACCTTTTTTCTATTTTTTTGGAGTTCCTTTGTCACATGAATTTAGGAAACTCAATAAGAAACCAGTGTTGAGTTTCCTTCATATATACAAAACTTAAAAACCATATAAAAACGTATTTTTAATTAAAGTTTTTTGAGTATCCATAACAATACCTTATTACCATACATAAATTCCTAAAACTTAGACCATATTCCAAGCTTCAAGATCTTCATTCATATTCAATTCCTTCTCTTAGTTCCTCATTTTAAATATTTAACTCTACTTGTCTTAGATTGCTTCCGATCTGTCAAACATCAACACATGACCAAAGAAACTAAACTCATTTTTTTTGTTAGCATCAAAACCAAGAACTCAACAAATTATCCCTTTTTGATTATGACAAAAAATGATGTTGTTAGTAGTTATGATCATGGTGAAGAAACAATTTGTAGTTCCTTCCAACCTATCACTAAAAGGCTTATCAATTCATAATACAAATTAACAACTAATAACTTATACTATAATGTTGTAACTTAACTAAATCACTAGAAGATATTAACCACATAATATCAGTGAAATAATAAAAAGCACAAGCTATTAATAGAAACACTTAGTCTTATAGTTGAAACTCAAAAAAGTGACTTATCCTTAATGGGTATATAATGATTATCAGTAAATTAGTTACACTTATGGAATCTTCTAAAATGTAGAATTCCTCCTTATTCAACTAGTTTTGACTTCAGATTAGTTGATTCATCATTATTCCTATCTTTCCCCTTTTTTCATCATTAAATAGATATGTAAAAAAATATAGTACAAGCATAGAAATGCCAAATCAAGCTAATAAGCCAAGCCTTAAAGTGGTAAGTTTAATTATGAATAATTTTGAGTGATATGTTGCCTTTTTTAGTTGTTGAAAATTAGTATACTTAAAAAATAAGAAAGAGAAGAGAAGATGATATGATATTAAGGGTAAAAAACTAATTGCATAAATACCTAACTAAGGAAAAGAAAGAAAAAATAGATCAATTGACGACAAAAATTGATCAGTCCATCATAAGAAAATTGAAAGAGATTAGGCTAAGTTTCTAGGACTAGAGAAAGGAAACTAAGTGTAAGAAGTTATTGTGTTCATAAGTTTCTTTATTAAGGTATCATATATAGTCCTAGAACTCTAAACTTGGTTGTTAACTAATGTTTGATAATTCGGTATCTTCTTTGTTATATCAGCTTGGTTGGTCAATACACTAGGTAACAATGCCTTTAGCTCCTTACACTCATATTAGGTAATGGTTCCTCCTACCTTGTCTTCTTATTCTTTCTCTAAGGTCTTAGTTCCCTCCTCCTCATCATTTGTGTGTTAAGTTACTGAATCCTTCATCTTGGCACTAACATTTTGTGCCTCCTTATTCCTAACAAGGTTGGTGATCTTTGCAAGAGTGGTTATAGTAACAAAAAACCATCTATTCTTTATTTATGTGGAGAAAGCTTTGTTGATAACACTAATAATTAGACCTAACTCATTGGAATCAAAATTAATTAGGGTGTTATTAACCTCAACCTCAGTAACCCCTCTTCTCAAAGCTAATTTAGAGTAAAATTGAGAAAACTCATCAAGATAGTTTACATAACAAAAATAAAGCAACATTTTCTACAAATTCTTACACAACACTTTGTATACCTCCATAGAATTGATGGAAAGCTAGTCAAAGGAGAAAATCATGATGATCACCAATATCTTTCCTTTGTGGTTTCTTTCAACCATATCAATATGATCATCCTGTTCTTTTTATTGTGGATCTTCCTTCTTTAATCTTTCTATTACATTCACCTCCTTTAAAGTAGAAACAATTTCCTTAATCTCCATGATTGTGGAATTTTCTTCTTCTTCTTCTTCAATGTACTCTAATTCTTTCAATTCCACCAAAAACTTCTTTTCAACATTACACAAGTTCTCCTCATTTTTTTCCTTATTTAACCCTTCCTCCTCTAACTCATCAGGTTTATAGTCATTATCAGATGAGGAATCTTTTGACTCTTCTTCACTCTTAGTTTTTTTTGGAGCTTGAAGATGGATTTCCCTAAGAGATTGTTCTTACTACCTTCTTTTATCCATATCGAGGATCCTTTGCCTCTACATCACCATCTTCATCACATTTATTCTCTACTTTTCTTTAGATTCTTATTGTTTCGCATATTTATCAGCTTCAAATGTAATTTTTGTTATTACCTCCTTGATAATTTCAACTGTTATGGTATCCTTGGTACCCAAGAGAGTTTTCCCTAATGAACCCAAGTTTGTATTTTCTTCATCATTGTCCCCAATATTCTCATCTTTATATTCCACCACCTTGTCATCATTGGTAGTACTAAAGGTCTCTTTCTTTGAAGCTAGCTTGTCTCAGCTTTATAAGGGACTTTGCTAACTTAGCTTCTTCTCCCTTGTTTGGTCGTATTCTTATTTTCAACTCCTTATTTAATATTCTCTTTCTATTTGATTTTATTTCTTTTTTTCTCTCCTCTTTTCCTCATGTCATTTCTCTTTTTCCTTTAATTTGACTTCTTTTTTATTTCCTTTTCTCCTTTATTTCCTTCTTAACCTCCACATTTCCCTTGTCCACCTTTATCTATTAAGGCATACCTTATTTATTAGCAAAAAAAATACATCTTTAGCCATTCTTTTATTTCTTTTGAGTTTTAGGGAAACACATAGTTGTGCTCTATTGTCTTATTAATATATGTACAGTAGCACTTAGAGCTTTCAAGACATTCTTTGAGCTACTAACCTCAGTTTCTTATGCTATAGCCTTAGTACAAATAGAAATAGGTTCTTAGAGATTTAGGGAGCTACAATTGCATATGAAAAGAAGGTGAGAGAGATTTGAGATAACATGTAAGAGATATTTGTTAGAGTAGAGAGAGAAATTACAAATAAGGCATGAAAACATGAAGTTAATATTTACATAATGAAAATAAGACATGTATATATAGATGATTTATAATGGTAAAAGAAGCAAGTATATTAGTTAAATTAAATTAGTGAGAGATTTTAGGAGAAAATATTAGAAATTAATAAAAGTTACAAAAGAGATCTTATGGAAATAATCCTATCGAATAGGTAACTGGATATAATAGTAAAAAAAATTGAGATAGTACCATTATTTAGTTCTGCAAGAGCCTCACTTGATTTCATTTAACAACTACTTTCAATAAGGCCACAAGTTATCATCGAGAAAATATTATGCACTGTAAACGAGTTACACAAGCTTATTTTCTAGCTCATTTCTTTTATTTATTGAGAGAAGTAACAATCACTTACATTATTAAAATATGTCATTACAAGAAAATATACCTTTTCTTGGATAATCGTTGAGTTTAAAGGGTTTACTCCACTGATGACCTTGTTGCTAGAGTAATTCACCCCTAGGTAGCCTACATTGCAATGCTTGTAGCACTAGTCTATCCCTCTAAGGAGACCCCCAGACTGCCCTCCAGCTTGAGGTGGTGACCCCATTGACCTACTATACCTGAGTAGCATATTACATCTAGAATATGCCTTCTTTCTACCACAAGGGTGTTGATGGCCCTCAAACCACCTCTCATCCCCTAACTAGGCATTCTAAGCCTAATTCACATGAGAATCCACTAAGGCTTGCTCATACAAACTAACCATGTCTAGCGGGGGTCTTGATAAATGATCTTGAACCCTAACTTAGAATGGTGAACCTGTATTGCCTCATTCGCCTCAACCTTCAGAGCAAAGTGGACCAAGTCCATGAACAACATATAATAATCATCCACTGTTATAATCCCCTACTAAAGTGCCATGAACTCATCATATTTCCTCATACACAGGTGAAAAGGATATAATATAGCATGTAATACCTCAAGAAATGGCCCCCAACTAGTAGGCTCTCCACCACAATGCCATAAACTCCTCCACCATATGTCTACTCAACCCCTCAAATATTATACTAGTATATCAAGCCTTCTATTGGTTGGGTATTAGTATATTGTGAATGTATTTTCCATGTCCTTGATCCAGCTTTCCATGATGTTAGGGTCCTCCTAACCCTTGAAGATTAGTAGATGGTGATGTCTAGCTCGCCTGAACCCATCCTCAAGAGCTAGCACTAGTCTTGGGGGTAGTTGCGGAGCCTAAATATATCCCTCCATATATCATTGATGGTCTCCATAAAGGCCTTTATGCACTTGAACAAAAAATTGGTATCCATTGATCTACTAAAAAATAGAGTTAGGAGTTAGGAGATGACTGAGCGCTAAGCCTCGCACAATAATTAACACATAATCACAACAAATTGATAACATATTCCCATTCCAACTCTCACCTATAGACTATTTGAAATTTGAATAAATAAGAGCTTTCAAATCCAAAACTCATAAAATATTTCAAAACGAGGTAAAGTTTCACTTTACAACCAAACTCTCTAATATACACTTGTAACACCCACATTTTTACCACCAAAAATGTTATTTTTAAAACATTTATGAAATAAGAAATGTGAAAACCATCCTCTAAAAAATGGGATGCTACCATATCTAACAAAAGATATACATCTCACTATCCATCCCATTAAAGACACAGTGTTATGGTATTTAAGACACAACATACAAGATAAACTAGAATGCATAAAATAAATCACATAAAGAGAGTTAGGATTTTACAAACTAAGACCATGTTAGACCCAAAAATGATTATGAAAGTAAATAGAAAGAAAAAAAAGGAAAGATAATTAGTACAAAGCCTTGGTAGATAAGTCCCTCATAAGAGAAATGTACCGTTAGAATGCCTTACTTTTAATGCCTTGTTGTAAAAAAACATGTTTTCCACCTACAAGCCATCCTCACCAACTTGCATAAGGTCCTCTCTACATGGGGTTGAGCAGCTAATCAATTAAATTGGTACATTAGTACTCTATATCTTGAGTAAGCCAAGTTACCCTCTTATGGTGATGCATAAAAGTCATGAATAGATAAACATGGGTTAACCTAAGCTCATATACATCATGTCCATCCATCATAATATATCAATTCATATACCATGATGGAATGATATTCATGATAGAGATACGTGTAATACCCTAAAATTTTGCTTAACCTAATCCTGTAGCATTAATAGCCTAATCTGATTCTAATATCAAAAATATCTTATTTTAGCCTTAACTAAATTCCTTAATCCCGAAATCTTAACCTAATCCAAATCTTTAACCCAAATAAATTATTCTTAGGAACCTAATCTTAATTCTAGTAAATTTTATCACTAATCCAACCTATTTTAGCTAATCAAAATTTATCTAAAACTAAATTTAAACCTTTTTTCTCTTTTTCCTTTATTCTTCTCTCTCCTACTTCCTTCTACCGTAATACTTGACTTTGTTATACTTACAAATTGCAACAACAATCACTCTCATCCTTTACTGCAACCACCATCATCATCACCCCTCACCCTCACTATCTCATGTTGCTGCTACTACACCTTTTCCCCTACCATTTTCATTTTCATGCAACACACACACAACCATCACCATCCCTTGCAACCATCTACTTCATCCTCATGCTACTACCCTACCATTTTTCACACAACACTCCACCCCCTTATGCCCTTGTTTTGTTGCTACCATCACCCACTAGATCATCTCTCTACATCCTCCCCATCGCATGCCTCCATGAATGTGTGTGTGTGTGTGTGTGTGTGTGTATATACACCACTCTCTTCCTCCATCTTTTGTTTGTAATTTTTTGCACAACACATTTTTTCAACAACACTTCCTTAAGCTCGCTCTTTTTTCTTATCTCTTCTTCCTTCTCCTTCTTTTTCCTCCTTCCTTGCTTTGTTTCATGTGAGCACCACCTCCATCACCACTGTGCACCACCATAACCGCCAAGAGCCACCTAAAGCCTAGTGGACTAACAACTAAGGCTACCCCATCATTCCCCTTCATCGTCGTGGGCCATCGTCATTAGCCACTATCGTTTTTCCCTCTTCTTTCCTCTTGTCCGTCTAGTTTTTGAGAGACACATGGGTCACACACGTCCTCATGCATGGTTGTGCACTACTAATTTTACTTATTGCAAACCCATGTAAACCAACATGGTTTGCCCGTGCACTATCGCACGGCTTACGCACCGCCTACAGTAGGCCCGTGTATCCTATTCATTATTGTCTTGTGTAATACATTGTCAAGCATGGTCATGCCTCTTTGCATAGCCTACTTGTGCATAATCCCAGCTCACGGCTTGGGAGTGCATCACCTGTTGCAAGCTTGTGCTACCTCTCTATTTCGGTCATGTAACCTTATTTTCACCCCCAAACCTTGTCCAAATGCCACCAAATTTTCACTATAGTACCACCATACATTCCACCATACTTCCACACAACTCAAGCATTCCTTTAACTTTGGTTATTTCCATTTTTACCCTCTTTACCTTAACTTCTCCCTTGATTATAATCTTCGAGCCTAATCGTGTATTATCTTATTTTTTGAAGGTGATATTCCAATGATATCAGAGGAGAAAGTCTAGGATTTATCTACTTAGATTCTGGTATCCTTGTCGGGAAGGATACTAATTGATGTTTTAAGGTTTTGTGTTAAATGCTTGCATGGCTATGTGTATTATCATGATATTTTTGTTATATGATGGAATTTATGTTGTTAATGATATGTTGTGATAGTGTAGATTTATATGATATAAAGGAAGTGAGAATAGGAAAGGTGTATTGATATAATCTTAATATGCTAAGCTGTACTTATAGGAAAATATAACTTATGGAATAGTAATATTGGTTAATATGGAGATCTCGGTATTTTAATGTGTTAGGTGTATTAATTATGATAATGATATTAGGGGAAGTATTTGGAGTAATTATTGAATGTTGTGGGTTCCTCAAAATGATATAATGGTTCAATTAGGGAATAATAACCGTAAAATGGTAATATTATTATCACATCTGTAAAACCATTACATTATACCATAAAATTTGGATATGTTGTTAATGTTGGTAAATTAAGGAGGTTTATTGAATTTGAGTAATCATATGAGCCTTATGGAAATAGTTATGAATAATCTTAAAATTAGAGTTTTGGGAGCTCCATATATAGTAAAGTTTGGGATAGGACTATTAGTGTATGTGTGAGACGTTGGCGTTAGACCATGAATTTTGAGTGTATTAACAATGATAATATTTGAGAATGATATACTATAATTGGTGGTTAAATAATTATTATAAGAGAAGTTATTCTAGGAGTGTAATATTAGCGTTTGAGGAAATTAAGGATCTTGACTCTAGAGATCAACCTTATGAATTGTGTTATGTGCCTATCTGCCTTAATGTTTTAGTTACCTGTAAATTGATCATGAATAAGATATTAATTATTTAAAGTGAAAGATTATGTGTGTAGGGCTAATTTGATATTTATATCCATTCCACCGGAGGATAAAAGTGGCTCGAGAGCATTTTACCTTGAGAATGTGTTTTCGGTCTATTCCATTGGATTAAGAATAGTGGGGCCCCTAATCATCGTGAAAGAAAATGTAAATTGTTTCACCTATGGATAAGACACTAATAACTTAAAGTAGAATAGTATGTGAGTTAGGACCAAGGTGATATTTTTATATCCATTCCACCGGATGATAATAGTGGCTTAGGAACGTTTTGCACCAAGAAGGTGATGTTTTGAGATTAGTTGTACCAGATAATAATAGTGGCTTAGGTGTGTTATTATGAGAAGGTGCTTCAAACTATTCTACCAGTTTAAGAATAGTAGAATTCTAAAACTTGACATATATAAAAGAATAAAAATAGTTATATCTAATAAAGAGGCTTGGATTAGTATTTATCTTATGAGATGTTTTATTATATTGAACATGTTCTGATCAATTGTGCATGCATGTGTTATATGTATCCCTAATTCGATAGTATTTTTACCTTGATCAGTAAGCAACATATTGGCCACCCTTTTTATGGGTGCTGCTTATTCCTACAAGCAGTAGACCCTGATTCTTTTGTGCAGATCTTTAAAGACTCTCTAGATGACTTTGCTGCTTTTGATGCACTAAGTGAGGATTGATGACCTTCTATCTATATTGGGTGTTTGGGTGAAGAGTTATGTTATCTAGTTGATGTATTTACCTGGATACCCTTTTGGACTCTTTGATCCATGATATCCCTTACTTTATATTTTGTTATTGTAATTCAGAGTTAACCTCCAAACTTGTATTGTATTTATAAAAGTTCTTCCATTTTTAATGATCTTGTTTTACTATAAATGATTTTATCCTTGTGATTGATGTAAGGATGGTTGGGTAAACAAGACTTATGTTAATTATTGTGATAACACCCAATATTTTTCTTATGTTCTTCTATTGTAAAACAAAAATTTTCTATAGTAAAAATCAAAGTGTTACAATACCTACTAATGTAGTTGGGAAGAACATGCTTCGTGATAGGAATGTGATATTCATGGATAAACATACAAATCATAAGACTTAGGGAAATCATGGATCATAATATGCATGAACATAAGCTACGTCGTAGTAAGGAATTTCACATAAGGCCTCTCTAGGGTTATTCTATTTTATTAGTTACAAATTTATGATCATGTTATTATACATGCATTAATTTCTTTTAATAAATAGGTTGGATAATCTCTGATATCTCTCAATACCTATGGAAGTCAAACCAAATAACCAAATGGACATACGTTTGACCAAAGACAAGTAATCACTAACAGACATAAAATCTAGCTAAAGAGAAAAAACCCAAAAAAGTAACTAGATACTTTAGTAAAAATATCCTTTAGTACATCATCAATGTTTAGAGTAGGAAAGACACTAAGATCTCTAGGTATTATGAAACGCTCGAAGGTAGACTAATCCTCGGTAGCTAATCAATGATTGAATAATCTTGACCCATATGATGTTCCATAATTATCCTATTTAAATGATTAGTATCTTATTATATTCTTGTTGAGAACACATGTCAATTCAAGTCCCAAACATAATACCTATCAAACATATCCACATAATATCTCATATTGTTCATCATTCCTTATTAAGGCTAGCTGACAATGTTGACATTATCACTTAGCCAAATTATGCTATAAAAGGCAATTAAAATAGCAAATAATTGTCATAAGAATCTAAGATCACAATTCATTTCTAATTACTCTTCCTTTATTGTTCAATCAAAGCCTAGGTCAAAAATTAGCGATAAGGTTAAAAATATGGTTAAACTACCTATAATGGCCTTAAAAAATATTGCTTAATACCCTTGACATACCAATTTTTTAGTCCCTAAAACTAGTGGACTAGTTTAGGGAAATTACAAAAATATACTAGCCAAAATAGAGGTACTCACTTATTGGTTTTGGGTAAACCAGTCAATTGGCATAGCCACTTTGTGGGATTGGTTCTATCCAAAGCAGTTGACTAGTAACCTATTAGGAAAATAACATAGAGATTTTAAACCAATGGACTAGTAAGGTCATACCAGTCAACTGGTAAACTAGTGGACTAGTTCTGACTCTAACCAATTGGCTAGTAACTTGTGAAAACAACAACAACAATACCATAGAACAATTGACTCGTAGGGTCAGACTATTTTTAACCTTGACTAGTTGTCGAGTTTATCCAGGGCACAAATTGAACATGTTGTTCAAAAACTAATATGATTTCCTAACTCAAACTAATCATCTATTATGGTGCATGTAGGATTCTTAACACTTAATAACCATGTATTCACAACTAAATACTAAAATCATGCATAGGATTTCACTAATTTGCCATCATTTAAGTGTGTTATCCCATAATATGCAAAAATTGGAAAATCCTTAAAATATTCTTTCATACACCTCACAAGTGCTTCATGCTTATCACTATAAAATATTCACATGCTAAAATCTTACCACATTCAAGAAGCATGACAATAATGCACAAATTCCACATACACCTTTTTTTTTACAAAGCCTACAATACTATATTTATTATTTTCTACACATGCTTATATAACCTTTATCAAATCATGTTTGTATTCACCATATCACTCTCATACATGATTTCATATATTTCATATGCTCATTTACATTATACAAGGGGTAAAAATTAATTACCTTAGCCAAGATAACAATTACTCACACAAAAGAGGAGAAGCATTTGGATTGAAATTTTATGATATTGAATAACTTATAAAATATGAGATTAAAGATTAGAAAAACTTCTTAAAACTCATTTACAATTGAAATAAAACTAGAAAATCAAGGAAAAAATAGAAACCTTTCTCACCAAAATAAAAAAAGTAAGAATAGAGGGTTGAATCTTCAACTTCTCATAAATCTAACTCTCTTTTGTTCAAGGAAAACATATGTTGGATAGATAGAGGATTGGAATAAGAGAGTATATTATAAATAAAATGCACTGGAATAGAGAAATAGGAAGTATAGATGGTATAAAGGATAAAATAGGAAGCATGTCATCCCATAATATGCCAAAGTGGTGAAGGGTGAATAGTTTTATGGTACTATAAAACCAAAAAGGTATTAGCATGGAAAGGAAAAGAGGCAAAAGGATGAAGAGGACAAAATCTTCAACTACTAGTGGTAATTTAGGACCAAATCATTGGTTATGATTCACATAGGAGAGAGGGGGAGAGAGAAGGAGGAGGATGAAGAAGAAGAAGAAGAAGAAGAAGGAAATAAAGGTTGTTTAGGCCATTAATCACTTTTTACAAAAATATGCCTCCTTAATTTGAGATAATGTTTCAATTAGAGATGAAATTATTCAAAACTCCTTTAGAAAAGAATCTATCAACTAATTACTCAATGTTTTTAAAGTTAATCACCCTATGGAAAGAGATCCAAAATCATTCATGCCGAAAAACAACTACTTATAAGGAACTAGTTGGTTGGTTTGGCATAACTAGTGGACTGATCTGCTAGTGACAAGTTAGTCGGTTCTTCAGGTTAAATTTTTTTAGTGAAAACATAAACCAATTAACTAGTATGGCCCAACCAATTGACTGGTTTTTTAGGAAAACCAGATCTCTTGAATAATACAATCCTTTTCCTAAAACCCTTTCAAAATATTTAACTCAAGCCATGCCTCAAACCATAATCAAACATGCTAAGAGCATAATCAAACACAATAATTAACTCAAAATTAAGACCTAAATTTATGAAGTATTATAATTAACATTGGTTGCTATTCTAAAAGGTCAAATGTTGATGGTCAATATTGGTCAACATGACCCATTGTGGTTAACTACCATGACTACTGGTGAAATACCCATTATGGCCTTTTTATTCATAAATAACTTCTAAAATTCTAAATAATGGAAAACACATAGTAACACCAAATAACATCTACATAAGCATTTTTAAATCATATTTTAACTATCGGAAATTTTAAAAATTCTAAGATGACCAAAATATCCTTTAAGTAACAAAACCTAATTTTTCATATAAAACATTACATGCATAAAGTCAAAGCACCAAACTTTACATAATTAACCCAATAATCAAGAAGAATACTTGCTTGATACCCAAAAATGGAAGAGCACAATCAAATGGCTAAAAAGCCTCTAGAAATTACAAAACTTTTATTAAATATATCTAAGTTTAAGTAAGCTCAAACCCTAGCATAGCATATATGAAACTTTAATTAAAAACTCTAATGAACATCATGGTACACTCAAATTTAATTAAAAATCATAATAAGACAAAAAAAATAAAAGGTTCATAAATGTGCAACAATGCTCATTTTCAACACTTAGGTTCCTACATACCTATCACTTGAAATATATATATAATCAATATCCTAATTAATTAATTATTTCTTGTAAGAAATAATATTTTTTTTAAAACTTTAACAAGTAAATTTTAATTAAGGAATATAATAATATTAATACGCTTAGCTTATTATGCACTAGTGATAATTTCTGAATGTATTGATATAAAATTAACACAAGATACCTATGTAATGTACAGTATTGTAGTATTACTAATAGCAATACTAAAAGTCCTATGAGAAATTGATGCAATCTAAGGAGATTTGTTACTATTTTACCTAAGTTGATGAGGTGAAATTTGACTTCTAAAAATATGACATTTGCATTTTATTAACACCATTCATTTCATAATATAATACTAACATTTTTTTTAAAAATTTATTTCACATTATAATTTCATTTGCAAAAGGTATAGAGCATTAAATTCCTTACTACCTATTTATCCCTTCATTCTTATTGGTACTTACAAATAAAGTTAGAGTATTAATTAGAAGAATCCAATTAAAGTAAGGGTATATTAATGAATTTAGGTGTTAAAGTTTCTATAATTTATTACTTTTTAATATGTGTGCTAAAGTATTATAGGATTTGTATTGTAAAATAGATAAAGTATAAAATAAGACTAACATGACTTGCTATTGTGGGGATAAAATAATACATCTTCTGAATCATATATGAAGTAATAATATATGAAATGATAATATGGTAGATGAATTGGTAAGAAAAAATTATTTGTACATAAATATGAATGAAGTAATGATAACCTTTGATAACTTATTTGAAATGAAATAAATTGATGCATAATGATAATTTTATATATGGGGTTAGTGATATATAATTAATATAGATTATTTTTTTATATTTAGTTGAAATTTATGAAATCTACTTATAAATTAATAATAAGTTGTAGATCATAAAATTACAAGGTTGTGAACAAAAATATATGGGGTTAGTGTTTTTTTGGTAAAATAATAAAGCCTGATAAGATATCAATTTTAAGGTAAGCATTTTATTTGGTCGATATCAAGTTTTATTTATAATATTTTATTTTCTAAATTTACTCAATTTTCTTAGTCTTTGGTATTCTTATATTAGTGTAGGTCACTAGTACGTGACCCAAAACAATCCTAGTGAATGACTAGCCTTGGACCTAGAGATTGAAAGAAAATTTCATAAATTAAGGGCGCATCTAAAAATTATTGTCATTGTAAAGAAAAACAAATCAACAAATGTCTTATTGGAACAAAATCAGCTACAACAAGTTGGGAGATCATTAAAAAAAAAATTATACTAGCCCTAGTACATTGGATTCTACATTGAGTATTAGAAGACCAATGGTTCAAGTGCATAATTTTGAGATCAAGTCTGCTATCATTCTGATGATACATACTTCGGTCCAATTTCGAGATACACTTAATGATGAACCACATGCATATATTACAAATTTAATCAAAATATATGTTACTTTTAAAATAAATGGCATTTCTAGTGATGTTAGTAGGCTCATATTGTTACCATTCTTGTTATGTGACATGCCTACTTGTGGTTTTTGTAGCAGCCTTCATGCTTACATATGGTTGTTATTGTACCTTTAAACCTTACCTATGTTTTTATGGATTTTTTTGGGATTGATGTTGAGATATGAGTTATTCTGTGAAGGTTATAGTTGTTGTGTTGGAGTTTGGTTCTATTTATTACTTCAAAGAGAGTATTTGAATGCTTTATTGATAAGTGTTATTAAGGTCTAAATGAACACACATGAAGATTATGTAGTGTGGTGATTATTATTTACCTATCAGGACTATCATATTGTGACCATCTCATATATGTTTCAATGTTTATCCCATGTGTTAACATAATGCCTTTATAGTTATCGGGTTGTGGTTGTTCCTAATCGCACTTTAGAGAGAATATCTGGTAAGTTCGTTTGGTAAGTTTTCAATTGTTCCAAATGAATGAATATGAACGGTGTGTGACCGTGATGACATTTGACTATCTAAATGATTAATGAATATCAATTCTCATATGTATATTTAAATGTCTTAAACCATGTTAGTTGTGTGCCTTGTATATGTTCCATACTAGTTTTTCATATTAGCTCCGTATAAAGGGTTATTCAGTAGTGTAATATTGATGTGTTTCATTTCTCGGTCCCTTGCCTAATCAATAGGGTAGTGATGACCCTGTAGGAGTACTTTGAGAGTTAGAACTAATGAATTCTTGTAGAAGATTGAGAGTTAGGACAATCTAGTGTTCATCCTAATGTCTTTTGGTCTAGATATTTTGTAGACTCTTAAATTCCTTGCTATTTTCCTTTTATTATATTATAACTCTTTGCTTGATCTTTTGTATTTATCAGGATAATGTAATCTCTAATGAAATTACTATGTTGCCTTTAATATAAATATTATTTAAGTGAAGTAAAGATTTAGCCTTAGCACTTAGTGTAACTCCCTTAAATTTTGGAACTTAAAAATTTCATTTCAAAAAGTTAATAGCGGAAGCTAAAACACAAAACTTAGGGGTATCACGTCGCATCCAAAATAGAAGAGGCACTCCCTATTCCCAGTCTATGTTGGCTACAAGGCAAAAGTAACCTTATACCTAGGAATTAGGTATAGGAAGCACTTGATTCCACCGAAATATAGGCTATGAAATAGAGAGAAGAGAATAAATAGTGAAAATAAAGGACTAAGAGTCCAAAGAGAGATAGAGATATTTGGATAACCATAGCCTTTACCAATTTGTTTAGTGCTCACACCTAAGGCAAGCACATCAAGCTAATACTCATCAATCACCTGTAAAATAGGGCAGATTTGCTCATGGAAATGAGCAACACCCATAAAAAGGATGATCAGTATGCTACGTACTAAGTAAGGTAACAATACAGTCAAAATAAAAAAAACATATAATTACATACATTCACAATAGAAAGAAGTATACCTGTGAGATAAAAAAAGAAATACAAGATAACTAATAATCTAAATTCGTATTATTAGAATATATCAGGATCTATTCTTTAATTTACGTTAAGTGCAAGGACCCCACTATTCTTAAACATATGGAACGGTCTAAAACACCTCCCAGGGTAAAACACTCTTGGCCACTATCATTAAGTTGGTGGAACGGACTCTACACCTCCCAGGAAAAAATTCTCTTGGATACTATTTTTAAACTGGTGGAACGGTATGAAGCACCTCCTAAGGCATAACACACCTGACCACTATTATTAAGCTGGTGGGACGGACTCCTACACCTTGGTCCTGACTCACATAATCTTTCATTGTAAGTGATTAGTGTATTAATCATTGGTTACTTATCTTAGACTCATATTATCTTTCACTTTGAGATTAGGCCCCATTATTCTTAAATTGGTGAAATGGTCTGATGCACCTCCTAGGGCAAAACTCACCTGGCCACTGTTATTAAGTCGGTGGAGCAGACTCATAAAACACTTCGGCTAGGCTCACGCGATCTTTCACTTTAAATGATTAGTGTCTTATTCATGATTGGTTTATCAGTAAGAAAGATACTTGATGTAAGCGAGACATCAATGTACATATAACAAGACTATTCTCAAAGATTAAGATGCTCATTTTCCCCACAAACCCTAAATTCACAATTTAAGCATAACTTCTCCCATATTGATCATTTATCCACTAAGTTTAGTATATGTTCCTCAAATAATATTATCATTAGCATACTTGAAATTTGATTTCTAACTCTTACGTCTTACACATGTGATAATAATCCTATCTCAAAAGTTACTATTCATAAGACTCCTCAAACCCTAATTTTATAGGTAAGTCATAACTTTTTCCAAAAGACTCATATACTTACCAACTTTAATATATAACCCCAAAATACTAATATTAACAACATATCTAAAATTTGTGGCCTAACTCTAATGTTTTAAATATGTGATAAGAACACTATTGTTTTAAGGCTATTATTCCCAAATTAGGTTATTTTCTCATCTAAAAAACTTATGACACTAATAATCACTCCTAAAAACTTCACATGATATTATTAGCATATTTTAATCCATATAATACATTAAAATACCAAAATTCCTATATTAACCCATATTGACAAAAATGGCCTTAAAGATAGCCAACATCCCTTACTTTATGAAATGTTATATCCTTAATATCATTATTTCCAAATCCTCCTTTTATAAACATACATCTTAAACATAGTCATTTCTTGCTTATAATACTTCATTAGTCCCATATTATTCTTCCACAAAATACGACTTAGCGTAGTAATTAACATATCATCACATCTTTCATAATTCGGACTCTCTTTCTATCATATCATCCACATTATCATATCATAATATTAACAACATGTAATTAAAAAGATACTAACCATAGCATGATAGCAAACATCGTCATACAAAAAATTAACATAAAATCCTAAGCATTGTCTAGTATCCTTATAAATAAAGGCTTCAGTTTCTAAGCACGTTTATCCTAATATGCTTCTTTGAAAACTTCAAAAGTATCACCTAAGAATAATTAATGAAAAATAATTAGAATTAATGCTTGAGTTAAGAGGAAAATAATGGGGGGGGGGAACCAAACTGGAGTTTGAAGGGGGGTATTCGCTAAAAATTTGTGTAATAAGGGAAATCAGTTGGGGTTTATCAAGCAAGGAGAGCTAGCAACGGCATAACCTATCATTGCTAGGGGGTTGTAACAGTGGCAATTGCCTAAGGATAGTAGGGTGTTTTGGTGGAGTTTTCCAAAGATTGGGGGAGGGATCAGATTGTTTTGCTATAGCCAGAGGGTAGGAATGGTGGATATTGTTGCGGTTAGGGGATAGGTTGTGGTGAAAGTTGCTGCAACAAGGAAGAGAATAAAAGAAAGAAAATGGTGTGGTAGTTGTTGCCGTAGGTAGTGGGTGTTAGAATGGAAGCTTTGGTCGGTGGTAGGGGTAGGTTATGGTGAGTTTTGTTGCGGCTAGTGGTGAGGGAATGGGAGGTGTTGCCAGTGGTGGTGGATGTGATGCCACAAGGGCTGCCATTAAATTGGAGGGTGAGGAGGGGGAAAGAAGGAGGATGTTTGGGGGTGGTTTTTTGACATAAAATTGGAGGAATAAGGAGGTAGTTTTAGGGCATTACATAAGGTATATGTATATATACACGTAGAGAGGGAGAGGAGGGAGATTGCGTTTGGGCAAAAAAATCAAACCTAACCCAGAATCACATGAGTTGGGAATTGATGGGGTAGGGGTAGGGGTAGGCTTAGCAGAGGGAGATGTGCATGTAAGGGAATGACATGGAGAAGAAGGGTGAGGTGCGGTTCGATAGGGGAAACAATAAAATAAGGGAAGGAGAAGAAAAAGCAAAAAGGAGGAAAAGTGAAAGAAAAAGTGTGGGTTTAGATTTAGGTTAAATAATTATCTAGGATTAGTTTTAAGTTAGGAAAAATATTAATAACCAAAAATAAAAATTAGGATTAGGCTAAGCTTTAGAATTAGGAAGTTAAGGTAAGATAGAAAAATAAATTTTTAAGGTTAGAATTAGGTTTCAATATTAATTACTTAGAATTAGGTTTAGCTAAAAATTTGGGGTATTATACTTAATACTAAGTGTGGTAGTAACACCCATTATTTTTATAATTAACGCTTCCATAAAACGAAATTTTTATGTAGTAAATTTGGGGGTATTACATAATTACACATTTCTCATCGTTGATGTGGCAGTGACACTCCCCAATTTTATTTTAAAATGTTTCCGCATTGTCTTCAGGAACGAAATTTTGTAGTCCAAAATTTAGAAGCGTCACACCATTTATTTAAAATAATGATTAAAAATATTTTTATTATAATTAATATTATCTTTATTGATAATTTATTCAAAATAATTATTAAAAATATTTTTAATAAATATAATTCATATTTATCACTAATATTATTTGTAATAATTATTTATTAAAAATTATGATCAATATTATTCTTATAGGCTATTAATTTATCACAAAAAACTAATATTATCAGTATTTATAAAATATTTAAATTTATTATTATTAATATTTCTATTAATTATAGATTTACATATATCATAAGTATTATTCTTATTAATTTTCTATTTAATAGTTATTACTAATATCTTTTTAATAAGTTATTAATTTATCATTGTAATTAACACTATACTCATTAATTAATTAATTATAATTGTAATTAATATTATTTTATTTATTTTAATTTTTGATTATAAATAATATTATTGTTAAGAATTTTCCATTTATATGTATAATCAATATTCCTTTTCTCTTGATTAGTTATTTATAATTATGATTAATAGCATTCTTTAATTATTAATTTATCAATACATTTAATAGTATTCTCAATAATAACAATTTTTTAATTATACTTAATATTAGTTGTATTTTTTTGTTTATAATTATAATTAAAATATATTTTGTTAATTATACTTGATAACTATAACTAATATTATTATTATTTTTATTTCTTTATAATTACATTGATAAAATTAATAATATATATATATATATATAATATAATATAATATCATGTTTTGAACTATTATTTATCATTAAAATTTATATTTATTGTATTGATTAATTATTAAGAGTTATGATTAGTAATTTTTTATATTAATTTTCAATTATACTATTTATAATTATAATAAATAATTAATTTAATGATTATTTATTTATTATATCAATTAATATCAATATTATTAATTATTGATTTATCATTATAATTAATATTTTTATTCTGTATTAGTTATTATTAATAATATTCATGAATTGTTAATTTATAATCATAGATAATATTATTCGTATTGTTTTGCTCTTAATAATTATTTAAAATTTATTAATTATTAATTATAATTAAAAGTAAGAGAAGAGAGGAAAATAACAGATAGATGGATAGTTAACGAGGGATAAATGATAATGAAAATTAATAGTGTGATATATTTTAGCTATTAAATAAAAAATATTGAGCCTACCTTTTAGGTAATGATAAGTTGTAGATAATGTATATAATAAGGCTTAAAAGATGAAAAATAATTATTTTAAAATTTATATGAAAAAATGATGCAAACAATAATGAAGTTACTAAACAGTGTATATAGTAATTTTTTCTACTTTTCAAAAATACAATTACTTCTTTAGTCAAGGTGATATCCGGCTATTCGATCCTCGCTGACGACGTGCCACTAAAAAAAAGGGAGAGAAAAAGAAAAAGAGAGAAGAAAAGGGCGCTCCTATATGATATCGGTGGCCATTTTAAAGGCGTCCAAGTGACTGAAGTAAGTGTGTGTTCGTCTGCGGCAAGTATCGTCTTCGATTCGCTGTGGGAGAGAAAAACAGAGAAAAACAATGGCACAAAAACGAGGTAGCATTGGTTTCTTCGCAACCTATCGACCTCCCGTGCCTATTGACATATACTCATGCTCAATTCGGGCAGAGTCAAAGCATGATGAGATCCAAATGACTGATGGCGAGTTCTCCAATTACAACGCTCAAGTAATCCCATCCGAAGCTCTGAAGGCTATTCTGAAGCGTCTCAAAATGGTTTCGAAAGCCAGTGAGGCCAACGTTGACTCAGGCCTCGTCGGCCGCGTTGGCCCTGATTCGGGAATGGTTTTCGTCTCTGAAAGAACTGACAACCTTGAAACGCTTCATATAGCTCTTCGCTATGAAGACGACCCACCAAAGGTGAAAGTCGTCAATTTTGCTGACGTTTACGACACATTCAGAGGTGTTCGCATGGAAGATAGCGGGTGCATTGCCAGATATTATCTCATTTATGTCTCTACTATGGAACCGGCTGACGAACGTCGGCAGCCGTGGACTGCCGTTTATAAAACAAATCTGCTGACAGGAGGGACTGACCGCATCACCCCTGAAGGTTTTTCTTAATTACCTTCTCTCCTTCATGGTTTGTTAAAATTGTGTTGCTCGGCGTTTTTGTATTTTGATGTTATACTAAATCGACATTTGTGAAACATTAATATGATTGCAATATGAACTTTTGTGTTTTACATTTTAAATATTATTAATTTCCGTAATTTTCTCATAAGTATGGCGCACAAGGCTCGCATACATTATTTAATAACCTGTATAGTGTCATCTTATCTGATAATCCTTGATTTAGTTATTTGATGTATATATATATTTCAATTATCATTTTTCCTCTAATAATCGTGAATTAGATAAGAAAAGATTATTGTAGGGACCCGAATCTAGAAATAATGAATTAGTGTGTAAACTAAAACCACGACTTAAATTAAGCAAAAAAATCAAAATTTAAAAGATAAATCGTTCTTCATGCTGTAGCCACAATTTTTTATTATATATATCTCGTGACTAGTGCTCTAAATGAGCCGATCCAAACAACAATGGACCAGAGATTGACTCATGTAAAAATAAGGTAGCTCAAGCTTTGTTGGAGCTTGAAATGAGCCTTGTAATAAATGCTTGGATCTGACTTGAATATGGCTTGCGAGCTATTTGTCTCAACTCATTTATTATAAACAAATAGAGCTCATTTGGAGCTTGTTAAGGCTCATTTACAGATCGTCAGGTTCATTTACGGTTCGTCAGGTTCATTTAGAGCTCAAATGGAGCGTTCAACACACTTGGCTTGTTTAGAGCTTGTTTGGCTCTTATTTTGTGATTATTAATATTTACTATAATATAACAATTAACAAAAAGAAAAAAAAAACAACACATCCAATCAAAAGAATCATGCCAAAAAGCTTCCTTGCTAGTAGTGACTTATTTGTCCACTTAGTTTGCTAATAATATAACTTAAACCATCATAAAAATACTTTCAATATAGGTCACCACCTTAATATAGCCTTAGACTTCTATTGAAGTTGCAAAAATACATCAAGGAAGGGAATAAACAAATCATCAAGTCTAGAAAACATACCAATAAATCCATAATTGGACTCCAAACTCAATTGAAAATAAATGCAAAATCAAAACATCAAACAAAAGCTTGTATCAGATATAATATATGGAAATATTCTTGGTTAGTATATAAAAAAATAAATAGAGAGAGTTGTGTAAAAATAAGTAGCAATATCTCTTATAATGATTATATATTTCACAAAGTTGGTATCACTAGAGAGTTAAGTACTTATACTTGCATACCTTCATATTATTTTTCCTATCAAAAACATAGTAAGCCAATAAAACAAATTTTTAATTGGGTTGAAATAAGGATAAACTATTACATAAGTTAAACTCAAACATAAAATAGAAAGTTAATTACCTTTTTCTTAAGCTTCTCACTAGAATGAACTCATTCACCATTGCACAATAACACTTCAACTATTTGGGGAATGAAAGATGCTCGGTATGGATCAATTACTCTCCCTCTAGCTCTAAAAGTAGCCTCCGAAGAAACCAATGTGATAGGAATTGATAAAATATCATATGCTACTTGAGATAAGATAGGAAACTTCAAGGTATTCTCCTTCCACCAATTGAATGGTGAAAAGGGAGATCTTGAATACAACCTCCTCCAAGTATATATTTAACTCTGGTTTTCTATACTGTTGGCTACTAGCACTCTTAATAAAATTTTCAAACCTAGATTTCCTAGATAGTATTCCCTTCTCAATGAAACTAGACTCAACATCACCACCACTATCCTTCTCCGATGCATTGTGAACACTACTAACATAATATCAGGCATAATCATAAAAATATCTCTTAATGTTATCTTTACAGTGTCAAAATTTTTTCTTTCATTATCTTTTTAAATGATAGGGAATGTATAGTGAACTAACATCATCTTGTAGTGAGGATCTAATATGGATGCAAGAGACATTAATATATTACATTCATTCCAATACTTATCAAATTTCTCTTTCATTTTCATGGTCATTACTTGCATAGAAATCATCAGAATCTCCTTCTCATCTAATGATTCTTTTATGACTCAAATATCAGATAAATACAAATTTGATGTAGGATACTCACTTCCTAAGATAATTTTTGGAATATCATTAAAAATCAAAAGAAACCTACATACACCCTCTACCTCCTTCTATTCTTCTAGACTTGGTAACCATTGATATTTTAAATCTTGTTCAGCATATCTAGAAAATAATTATTAATATTTTAAAACCATTTGTAAAAGCATTAGCATTGGACATATAATGATAGATGGTGATTAAATAGGAATGATTGAATAAATTATACTCACCTAGTTTGAAAATTCATGAGTATGCCAAAATATTAATTGAAATTGTCATTGTATAGTGTTAAGCTTGTACTAATACATAAGTGGCCCATTTCATTTGTTCAATGTCTATTTAAACTACATTTGTATGTAAAGTATTTAAAATACTTGTTGGTAAATATTTAAAATTAAATGAAAAAACAAATGTATCTACATTGTTGAATAGTAGATACACCCATGATAAAATTCCTTTTTAAAGAAGAATAGTACTATAGAGGTTAAAAAAAGTCAATTCAAATTGTAAAACCATAAGCAAATTGGTTTTAGCAGATGATAAGTCACATTTTTGTAGTTGTTAACCAAATCAAGCTATAATTTACTCTAGTTTGCCTCTCCCTACTCCTCATGCCAACCTCAATCCATTTTGTATTTCATTTACATTGTATTGTGTATTTGTGTATGCTCCTTTTTAGGCCCTAGGTTTACTAAACCCTACAACTTTTAAGCCTCATGAGTCACTCTTGTCTCTTTGAACTAGCAAGTAACTTGATGATAGAATTGTAACATTTGTGCTTCAAATGGGCCATCTATGATAATAAGTTAGATGTTAGCATTGTAGCCATTACAAGACAAAAATAAAGATAGAAAAATGATAAAGACAATATAATAATTTTGTGCTTATACTTAAAGTCAGGCAACACATTAAACAATGTCCATTACTTAAAATTAGGTAATCACTCTTAGTTTTTCTCGACACTAATTAGTAATTAATTATAAAAATAATTGATATTAACATTACTTATATGTAATAATATTAATAATAATTGATATTATTGTGAGTGTAGTGGGTGGAGATGGGTGGGGTTAATTAATCAAGTTATATTTGTAATTAATGCAAACACTGTAAGATTTTTGTTTGAATAAGTTATATTTGTAATTAAAGTAATCAAGTGGTGGGTCTACCTACCTATTATGTTTGAATAAGTTGTAAATAATCTTTAGATAATAAAATTATAATAATTTGAATATAATAAAGTAAAACAAATGATATGAAGTGTAACTTATTAGATAAAAATAATAATTTACCCCAATGGTGCTTTAATTGTGGGCACCTCATTCATATGCTGAGAGTGGACGGTCATGTTAATGACATGATAATTTTGATTGTCAATTACTATATGTGAATAACAATCCTTACCTTGTACTCATATTAGTAGTTCCCAAAATAAAATAAAAAAAAGTTAAGTACCAAAAGAACTATAATACTATAAATGTTGAGGTTTCATGTTCGATAAAAATTATGAACTACAAGTCTTTGTTGTAGCTTTAAAACAAATTCCTATCAATTATTTTCATTGTCACTAATTTCTTGTACTAAAAATAACATTCTTATTGTTTTATTGATATTTAGATAAATAAAAGAATAGATCACCATGTTTGTCACTCAAATTTCCTTACTCTTTTTATTTTTCACTTTATCACTCACTTCTCTTTTGGATTCTTCAACTTGGCAAATATAACTACCAGAGTGCCTAGAAAACATTGAACAATCAATGTGTAAAGGAGATAAGGTCCCAGAAAACAATGAATGAGATACATGATTTTCTATCTGCCATTACAACTAATGGATAATGTTTGATTAATACTAAACGAAATGAGCTTGAAATTAAACACATTGAAGAATAATTCCTGAAAAATAATGCTTGATAAACACACTGAAATTGAACATGACAACCCACTATTTTTTCTTGAAATTAAATACCACAAAACCAGCCAAAATCAAATGGTTAGAACAAAGATAATCACAAACCTTAAAAATGATTGAAATATACATGTTGTAAAATCAAAAACAATTGAAGAATATCTTAAATACATATGAAAATAACTTACAAAGAGTAGAAAAATATATGAAATAGTGGAGAAATGGTGGTGAAATAGCCAGATTCAAAATCAAAGTTATTAGCTAGAGATGGAATGAAGTTTGAAATCGAAAATGGCGACCGACAGTTGTTGCTTTCACGCTATTGTGGTGGTGTTGTTGTGCTGGTGAGCGGTGAAGAACTGGATTGAGCCAAATTACTCAAATTGAGACTGCGTGAAGAGAGGAGAGAGTGGAGGTTGGAGGAAGAAGGGGTGAAGTAGTTTGGTAGTGGTTCCTAGGCGTGGGACTCCGATGACTTGTGTTGTGTCGAGTCACTTGACCACAAAAGGGGCTAGGGGCACTTTGTGTGCGGAAGTCACGTGACACAACGTGAAAGAAAAACTAATAGATATTAAAAAGTAGTAGATAATATTAGTTAGTAATAGATAGTATTAGTAATTTCGTAATAGAAGTTACGTGCCCATTATAAAAAAGTATTTACTAATAGACTATAGTAGTAGTAATTTAGTAATAGAACTATTAGTATTAGTAAACTACTAATAAGCTTTTCGTTGGTAAAATAATACTAGTATTAGTAATTACTAATTAGTGAGTTACTATTTATTAGTAATAAGTAGAAATTAGGACATACAACCTCTTTGCATATTAAAGAATAAATATAATAGGTAAAAAGTTTTAAAAAATATTAAAATATTCTTTTTGAATTATTAAAAAACTATATATATCACCAATTCACCATTAATTAAAATGAATTAATTAGAATAATTTTTTTTAAAACAATACTGTACCACATTTTATACTATATTATATCATATACCTATATAAGTTGTGCATGATACAAGCAAGTATGATACAACAATCAATATAAATTGTCCTTTTTATGGCTAATTATAATCAAGTTGACATATATTAATTACTAATACTATTATGTATGATGATAATACCTAAAATTATTAAATGATGTAAAATATTACTTGTGAAATACAAAAACTTAATATAAAAAGCATTTTTAATAATTTGATCCTATTAAAAAGAAATTAACGAGCTAGTATACGAGATATTCACGAGCTACTAATGAGCCTTAAACAAGCCATTAACGAGCCTTAAATGAGCTATAAGAGTTGAACATCCATAGGCTCAAGCTTGGCTCGGGTTTGGCTCATTCAATTAAATAAACGAGCCGAACCCAGCTGAATACCGAACTGCCTCAGCTCATTTACAGCCCTACCCATGACCAGACACGATAAATGTAACACCTCAATTTTTACGACCAAAAAATATTGTTTTATAGCAGAAGCATATAAGGAAAATATTAGGGGTTATCGTCGTAATTGATATAAGTCTGGTTTACTCAATTATCCTCACATTAATTACAACGATAAAACAGTTATAGTAACACAAGGAAATTAGAATCGAAAGAAATAATTACAATACAATAATGAGTTTGGAGTTTGACTCTGAGTTACAATACACAAAATACAAAAGAAGAGAATACCATGGATCAAGAGTCTAAAAGGAATCCAGGGAAATACAATTACCATATAACATTACTCTTCACCCAACCCTTAATAAAGAGGAAGTCACTCATCCTCACATAAGACATCATATGCAGCATAATCCTCTAGCAGATCTTCTAAGACCTACACATAAGAGTTATGATTTCCTGCTCATCGCAATGAGCAGTACCCATAAAATAGGTAGTCAATATGCTATGTACCGAGGAAGGAAGTAATACTATCGAAATAGGGATACAATTTGCACATGCTTTCACAACAAATAATAGGTATACAAGTAGATAAATGAAACATCTCATAAGAGAGATAGTGATCTAGGTCTCTTTATTGGATATAATCTACTTTCATTCTTTTATATACGTTGAGTGCAGGAACCCCACAATTCTTAAACAAGTTGAACGGTCTAAAATACCTTTTCAGGACAACATACATGTGCCACTATTTTCATCTAGTTGAATGGATATAAAAACATGTCCTTCTCAGGGCAACACACTCTAGGGATACTATTCTCCCCGATGGAATGGGACATACATATAAAAACAACATCTTGGTCCTAACTCATGTATTCTTCCACTTTAAACCATTAGTATCTTTCCCATAGGTTATACTGTTATATTTTCATTTCACAATGAGTAGAGGCTCCACTATTTTTAATCCGGTGGAATGGACTGAAACAATTTCTTGAGGCAAAACACTCCCAAGTCAATAAATTTTCCGGTGGAATGAAGATAAAAAATATTTCCATCTCGAGGCAGAATGCTCTCGAGCCACTATTCTTGCTGGTGGAACGAGAGTATATATATAGACCTACATATAGATCACCTCAGACCTACTCACATGCTCTTGCACTTTTAGTGATTAGTGTCTTTTTTATGGTTAATTTTCAGGCATTAAACACATTAAAGCAGATAGACACATAACTCAGGTTATAGTTCTCACATCTTTTCAACCCTAATTACACACCCTTTAGCATTCATTCACCGATATTGATTATTCCACACAAATTATATTATATCATCTTCAACTCATCATTAATATCATACTCAAAATGTACGGTCTCGTTTCCATGTCATACACATATATTAATAATCTTACCCCTAAGGTATTAATCACAAAAATCTCCAAAAATTCTAATTCCAAAAGATAGCCGTAATACCTCCTATGAAATTCACATGATTATCAATTCCAGTAAATAACCTCATAAAGCGAATCACTAGCAATGTATTCAGCAACCGAATAACCCCTACATTCAACACATGGGATAATGATATTAACATTAAAAGATATTATCCCTTAATTAACCATTAATTCATTGAAGGATATCAAATAAACAATAATATCTCCAAGCATTTCTCATGATATCATTATTTCCATAACTTTCTTATTATCCCACAATAATCAAAATAACCCTAAGGACAAATAATAACCTTTATTTTATAAAATCTTGTACCTTCCACACATTATTTTTAAAATCCAAAAATTATCATCATTCCTCATAAAAATATTTATTTCCACTTATCAAAGCTAATTTAGCCTATATATCATATCATAAGAAATATTTTCATAAATATGTCATTGTTACAACAAAATTATAATGGTAACTCTTACCTATTTTTATTTTCTTTCAAACATAATATCCACACCATCACAATATCATCATAAAAATATCATGATCAATATATATATTAAATCAAATATCAACAATATAACGAAACACACATAACCATACAACAAATAACATAAAGACCCTAAACATTACATAGTATCCTTATCAATTAGAACACCAGGCTTTACGAGCGCAAATCTCAGACTTCCTCCTTTGAAGCTACCAGAATAACACTTACAAAAAATAACAAAATCCATGGTTCGGCTCGAAGATGTTAATCAAAAGAGAAATTAAAGTAAAGAAGGTAAAAATGAAAAAATCATAGGTAGAAGGAAGCTTGGGATGTGTGGATGTGTAGTGGAATATGTGGTGGAGCTATGGTAAAAATTTAGTGGTATTTGGACAAGGTTTTTGGGTGAAAATAGGGGTGCATGGCTGAGAAATAAAAGCTTCATAGTTGTGCTCACACAAACCTAGAGGAAGGAGTTGCATGGTCATGCTAAATCACTAGGTAAACAGGTTGCAAGTTGAATATGTTTTGGATTATGCATGGGCATGTAAGGGTACACAGATAGATTGTGGTAGGTTACACGGGTGTGTAATAGGAAAATTTTACACGACTATTCTTGAGGCCATGCATTTATTAAAAATTCCTTGGGTGAGGAGAATAAGGAAAATGAAGTAGTGGTCAGTGGCGATGGTGTTGGAGAAGGTTGGGGTGACCTTAGTGGTTTGTCCATTGGTCAAAGGGTAGTGAGTGGAGGCCATGGTGGTGCATAGTGGTCGAATTGGTGGTGTGTAGGCCAAAAAAAATAGGGGAAGAAGGAGGGGAAAAGAAGGAGGAAAAGAGAAAGAAGAGGGAGCTCAAGGTAGTATTTTGGGACCCAAAATGAATAGAAGGTAAGGAAAATAAAAGAGAAGGGAAGAAGAATGTGTAGTGTGTGTGTGTGTATATATACATATATACATGTATGCATGTGTGGATGGTGCGAATGGGAAAGAAGATGCAGGGGTGAAGGGGGAGCATGAGGGGTTGCACAGAAGATTAGAGAGGGAAGTTAATGGGGGAAGGTGGAGTGTTGGGGTAAAAAATGCAAGTGATGGTGATGTGAGGGTGTATGTTGTGTTAGGATAAGAGGAAGAAGGAGAATGGCAAGGAGTAGGATGTGCATGTGTGTATGTCTGCATATATGATTAAGTACACCTAAATATTTTTTTATTAATGTAAGATGATATATATACTTTTCTAAAATTTCTATTTACAAAATAAGATTTATTCGGGTCATGGTTTTTGATTTGGTTAAAGTTTTGGAATTAAAAAATTATATTAACGCTAAAATAAATTTTATTAAGATTAGAATTAAATTAGGGGGCTAATAATGTGAGATTAGGCTTAAGCAAATTTTCATGGTATTACAATAAACCCCTTGTGACCTGTCCCACCTCATCATTTAAAAAAAAATTAAAACTAATTTATCTTTAACTTGGATGATTATAAAAATATAATTATGATATTTTTAATCAAAATTAATATCCATATTGATATATCTCTAATATAAAAAAAAATTATATAATTCTATTTTACCAATTATATATGAAAAGTTTACTATTATTGAGGTGATGGTCAATGTGTATAACTTTTACCATTATTACTATATTATATTTCATAATTGTTAGCATTTATATTTCATTATTTTTGTATTGATGCTTTAACTTTGTTTTATACTGATGATCACCCTACTTTTGTTACACTATTATGACCCTTATGTTTTACTTGTACTATTTTTACATTTTACTGTTGTTGTTCTTATCTTCTATCATTTATTTTGTCATTTTTACATTGGCTTTCATTATGCTTGCGTGTTACTATCATTATGTTTTGTTTTACCATTATTAAACTTATGCTTTATAACTATTGTGTTTATATTACATCATAGTTGCGCTCATACGTTGGTCTTACAAGTCACACTCAAGAGGGGGGATTAAGTGTGCAAAAATTATTAAAATATTTGTGGGTAAACCAAATTGTAAACTCTTTTTAAACCTAGATGTTGAAGCAAGTTTAGTATATCTTATTATAGATGAGATTTTGAACAAACTTATATATTATTATAGGGGTAGAGTTGTGTTTCTACTTTAATGTTGTTTTGGAATAATGTAAATAATGAACACTAGTATTTATGAGGGCTAACCAATTGTAATATCTCCATTTTTTATTCAAAAAAAATTTCATTTAAAAAGAATTTATGGAGTCTAATTCATAAAAATAGGGTACTACCGGCACATCCAACATAAAGATGATACTCATAAAAATAAAAAAAGAAATTTGGTTTGATTTGTTCATTTAGTAAAATGAGATGAGCTTGAGTTTATTTAGGTTTTTTATTAAATAAGTCGAATTTTAGACTAGAAGATTTAGATTTTGCTCATTTAGAATAGTAGGTTTGTAAACTCGGTTTGGTTTAGATCATTAAAATTTTGATTTGACTCATTCATTTATTCAAGTGAGTTGGGCTCAAATCGAAAAGAGTTTGACTCATCTTAGTTTGATTTATGTATAACCTTTATGTTTGATGAAAGGCTAACAGGTAATTTATTGTCAATGATCAAGTTTGAGAAATACTTGATCCTAATAATATAAGATTATATAAAGATAATACAAGAAAGGAAAATGTAGAACATAAGAGTATGGAAAGATAATTAGATAACTTTGCCTTCTTTCGAGCAATGCTAATACAACCCTTAGCATCACATCAAAACAATGATATCAACAACCACATATGAAACAACAAAGATACTAGTATAAAAAAATCGTAGACGACAATGAAAAATGACAAAAGATAGCAGTAACTGATAGCCATGCAACCTTCAACCTGTTGTTCAAAGCACAATAACGAAATAAAATTGTAAAGGACGTTTATAAAATGTATAAAGGAATACATAGAGGTTTTAATCTATAACCACCATCTAATTTGTACTATTGATGGCAGTTTAAAGTTAAAACCATCATCTATTCCTTTACCTATTATTTTAAAAGCTTCTTGCAAAGGTAAAGGTGGAAGTTATATATTAAAACCGTCATTTATTCCCTTAGCAAAACTTTTTTAAAACATCCTATTGAGGTATAGAAAATCATTTTAACTTAAAAACTCCACCTATAGTCTTTTTTCAAAATAAAAACAAATGTTGCAGCACCATACAAAACGATACATAAGCATTAGTGTTGTATTTCCCATATATATATTCAATTTAAAGTCTATAAAAAATAAAAATAGCAATGTACATATATCATCTTAAATTAATAAAAAATAATTAGGTGTACTTAATCATATATGCAAAACTAATTCACAAGCATCATTTTTGTGTATATACCATTGAATGAGACATAGCCGCATCAATGAAAGACATATAATCCTTCAAATAATTAACTATAAATTCATGTGTATGCATTAATAAAAGGAAAAAAAAAACCTATAATTGAAGTCATTATCTAGTTAGTACAAAGATAAAATCTAGTCATTCTTGTTTGACATTATTAATCTAGCTATCAAAAAACCTCACCTCATCATTTTAAAATAACTAAGAAAAAAGGGATCATAATTTGAATGACTATAAGTATGTAATTGAAGTAAAAATATTAACAAGTATATATATGGGGATCAATACTTACTTCTAAATCATCCTTCCATTATTTTAGAATGACATCTCTCATATTAACAAAATAAGCACAAATGTCATTGTCTCTTTGTTTTGGACGCTACATTAAGTTAAATGTACATATTAAATTCATTAGAGCTACACTATACAATAAATATTAAAACATAGAAAATATAAAAAAAATGATACTAATTAAGTGAAATACATATATTAACTTCATTAGAACAACTCTATATAATAAATATTAAAACATAGAAAATATAAAAAATTGTTACTAATTACACACCTTCATGTAAACTCATTGTTGTTTAGGTTCATCTTTTTACATTTTGGATATTTCTTAAATGACCTAATTTTTGTATAGAAATAGATTAGTTATATAATGTAATAAGTAAATTATGAAATGAGTTTATTAAAGATAGGAAAAAATTAATTACATTTCAACAAATTTGTGTGGCTTATCACACCTTTTTATTCTTATGGGTCAAACCAATATGTGAACCCACTTGATGGATATAAAATGACCAAAAACCAATTTGAATGAAAAGAAAAGGAAGCAAAAATAAATCTGTGTAGAGCCGCCCTCATTGCTTTGATCAAATACTTCATTTGTTATTTAAGGTCCCTATAGGATATTAACTGAGGACCTAAGAATCTATACACATGGTTAATTTCTTCACATACAATTATCCTTTTTAATAATCTATAAGAAAATAGTTATGTAATCATGTGTTACAAATAATTTAAAAATTATAGTAATATTTTTTAATATACCTATATATTAAAAGTAGATGAAATTATACCTCATGTATGAATTTATATGTTGGACTTGTATCTAACCTTTAGATAACAAATGAACTACGCCCTCAACTCTTAGAATAACATCTCTCATATTAACAAAATAAGCACAAATGTCATTGTCTCTTTGTTTTGGACACTACATTAAGTTAAATGTACATATTAAATTCATTAGAGCTACACTATACAATAAATATTAGAACATAGAAAATATAAAAAATGTTACTAATTAAGTGAAATATACATATTTACTTCATTAGAACAACACTATAAAATAAATATTAAAACATAGAAAATATAAAAAATTGTTACTAATTACACACCTTCATGTAAACTCATTGTTGTTTAGGTTCATCTTTTTACATTTTGGATATTTCATAAATGACCTAATTTTTGTATAGAAATAGATTGGTTATATAATGTCATAAGTAAATTATGAAATAAGTTTATTATAGGAAGAAATTAATTACATTTCAGCAAATTTGTGTGGCTTGTCACACTTTTTTATTCCTATGGGTCAAACCAATATGTGAACCCTCTTAATGGATATAAAATGACTAAAAACCAATTTGAATGAAAAGAAAAGGAAGCAAAAATTAATCTATGTAGAGCCGCCCTCATTGCTTTGATCAAATACTTCATTTGTTATTTAAGGTCCACATAGGATATTAATTGAGGACCTAAGAATCTATACACAAGGTTAATGTCTTCACATACAATTATCCTTTTTAATAATCTATAAGAAAATATTTATGTAATCATGTGTTACAAATAATTTAAAACTTATAGTAATATTTTTTAATATACCTATATGTTAAAAGTGGATGAAATTGTACCTCGTGTATGAATTTATATGTTTGACTTGTATCTAACCTTTAGATAACAAATGAACTACGCCCTCAACTCTTATATGCACATTGAATTTATATGTAAATCTTGATACTTGATAGAAGATATGTTGTGCTCTACACACAATGTCACTTTTTCCTTCTCTAATTTATTTTGTTATTATTTCTTTGGACTTGGTTTCTTCCATAAAATTTTACCATGAAGGAAAAAAGTTTAATACACGATAATTAAGAAATAGATTATTTTAACTCTAGATATTAATAATATTTCCATATATTTAAGGGTAACTAAATAACATGGTCATCTTAGTGACTCATCTCTGAAGCATAGGGGATCATGATCATTGTCATTCAAAATGGGTTTTTTTAAGAAAGTATATTCACTATGGATGTTGTGGAAAGTCACTTGAACTACGTCGAACTCAAAAGATTTCTGCTAAAAAATATGAGTGATTCCTTAGGTGATAATAGTCCCTTTTTCTGATACTTTGAGATTGCATGGATATTCACCCAAATTTTAAGAGATTTATTACTTTCACATATCTCAACTGTTATAATGATTTAAATAAGAAAATAATTAAAAGTATAGTATAGTACTTCAAATACTTTGGGGATAAAGCTAATACTAGGGGTTGTACGTGTAGGAGTGGGCACAACCATATCAGCCACCAAGGATTTCCTTTTATTTATAAACTTTAGCTATATCCTTTGTCACTTGGCATTTAACTCTAATTGACATACTATTAAAGAATACCTTATTCAATAGTATATAGTGCAACAAAGCATGATACCAAATAAGGACCTAGAAAAATGTCCCATACCTTAAGGTGCGTTTCCTATCAATCAAGAATCTTTCATAGTTAGCATTTGAATATCTAGTGAGATTCAAGCTTCCTTCTTAGGGATACTAAAGACTTAAATTGTTTTTTTCCTTAATATACCTTAACAACCTTTTGATAGCTTTAATATGTGACTTTTAGGGTTAGTTTGAAAATATGCACATAAGTAAACACTACATATTATGTCTACTCTACTAAAAGTAAGATAAAGGATATATCCAATCATAACATTGGAAATTTTCTTTTCAACACTTTGACCTTGGCCATCTAGGTCCATATTTTTGTTGGTTGGCATGGAGGTGTTATGATTCTTGGTATCTAACATTTCATACTTCTTGAGAAGCTCTGTGAGGTACTTTTGTTGATGAATCAAGATCCCTGCTCTAGTCTATTTGATTTACAAGCCAAGGAAGAACACATCCATCATTTTCATTTCAAAATCATAATTTATCAACTCTACAAAATTAGAAACAATTAAGGATTAGTTAGTAGCTCCAAAAGATAATATCATTAATATATATATATATCTCATACAAGACCATGACATATAAGGATCTTTGTGAATATTTTACACCAAGATGAGAGGGCTTGTACATGACTCATATAACGCTTTTCCTAGTTTATGGACATGATTTGGATATTCACATCTCTTAAATCTATGAGGTTGCTCCACATATACATCTTCTTTCAAATAACCATTTGGAACTACAATCATTATATCCTTTTGTTAAAGATTTACATTCATGTTATCAAGGAATGCAAGCAGAATTCTAATAAATTTAATTCTAGACTATGGTGCAAAGGTTTCATCATAACAATTCCTTCCTATTGACTACACCCCTTTACCACCATTTTTGCTTTGTTTATGGTCACGACTCCACTGTCATCAAGTTTGTTTCTGAATATCGATTTTGTGCCAATGACTAAATCATGTGTAGGTCTAGAAAGAAGATGCCAAACTTTATTCTCTTTAAACTAGTTCAACCTTTCCAACATGGCCATAATTTAATAAGAGTAAGTAAAAGAAAATTTATAATCATGTGGCTTAATAGAAGATAAAGAGGCATTAGCTGCAAAAACGTCATGAGGGGATGGTTTTTTAATTTTAACTTCATTATTTATGTCACTCAATTTCATATTTGATGGTTGTGAGATTTGATATTTATTTTTTTCTAGAATTGATCGGAAGGCTACTAGGTGATTTGTATTTGTTCCACTTCAGTTGTGCTTTTAGAAGATTTAGGAACTGATGTAGTAATACCACTCTGTATCCTATAAGAATACTCCCTTAGGCACAAAAGATTATGTGCTAGGATCTATATGTCCTATGTGTAATGTAGAACTAGGATCAAGTTCGGTATCTATTTTCTCTTATCTAGAACTTGTAATTACCCTCTCTTCATTTTCTTAGGAGTCAATAGGATATTTGTTCATCTCAATTTTGAACTCTTCTTCATTAGTCTATTTGTGGCTCAAATTTATGTTTATTTCTTCAAAGATCACATGGATGCTAACCTTCATTACCATGATCCTCTTGATGTAGATCTCATAGGCCTTGGTATGAGGAGAGTACCCAACAAACATTACCTTGTCGTTTCTTGGGTAAAATTTAAACAAATTGCACTTATTGTTATGTACATAACTATTATAGCCATGCACTCTTAAGTGGCTAATATTGGATTTCCTTTCCTTTAGAATTTCAAAGGGAAATTTCTTTACTATAGCTCTCATCAAGGCTTTTTTGATGATGTAACTCATTGTGTTAGTAGCCTCAACCCACAAATTCTTTGTTAAGATCACTCTCATGTAGCATAGTTCTAGCCATGCCTTCCATTTTTTTCAATTCATTGCCACCACTTCATTTTACTATGGAGTTCAGAGAAATGAGAAACTATGATCTATTGATCTATGCCTTTATCCTTACAAAATTCAATGAAGTTAGCGTTATGGGATTCAATACCACATTCAAAACATATAGAGGTGAGTTGATGATTTAATTGATTTTCAACCTTTTAATATATATGAAAAATTCCTCAAATGTCTCTTCCTTAGAAGTAAGAAAGAGAGTTGGAGTAAATCCTAAGAAATCATTAACTATAACACATATATACCTGTTACGACTTGAGGATCCATGTGAATTAGCTCTGGTGGTCTTGAAGTATTTATTACATTATTAGATTTAGACGAGGAATGAGTATGCTTACACCCAACATATTCCACACAAACTCTATCCTTCTCAAACTTGAATTCAAGTAGTGCACCCACTGAGTGTTGAGTCTGTATCTCGTTTAAACGTATAGGGCTGACATGTCATAATCTTTTCTGCCATAACAAAGAGCCATCGTGCATCACATTGATAAAGGTTAGTGGAAGATTAAATTTATAGACATTATTATGTTTACCATCCTGCAATATTATATTCTCTATACACACAGAGAGAGAGAGAGAGAGAGAGATAGATAAAGAACCATAAAGAGAATGAATTAACACACCAGACATACAAGTCAAACACACACAAAAAGTAGCTAATGATCCAATGTCTAGATACCATTTACTTTACTTATAGCTTCATTATTCACTCACACCATTTATTTTAAACAATATAATGAAATGGCTAAAATGAGGAAGTACAAGAACTAGAAATTCCAATCCTAGGACAAAATGATAATATTATTTGATAAAGAAAGAAAATAAGTGGAGAGGAAAAGGAAGAAGTGGGGAGAGAGCAAGAGAGAGAGAGGGAGAGGGTATTAGGAAAATTATGAACCGAATGATAAAGATTATAAAAAATAGATTGTATTGCATTAAGAAAAATGCATAGTATAGTATGTGGTACATTGCATGTTATTTATACAACTTTGACTCTAACAAATTAGCTAATAACTTAGCTTAACTGACTAACCAAGAACAAACTACTAACATCTAATAAGCGGAGTATTCAGTCGTGCCATGCGTACATGTTATACCAACACCGCCTTTCAAGTTATAGGTTGGAAAGGAATGCCAAAACCCAACTTGGTTAATAAGTCATGATGTTTAGCATTAGAGAGAGGTTTAGTAAAGACATTAGCTAACTGATCTTTAGTGTTGATGTGGGATACTGTAATGAGACCTTCTTGAAGTTTCTCATGAACAAAATGACAGTCAAGATTAATTTGTTGCATCCACTCATGAAACACTAGATTTTTGGCAATAAACACTACAGCTTGATTGTCACATTTTAAAGGGATAGGGATAATGTTGGGCACTTCTAATTTATGTAGTAGTTAGGATAACCATGCAAGCTCAGCAGCTAAATGTCACATGGATTGGTATTCAACTTTAGCTAATGAAAGATAGATAGTAGTTCGTTTCTTATCTTTCCAAGAGATAGGAGAACCACCAATATGAATGAACCACCCACTAACAGATTTGTGTGTGTTTGGATAAGATGCCCAATTTGAATCTCATAATGCCTATAGTTGAAAATCAGGTTTGGAAGACATAAAAATACCCAAAGATGGTGAGGAAGAATGATACTTTAGGACATGATGTGAAGCTTTAAGATGGGGTAGTTGTTGCTTTTGCATAAATTGACTGAGAAAATGAGCAGCAAAAGCTAAGTTGGGGCATGTGTGAGTCAAAAAATTGATTATGCCAACTAGAGTATAATCTAAGCTGGGGTCTGGACATAAATCACCATCATCAACAAAGAGTTTAATGGTAAAATCAAGTAGTGTAGTGACTAAATGAGAAGAAGTGTAAGCAAATTCCTTAAGAAGATCCATGGTAAATTTTTGTTGAGTGAGTATAACACTATAAGGTTCCTACAAGACTTTAATTCCAAGGAAGTAGTGTAGAAAACCATGGTCCTTGATGCAAAAAGTGTTGTTCAAAAAGATCTTGAGGTTATATATTTATCGTGAATTATTGCCGGTAATCAATAAATCATCCATATAAACAATAGCAAAAAACACAAAACGGTCTTGTTTCTTAAAGAATAATGAATGATCATTTTCAAACATAATATAAACTTTAAATTTGAGAGCATGGGTGAGTTTGGCATACCATTAATGATAAGCCTTCTTAAGGACATATAGAGACTTGAATAATTTGCAGACAAAACTGGAGGGAACATCCAGGCCAGGTTCGGGCTTCATGTAAATTTGCTCGTGTAGGTCAACATGGAAGAATGCATTATTAACATCTAGTTGGTGCATGGAGAAAAATTTCTTAAAAACCATTGCAATGAGACTATGAATGGTAGTCATCTTTACTAGTAGGGAATATGTTTTGGTATAATCAATTTCCACCTTTTGTATAAATCCATGAATAACCAATTTGGCCTTAAATCTCTCTATGGAGCCATCAGCTTTATGTTTAATTTTGTACACCCACTTGCAAGATATGGGCTTCTTACCCTATGGGAGAGGAACCTAATCCCATGTATGATTCGCTTCTAAGGCTTCAAAATCTTTTGACATATCATTCTACCATACAAGATCACAAGCTGCCTCATCATAGTTAGTAGGTTCATGTGCTTGGGATAATGAGGTAAGGAGTTATTGATTTTTGTGGGAGAAAAGAAGAGAAACAAAAATAAGAGGGAGAAAGAGATGATAGAAGGGAGTGAGGGCAATTTTGTGGAATGATAACATTTCAACATATAAAATCTTTGAAATGAGATGGTAAGTGGTGCAGGCGTGTGGATCTTCTTGGAATGGGAAGCTATTCCTGAGAGTTTGGTGATGATTGAGAGATAATAGAAGGTTGAAATGGAGGAGTTTATGATGGCATAAAATATATTAAAGAAGGTGATACTTATTGTGGTGATCAAGGTGAAGCAGATGTAGATGTTGTTTGTCTTGGTGAAGTAGGTAATGGAGGTGGTGAAAAGAAGGAATCATGAGAAGTATTATATGTTGGAAACTTGACTGAATGAGTGGGAAAAAAAGGAAGAAGTTTATATGGAAACACATTTTCATGGAATAAAACATCTCGTGTGATAGAAATTTTATGTGACTCTAGATTATATACCTTCTAACATTTTATACCAAAAAGATATCTAATGAACACACATGGTTTTGCTCTAGGAGAAAATTTTGTTCGGTTATGTGGAAGAGTAGAAGCATAACATAAGCAAACAAAAGTGCTTAAATAATCATATGAAGGTGAAGCAGTATATAGAAGGCAATAAGGAGTTTTACCTTTCAAAAGTTTTGTGGGAAACCTATTGGTCAAGTATGTGAATGTGAGAATGCAGTCACCACAACACTTGAGGGGAAGATTGGATTGGAAAAGAATAGATTAAGTAACCTCCAACAAGTGTGTATGCTTGCACTTTAAAACTCCATTTTGTTGTGGAGTGTAAGTGCAACTGGTTTGATGATTTATAACATGGGAAGTGAACAATTATTTGGCCTCTTTACTACTACCTAATCCAAGGGCATTATCAGAACGAATGGTTTGAATTGGATCATTAAATTGTGCCTTAGTATATTGAATGAAAGCTTTTGGGAGAGATAAAGCATTAATTTTGTTATTAATTAAATGAGTCCATGTGGCTCTACTACAGTCATCCACTATTATGAGGAAATAGAAAAAACCATTGTATGTAAGAACATTATAGGGTCCTCAAACATCAATGTGAAGTAGTTGGAAAATTTGTGAAGTAGTGATAGAACTATGAGGGAATAAAATTTGTGTTGTTTGGCTCAAAGACGCACATCACATGGAAACTATAAAGCTTTATTCTCATTATAATCAATTGGAGACAAACTTTTGATTTTGTACAAGGGTAAATGGCCTAATCATCTATGCCATAGTACAATAGTTGAATTATTATAATTCTGATGGGAATTAAGACTATGACAAGTCATAAAACTTGCTAGAGAAATGCTAGAGGATGTAGTAGGTACAACTGTTTGATTATTGTCTAAGAGATAGAGTCCAACATACATTTTACCAAAGTCTAAGAGCCTCTTCATTGAAGGGGCCTACAGAGAACAACCATTATGAGAAAAAAATCAGGTGACACTGTAGTTGGAGACATAATTTGCAGATAGACAGTAAATTATATTGGAAAGAAGAAATGAATAGAACATTGGAAACAATGATAGATGATGCGAGTTTGACCAAAGCAACATGAGAGACTTGTATTTTCTGATTATTGGGTAAAGTGACAGTAAAACAAGAAGGAATTAAAGAGAGAAAAGCCTTATAATATATATGGTCAGAAGAAATGCTATTAAGGATCTTAGAAAATTGGGTGATGGAAGCTTTAAAATAAGCACATTCACTTAATTCACCATGAGAAGAACAAGCATGCTTACCTGCAAAATTAGTGGATGTTTTATTCTATGGTGCTTGAGACGAGGAAGAACCAATGTGTTGTTGATTGAGGAGGGCATATAATTGACTACATTGATCACTGCCCAAGCTAGGTATTGGACTAGAAGAGGAAGAAGGTGTAGAATCCTGTTGATCATATTTGACTTGGGAAGCTGTAATAATTCTTTTATTCTTGGTGAATTTGAAATCCGAAGGAAAACTATGTAGTTTATAACATTTTTCAATAGCGTGCCCTACTTTCTTATAGTATCTACATTGAATATTCAAATTGAAATTTTTATCATACCTGTTTTCCTTTGAGAGATTTGTCCTAGGTCTTGCATTCGAGACATCAAAAGAAGCAGAATGGTCAATAAGCTAAGAAGTAACATACATTTCTCTTTGCATATCCTCTTGTATAAGCATCGAATAGGTTTGAGAAATAGAAGGAGCAGGAGAAATCATGAGGATATTAACTCTTATATTTGTGTAGGATTCATTCAACCCCATTAAAAATTAAATAAGTTTATCATTTTGCTCATGCTTGAGTATCTCTTGCTTAGTTCCACAAGTGTAGCCATTTCAAGTGTAGGTAGGAGGAGAATGAACTGCAGAAATTTCATCCCATACTCTTTTGATTTGAGTGAAATAGTTGGTGATGTTATTAGAACCTTAACTTATGGAGGATAAATCTTTCTTGACTTGGAAAAGTTGTGCATTATTTGTCTAGCCAAACCTTTCTTCAAGATCTTTCCAAATATCATGTGTAGAAGTAGAGAACACCACGCTACTAGAGATTTCTTTACTCAAAACATTGGTTATCCAAGAAATCACCATGTTATTACACCTTTGCCAATGTTTGAAAGCTGAATCTATTGAAGATGGACGTAGACTAGTTCCGTCAACAAAACATACTTTATTCTTGACATTTAATGCTATCTTCATGGAACTTCTCCAAGCAGCATAGCCAAAACCTTCAAATTTGTTGGATATGAGTATAATACTAGGATGATCCAAAGGATGTATGTATAGAAAATGGTTGGGATTAGAGGAGAAAGATAAAGTTGTTGACTCAGTAGGAGAAGAATTCATAACTGAGTTTTGATTGTTAGATGAGTATGAGAAGTGATTGATTTAATTGACAGGAGCTTAAGGCTTTGATACCATATTAGGAAAATTAAGAACCAAATAATAGAGATTATAAAAGATTGATTGTATTGAGTTAAGTAAAATGTGTAGTACAGTATGTGGTACATTGCATGTTATTTATACAACTTTGACTCTAAGAAATCAACTGACAACTTAGCTTAATTGACTAACTAATAACAAACTACTAATAACTAATAAGCGGAGTACTCAGTTGTGCCATGCATACATGTTATACCAACAGAGGGGATGAAGGAAGAAAAAATACAAATGGAGATGATGAAGAATTCTTCTTAAATTTCCTTTTTAAAGCTTAACTTGTTTGGTTTCAATTTGAGATTGGGTTGTCTTGATTCTTTTGTTTTGTTTACTACCTTTTTAATTTGTTTGGAGTTTTGCCAAATTTAATTAGATGTTTGGTTGATGCATAAATTAGGTGTTTTTAACTCCTTTCAATTAGTAACATATTAGTTAATATAAAATAAATATGTACATATGCATTATATATAAGTGGTATTTTACATATTATGCTATAAAATAAACAATGCAAAAACAATTTATATTTTTAATTAAATTTTGGTAATATTTGATGATTGATATGCCAAAATTTCTTATCTTGAGCGACATTTAAGTGTTTCTTTCATAATTAATAGTTTTAAAATATTTATTTATTAATTGAAACAAGTATCAAACATTTCTTTCTACTTATATAATGCTTAAACATCATTTCAAGAAGTCAACGAGTGTCCTACCTTAATACTAAATTCTTATCATATAGATTTTTTTATGGTTTAATGGTTAACCAAAACACCAGACACATCTGGGATACAAGGACTCAACAGTCCACAAACCCACCCAAAAGAAAGAAGATCCTAAAGGAGACTAAGAAGTAGGGCGGATAAGATCAAATAAAAGCCAGCAATGTGTGATCCTACAGCTGAGACAGGCATTATAATTGATGCACAGTATCATCAACCCTATATTCACAAATGTGTTGACCGTATTTTAGCCATAATGCCACCCTAGTCTTGATCAGCATCAAAATCCAGTTCAGACAAATATTGACATTATCAAACACCGCTTTATTTCGAAACTCCCAGATGGTTCCAACCACTGCAAAAAAGGTTGTCATCCAGATTTAGCCACTGTTTATCATATAGAAAAGTGAGGTGTGACAGAGCAAAGCTCATCTAACGTATCCTAATAATCAAGTGAGTTGCTAACTTTTTAAATACACAACGTAGTTGACTTTTCAAATACACACATAATGGTCAGTTCACATAAGATAGAGCAAAACTAAAAACATATATATCTTAATATTTGAGTTGATGACATTTTGTGTACTCAAAAAAAAAGAGGAAAAAAAAGGGGTAAGGGAACCACTCCTGACATACGAAAAATATCCAATACAGAACATAAAAATAAAATTATATGTATATCAGCTTATACAATACTTATTAGCTGATATTTATAGAGAGTAACTAATATGCCATAATTTTTATTGTGAAACAAATAGAAAAATTATGCCTCAATCATAACTGCAATTTAATATTTATTGTTTGTGATACCTTGATATCGAGAAACTCTCACTGCGGCCGCAATTGCATTTATATATTTTTTTTGGGTATGAACCATCCCAAGGGCTCATGAACTTATTATTGAATGATTAACAGGTTGCTTAAAATTGTTCACCCTATACATGATGCAAATAAGTGTTATACATTTATCATAGATTAACAACTAATTGAAATGATGATAACACTAATTTATTCACAATTAAATTGAAAAAAATGCCTGCTATTTTCTGGAATGTTGAGTAACTAGAGTGATATATGGAAAGTTTTCCCATTAACTACTATTAATTAATTACTCCCTTCCCTTCTAATAGAAATTTTTTTTTATAAAAAAAGGAAAGCTCTTTAAAAATTTTATTTCTTTTATGTGGACAACAAACGAGGGGAGTCGGGACGGGGGCAACATCCTTATTCCGAACATGGTAAGAAAAATAATTTTTGAATTTATCACCATTTCTAAACTTTTTATTGGAAAAGCTCTTACCTGATTTTTAAGAGAATCAAATATCGGATCCTCAAAATCCGACTCTATTTCTAATACTTGATCTTATTTTTTTAAGATATACTTTTAATATAATTATATGAAAATAAATATGTAAAAATTATTCATGGCATGTTTGGGTTTGGGGATCGAAACCCCAAACACACCCCCACCCTGTCCCCTATAAGATTCACCAAACCCAAACTTGATCTTCGGATTCTTTTCCCAAACCCAAAAGAAAACTTTTTGATGGACTCCGAACTCTCGTAAAAAATTGTTATCTCAACGTTATTCATTTCAAATCCTACTGGTTGCTGTTGTTTGAGGCATTACTCTTGGTTTGGCTAGAGAGTTTAGAACAATTTGTTTTTGGGGTTTGCTTTTGACAATAAGATTGAATCATGGACTCTGGCAGCGGGATACATGTGAGAATATGATGGATTATTAGTTTGATGAATTTTTGATAATGGTTGTGGGGATTTTGTATTTAGGTTCGGATGCTTAAGATGGTTTGGTTTCTTCACTTGCGGCAGTAGATGATTCCCTCTTTAGGGAAAGAAAGATGGTTTTCTACCCTTCGATGAGAGGCACGAAGGGATTTTTTTGATACAGAGAGGTTTGGGTGTGATGCAGGCTATTGCATTATAGGGTTGGGTTGAAGGTTTTGGCACAGAGGTACGAAGGTTAGGGTGGTTTGTGGGCTATTACTTTATAAGATTAGGTTGAAGGTCTTTGAGTGTCAAGGAGGCCCTTCTAGTTAAATTCTATCTCAGGTTTTGGTTTAGTCTCTATTATTTGTTTGCATCATTTTCAACTAGGGGTATTAGTTGGTCTCTCCGAGCAGAAGTTGCCTCTTCTTATATGTTTTTGTCTTTCTCTTTAATTTTGGGACTAGCTTCACTCCTCCTTTGTTTCTTTATTTATGTTTTAGGATTTTGAGTTTCTTGGTGGTTAGGATTGTGGTGTTCACAATTAAAGCAGAAATAAGAATGTAGTGGAGAAAATAAATTTATGTAAGGATTTCACACTTAAAGGATTACAACAACTTTTCTTAGTATATGAAAAGTATAATTAATAATAAACTCTTAGGAATAATATACCCAATAAAAGACCAAGTATTAGAAGAAATTTAATGTTTTCTCTCTATTCTCTACATACTCAATAAATTTATGTAAGGATTTCTTAATATATTCTCAAATAATGCCAATGATAACAATATTCTCTTAGGAATAAAAATACATAAAAATTAATTATTACTATTATTATTTTATAAAAATTCATTGAACATAAAGTAGTTATGTAACAAATAAATTCAACTACTATAATTTGTTAATTAACATAAAGAATCTTTATATTAAATTATTAACTTGTGAATAAATGTAACAATTAATCAACTTATTCACCAAGAATCAACTTGTAAATAATTTCTAACAAATATTAACTAGGTTTTTCTATTAAACTAATTACTCATAGTCTAGTAGTATTCATATTTGAAACAACATTGATGTTGTCACCAACATGCTCCTCAAACTTTGATGAAAGGCATGATGGCTAGCGCTAGGTAGGGAAGGATGGAGAGAAAAAGAGTGGCAAAGGAGAATGTAAATTGGAGGACAAGGTGTTTTTTTTTTAGTTATTAAAAAACTAAAGACTATGAGGGAAGAAAGAGGCATATCTGTAGATTCAATCCTGTGACCCCGTGACACCATGAGAACCAACCAAGATAACAACTAACACCTCAAGCAATGATGTCCTCTTATTTGTATATATACTTTAACCATTATATATATTCACATAATACTGTTCGACTAGGGCTCTATGGTGTCCCGTGACACCATGTGAAGCCTAGGCTTAACCCTTGTCTCTACACATCTCTCTTGGATTTCTCTGCAAAAGTGGGGTATATGAATAAGAGGTCATGCATATATATATATAGGCGATGGACATCTCTATACACTTGCATCATCATCTTCTATGACCTTCTAACCTTATTAAATTAGTCCCAATTTTTGATTATCTTATTTAATTAGTAGCCACTCTTGACTTAACTTTATCAAATTTGGTTTCCTAATCAATTAAGCAATTTTTATTTGATAAACTTGCCTTCAAGTTTGACTATTGAAAGAAAATGTGACTTTTACTTACACGTTTACTTCTTAGCTCTTAAATTTTGTTTTTATTTTCTTATCTTAGGTTGGGGGTTTGGTTGTTTTATTTTGTTTTCGGCTACATTGATGATTGCAAGAAGGTTGGGTGCTTTTTTATGGCCTTATGCCTTTCCAAAATTATTAAAAAAGAAAAAAAACTATTGAAGAAGGCAACCCAAATCCTGAATGAGAGAAAACCATACACATCCTATGCGCTAGTTAAAATAATGCATGACATAAGGATTTATTGTCATTGCTACATAATGTATCCTAATAGACTATTCTAGAAACCATAATGGACCTATTGGGCTATTCTAGGGAGACCGTCACTAGAATATTCTTGGGGAAGGGAAGGGGTGGCTCTTCTCCTATAAATAGGGGGTAGAGTCATTCAGAGCTTCTCTTTATATAATACAATCTCCCTTTCTCTCTTTAAAGGCTCTCTCTTGAGTTCTCTTTTAAAGGGTTAGATGTGGTATTCTCGGAGGTATATCTAGCCTAAGTGTTAAGTATACTTAAGGAAGGCTGACTTAGTCTCTTAAGACGTGAGAAAAGAATGAGGCTGCACATAGCTAAATTTGGTGAAGAAGTCAATGTGTGATAGGAAACTCTACAAACAATATGCCACCTTATCAACTTGTCTCCAAGAAACCCTCTTAATGATGATGTAGCCGACAGAGTGCAGGTTGACAAGGATATAAGCTACAACCACATTAGGGTATTTGTACATATACCAAGAGATGAGAGGATAAAGATGGATGAGAAGGCTCGTTAATGTGTGTTCATTGGATATGGTGAAGAGAAGCTCCGCTATAAGTTGTATAACCTAGTAGTTAAGAAGGTCATACAAAGTAGGGATGTTGTGGTTTTTGAGACCAAAACATCAAACACTTCGTTGAGGATGGGAGGTCAGAAGCCTACATTGATGATCTTGTGGACAAGAGATGATTCCAAGACAGGTGGTCCAGCGGCTAAGGTGTGCTCAAGAGGGATGGTGGAGGCACTTTCTGAATTATAAGAGGAGATGTCCAAGTAGCAAGGCCAGGCAAAGGCGAGCAAAGAGCGCTAGTTGGAGCAAATGCAACCCTAATAGTCTGATAATCCTTAATCCCCCTATGGAGTGCGAAGATCCACTAGAAGATTGAGGTTAGCGAGCAAGTACATTGCAATAGATTATGTGCTACTCTCTAACAATGGAGTCCCTATACTATGACAAGGCCTCGATGATATTTGTAAGGAGAAGTGGGTCATTACAATAAAGGAGGAAATGAGCTCCCTTTAAAGGAATAAAACCTATAAGCTAAAGGGGAGAAAAGTCTTGAAGAACAAATGGGTCTTCAAGATTAAGCATAAGGAGGCCAAGACCGAGTCGAGGCACAAGCTAAGGTTGATAGTCAAGGGATTTGGGTAGAGACAAGGGGTTGAATATGATGAAAATTTTCCCTGGTGGTAAAGATGACATTCATTCGTGTGATTTTAGGATTAACTGCTACTCCAAACGTAGAGGTGGAACAACTTGGCGTCAAGATAACTTTCCTACATGGTGACCTTAAGGAAGGTATGTACATGGAACAAGTGGAGGGGTTCGAGGTCAAGGGTGAAGAGGATATGGCGTGCAAGCTAGTGAATAACTTATAAGGACCAAAATAGGTGCCGAGATAGTGGTACATGAAGTTCGATTCATTCATGGATGAACAAGGGTACAAGAAAACATCAACAGACCATAGTGTCTTCATGTAAAGATTTTAGGTTGTCAATTTCATCCTTCTACTTATGTATGTGGACAATATGATGATTGTAGGCTAGAATTGACATTGTATTCGGGTCAGCGTCTGGTCAGGTCAGTTTTGGGTAGGGTTGGGTTGATGAATTTAGTGGGCTATGTCAGGTCAAGTTGGGTGGGTCAGTTAAACTTTTACTAACTCTAATCACAACCATTTTATGAGGCTAAATCAAGTTAGCCTAACCCTAACAACTTGGCATTTGTATTGATTACGTTATCAAGGTCCTCCTTTAGATCTCTGATCTCTCCCATACGCTTCTCTACCTTCACTAACCTATCTTCGAGTCCGTTGAGGATGTCCTCGGACTTTCCCCGACTTCTCTTCTTTAATTGTGCATCTACCATGATGCTGATCTTAGTGTTGTTACTTTCCATAGTACTCTTAGAATGTTACTCGTAACATGCTTGCTCGAAACGTGTTTTCCCTTGAACCTTGCTTTAGTACCAACTACCATGACCTGACTCTTCTTATAGAGTCTTGTGAGGTGCTTGACTTAGTCACGACCCTTTTGTGAGGTTAAATCAAGTTAGCTTAACCCAAGCAAAGACAAGCAAAGAGATTTAATATAATAGATAATACAAGAGAGAGTTAGAGAGGAAGTTTATGTAGTATTAGATTAAGAAAGTACAAAGGAGAAAGAGAGGTGGAAGCTCTTTGATGGGTTGGAGCAAATGAAGTCCCTTCTTTTTATGATTGAGGCCTTCACTCCAACTCCTCAAATAGAAGAATCAAGACCCTTGCATCTTCTACAATCTTTGAGTTTAGAATATTCCATTATTTTCCAATACCTTTCCTTATGTATAAGAACACTTGAAATTACTATATTTTCTTTTCTTTTATTCTACAATATTCTATATTATTCTATACTTCTCTATGACTTTCTAGAACATTCTAGTACCCACTAGAAAATTCTAGAGGGTTGTAAACTTATTTAATATACATATTTAGCTATATTGAGTCTCCCAAATGCTCTATCTCTATCTGGAACCTTCTAGTGAGCCTTAATCCTATTATTGCATGACAATACGCTAAAAAAGATATATACTTTAGTAGGACATGTAAATGTAACAAATAATAATATTTTATTATTATTTAATAGTAACTTGGTTTAAGATATACATTGTAAATGTTTTATTTTTCTTTCATGTTTTTTTAGTAGGTTTAAGATTTTTTTAATTATTCGCTCATTGATCAGTGATTGAGATTGTCTCTATTTATCGATGATTTATTGGACGATAAATGTAAAATTTTAAAACTATAGTTTATCTATAATTTCGCGTCACGGCTGATCCAAAAATCAGTAATTTCACATCTTGGTTGATCCAAAAATTGCTAAATGGTGACCATTATGCTATAGCAAAACTGTTATTTGGTTGTATGTTTCTAGGGTCAGACCTATTACGGGCTGTAGTTTGATCATACGTACTTAGGCACTATAAGTAAAAAAAGCACGTTAGTTTATTGATGATGCTCAAGGTGGTTCACTATAACTTATGAGTTATGATTCACTGGAAAGCGTCTTCATAGATTTATTGTTGAAGGGCTTTTGGTTTCTTGGTACTTCACCGGACTGATATTATCATATGTATTATCCACTACTTAATTATTGAAAAGGATAATGTAATTGCCACTACTCGATTAACCAGTCCTGTACTAGAACGTTTTCATATGTACTTCCCATGTTCGTTTGTGATTGGTATACATGGGGTATGTTGACCATGCGTTGGTTGATCTTTTGTCAGTTAAAAACTTTATGGCTGACCCCAGATTCACAAGGTCAAGATTCATCGGAGTTTTTTTTTATTTTTTTATTTTTATTTTTATTTTTTTATAATTTTTTATAATTTTTTTTATAAAGGTATTCTCTCTACTGAAACTCTATTAGGTCGCCAAAAATCTTGATGTTTTTTGTGCTATTTAAGACCTAAGACGTAACCCTGATGAAATATCCATTCATTTGGGGGGAGATGCTTCTCGCACAAAGCAACAAATCCTTGCTCTTACTTTTCATTCGGAGAACTCACTGGATCTCTTTTCAATACATTTTTATCGCTTTGGAAAGTGCTACAGTTCCTTTTACACTATCAACGGATAAGATTCTTGCCCGGATACTGTCATGAAAATTACTAATGCTACACTTTTCATAGTTAGGAAATTAAGGAGGGAGCATGTCTTTACTAAATTATTTATCATTATATATAGATGAGTGAGTCTTAACTTTTGTGACATATATATATAGGCGGAAGGGGTGGACAATGTTTTCTCACCAGTTTGGAACCAAAACCCAAGCAAGGATATACTGTATGTGTGTAGGGGACCTTCTTTTCCATGCTGAGGCCGTTGTAGAGATCTATGAAATCCGCCCAGTGTCCACTAGTGACCTTCTAGTCAGGCAGCTCACAAGTGGTTACAACGATGCATTCCCCTCTACAAATGTAGATGGTAACTAACTTTCCTACTTGCATGCGTCTTCTATTATTATTGCGACAATATGAAGTCATTTTATTTTTTTCAATGGAATGGCCGGCATCCTATAGAAAATGGAGTACAGATTGTTGGCAGCAACGGTAGAGCAGTAATATGTGAGACTTTGAAAAAGCAAAAGTAGCTCAGCATTTTAATGCTGTTCTGCCATTGTTGCCAACAATTTAAAAGTTTTTGTTCCCATATTGTCATTTAGGATATCGGTTGAAGAAGGTGTAGATAAAGGAATAGAAAAAAAATATTAAAAGGACTAGTAATATTACATGCACTCTCTATCATAAAGAACACATTCTCATAATCACTAGTGAGAAATTTATCATAATATAATTTTGAAGAAAATGCTAAACGCTATGTTATTATGTTCTAGTATATCTGACCAAATATGGGGAGATGTGATGTTATCTGCCTGTTATGTTTTAAATAGAGTCCATCATAAGAAGTTGGATAAAATACCTTATGAATTAAGGAAATATTTTGAACCTAAGAAAAGTAAAAGACAAATGATAGAGATTACCTTTGGGCTTGATTTTGTTACTACTTTCCTAGTTGAAAATGATAATCTTGGTACTAATGTGAATGTGGTCAATAAGACCAAATCATTTTTTGTGCTGTCATTTTGATATGAAAGATTTAGGAAAAATTGATGTGATTTTTTATATTAAAACATGGATGATCCTAAAACCTATAACAAGGTGTAACATTAATAAATGCTAGTTTATGAATTGGATTCAATTAAGGCAAATCACATATGGGATTTAGTGGAGTTACCTAGAAGATGTAAATCAATTAGATGTAAATGGATTTTTAGAAGGAAATTGAGAGCCGATGTTATCATTGATAAGTTTAAGGCTCAGTTGGTCGTTATAGACTATATGCGTAAGAAAGATATTAACTTTTTTAATACTTATTCTTCTATAACTAAAATTGCCCAAGTATGTTTTTTGGTTGCCTTGGTATCCATGAACCTGTAGTCTATCAAATGAATGCTAAGAAAAAAGCAAAAGCAGCTCAATATTTGATTGCTGTTCTGCCATTGCTGCCAACACAGATGTGTCAAAGCAAATATATATATATATTTGTGTACGGAGATCAACTACCCTCAGGGACAAAATTAGTTTTTCGATGTACAAGGAATGGCGGAGGCAAATCAAAGAAGCACCTATACATAATGGATGATGCAGAAGTCGGAGAGTTTGAAGGAGGTAAAATAACACAGCTAACGACGGGGAAGTTAAGGAATGGGAAGGAGCTGGATTGCATTGACACATACTGCAAGTGGTCTCCGAGCGGAGATTTGATAGCTTTCTCATCAAATCGCGATAGGGCTGACGATGCACCAAAAAGGAAGTCGGATCCTGAAACAGGATTCTTTGCGGTATACCTAGCGAGGGCCGATGCTCCACTGTCAGCACCGATAAGAGTGATAACTAGTGGCAGTGATGTTTCAGGGCATGTAAACCATCCATTCTTTAGTCCCGATGGACTAAGCATCCTCGTCGTTTCAGACCTTGCAGGAGTGTCTGTCGATCCTATTTCTTTGCCTCTCTTCCTGCATTCTGTGAGGCCATACGGAGATCTCTTTAGTGTTAACATTGACCCGACTGCCATAGAGGAATAAAGATTTGAAGAATTTCGAGCGCATTACGCATAGTAGATACGAGAATTCTACTGGTACTTGGACCAAGTTCTCTTCTCAAGACAAGGATGCTGCACGGAACCTGATCTTAAAGGACCAGACTGCATACACTTCTGCCTGCCCTTATCTTCAAGCTCACGGAGGCGAAAATTTTCACATGACTGGCCACCTTTGCATCCCAAAAAGATGTTGTTGATTTCCTCAATCGGCTTGCTTTCATGTTCTCAGTTCCAAAAAGAAGATGGCCATTGCTTCAGACATTGCTTGCTATAATTTAATTTCTTCTTCCAGTAACGTATGATGATGTATCGTACGCAAACGCCGTTTGATTGTTGTTTTCGGAGATATTGATCCCAGTAATCATAATAATAATAATAATAATAATATCTTGCATTCATATATATTAAACTTGTGTATAAAGTTTCAATACCGAAATCCATAAGAAATGATCACAAAAGAACCCTGAGGGTATATATTACGGCCAAAGCTAACGCAACTAGATATGCCCTTCGCTTAACTACGTTGATGCACCAGAAACGATCAAAACAATAAGTCAAGAACTCACTTAACTACGTAGATGCAAGACTTAAATCAAACGATCAAAACAATAACTCAAGAAACTGAGCATGAGTGTTTTGAAAGCGAACAGCCATATTTCTCAAAGTATTAAGAAGAAAACATTGTGAAAGCAACTTGGATATCTGCTCTCACTCCAACCCTGCACCAAGCATCCTCAGAGTCCTTGCCGTTGAGTGCCTCCTCTTCCATCGAGTTCATAGGAGGATCCGCAGTTAATATTAATTATAATAATAAACATATGCTCAGCATGGCTCAATAGTGGTAAATCATATCCACCATACAATACCAAACATGCATACCATACGAACTAACAATATTACCACAAAGTAAGACAAACCATTTTATTATATTTCCTTTAAAGATACTCACAAATAACTCAACCAATCCATTTATCAAGCTTGAGTGGTACAAAAATACATTCCTGAGGAGATCTCTCCAAGGAACAAGACCAATCAAAATCCAAATCCGGTGGCCGTTCGCCACAAAAGATATCCACAGAAATGTCCATTCTGGATGATCAATCCAGTGAGAGGACTCTCGGAAAGAATACCAACCTAGGTACTCCACCCATTAAGTATTCACTTTCTCTAAAAGTTCACATGCTATTCTAGTATGGTAGATAAGAGACCCCAATGTCGACATCGTGGTGTGCAAAATAAATAAATAAATCTAAAGCGGCGATTAGCCCCTAAATCCAAGATAGAGAAGTCTATTTCCCAACAACAGAAAGAATGCACTACCACGGAAAGGGGTTTTAATAACGGTTATTTTATAGTTTTAATAACGGTTTTCAACCGTTATTGAATCGCCCGTTATTAAATCTTTAATAACGGTTCATAACCGTTATGAAAAATACACAAAAACCCGCGAATATGTGCGAAAACTGGAGTTTTAATAACGGTTTTTAAGTAAAAACCGTTATTAAAACTCCAGGTTTTAATAACGGTTATGATGAAAACCGTTATTAAAACGTAGGTTTTAATAACGGTTCTTATTAAAACCGTTATTAAAAACAGGATTTTTAATAACGGTTCTTATGAAAACGGTTATTAAAACCTACGTTTTAATAACGGTTTTCATCATAACCGTTATTAAAACAAGGTTTTAATAACGGTTTTCATAAGAACCGTTATTAAAACTCCTATTTTTTCGCAGTTTTTGCAATTTTGTTCCTGCCCACATACACATTTGTATGTTCAAATAATTACCAAATCTGCATTGTAAAACAACATCAATTGATAACAAATCTGCATTGTAAAACAACATCAATTGATAACAAATCTGCAATCACACCATAATTTCAATCAATCCCTTGTTAATACACCGGACATATATACTCAAGAATCAAAATTAGTAGGCATACCACAACTTGGTAGCTCTACACCCCAAAGCAAAATGTTTTAAGGTTTTCAAAGAAGACTTAAAGACATAGACAAAATACAAACATGTAGCTCGTCTTCTTCACTCGAACCCTTAAAAACTGGAATTTCATCATCATCATCTAAGTTCCTTTGTCTTGAAAATCTGGTTCCAGTAGCTCTTTGGAGGTACCTAATTACACGGAATTGGCATAATTACAGTAAGAAAAGGCCCTAAAAATAAGAAACATAACAAAAAAACCTCAATTTAGAGGCCAAAATAGCCTTTTTTTAGGCTCCGATATAGTCCAAACCGGCTACGCCGATTTGCCACGTTGTAGATCTCAAAAAAATACCCAAAATAGCCTCCTAGATCACCTAAATCCGAAGTCCCATGAAAAAGTTATGACCCTCCAAAGTTACGAGAGGTGAATCTAGCTCTAAATAGCCTCAATAATGTCTTCTCTTTTGCTTATTATGGTTGTAGCTCTAAATAATGTTGAATCTATATTCTCCATACAAACAAATACAACAATAATATGTAAAGGTCTCGGCCAACACATCTATTTGTTAATATATAACAACAACGCAACAAATTCAACAACAAACAGAAAAATTTTCAACCAACACATTCAACAACACATTTTCGAACGAAACCCTGGCGACATGAATTTATATAAGTAGATAAAAAGTTACGAGAGGAATAACAAACACATACATAAAGTGAGCTAGCTACAAACATGATGGTGAGAATGTTGAGAGAGGCAAGGGATTCAAACACGACGGTGCAAGGGTTTGCAATGGCAGAGGCGTGGTGGAGAGTTGGCGGTGCGAGGGTTTGCAAGGAGAAGGAGAGAAAGTGAACGAAGGTGCAGAGAATCTGAAAATTTTGGCACGAAACAGAACTGAATTGAATGAAATATAAGTTTGATTTTGGGGTTTTAATAACGGTTCCTGAAAGAACCGTTATTAAAACATCTTTTAATAACGGTTCTCTCAGGAACCGTTATTAAAACTTTCAGACTTTTAATAACGGTTCCTGAAAGAACCGTTATTAAAACCTCTTTTAATAACGGTTCTTGAAAGAACCGTTATTAAAACATCCGTGTAAATTTTAACATTGCCCTTTTAATAACGGTTTTTACTATAACCGTTATCAAAACTATCCCGCCCATAAATTTTCACGCATTTGACAACGGTTTTCGAACTACCGTTATTAATGTCCCGTTATTATTTCCCGTTTTCGTAGTAGTGATGGTTCCTTTTTTGTCTTACCGTGTTTATTGAAAAGGACCCGAAAAGAATTGAAAATGCATCTAAGGTGCTCATTAACTCGGTACGTGTATAATAGTATTATAAGAATAGAAATATTATCCCGATATTATATATAATTTATTTAAAATTAAAAGAATAGATAAATATTTATTTTAGATCTTATTAATATCTAAAGTAAATATTTTATTATTATTAAAAATTTAATATTAAAAATCTAAAATAGAAAAAAAAAATTCCACCCCTATTTATTGATGCCAAACAAGCACTTAATATCATAAGTATGTGTGTGTTTTATTGTACCTAGAGCCGGCAAAAGTTGACCCGACCCGAAAAATTCGATGAATACCGACTTGATCCGTTCGAATTTCGATCCGATTTTATCCGAGTAATTAAAAGCCTGAAACCTATCCAACCCGATCCGATACATATCCGATATCCGATATAACCCGAGAAATTATAAGCCCGAAATAAACCCAACCCGATCAGCTATTCACCTGAAACCCGATATAACCCGAAAAACTATAAATCCAAAATGACTTGACCTGATCCACTATTTATTCAAAATTTGATATTATCTAAAAAATTATAAATCTATAATGATTCAACTTGTTACTACCCAAAAATTAACATTAACCTATAACTCAAAATTTTTAAAACTTCATAAAACATGAAATAATATAGATGTACAACTAATCCATACTAGCACTTACATCAATATCTAGAAACAATATACTTTCAGAAAATTTATATCACATATGTATATACAAATACAATATTCATTGATACCAATAGAAATAAAAGTAGAGAAAAAAAAAAGAAAAACACTACTATTCCATTTAAATATTAGTTCACTTCCATTATTCAATCTAGTACTATAAGATAATAACAGTGCGGCCTTGAATACTATATGTTAGTATCTATACGGCCATACCTTGCAATATAGCACCTACAACATCATAAGAAAGTAGAAAAAATCTAGAGTGAGAATGTTAGTTATTCATTATAAAAAGTGAAGATTAATATTTTTTATTACTTCAACAGTGTTAAATAGTAAGAAGTCAATATTAGTCAGTCTTTTGTCAATAATAGTCATTATTACTTACTTTATCTAATTTTAAGGACCCAAAAAATTTAATATAATAATTCACTTTTAATTGAATAGGATAAATTAAAATAAATGATCTCAAAATAATTAGCTTTTAATAATATCTTGGAATAAAAATAAAGAAAGAAAATGACACAAGCATGGATCAAATATGAAATGACCTAAATCCAATCTAAATTTGACCCAACAATATACTAATTTAAATTCAACGAGCCCGATCCGAACATGAAGCGAAATTAGAACAACCCGAATTTACCCAAATCTGAGTCCATCCGATCTCAACCAGACCCGACCCGAGAGCTTAGAATGACCTAAGATTATCCGATACTGAGTTGATCCGAATCAAACTCGACCCAGCCCGACCCAACAAAATGATCCAAAATTATCTGAAACTGATATGACCCGATTATCATGTTACCCGATCCGATAGTGAATCGACCCGCCCGATTGCCAGCTCTAATTGTACCCATGACATTTCAAAAAAATTTCACCTACTTAAAAATCTACTTTGTCGTTAGTGAGAGGCTTGTAAGTCCTCTATTTATATATATATATAAAATTAACAACTTTTATTCATTTTGTTTTATATTTTTCTTTTCTTTTGGCAGTTACTCTTTTCCGATGAACTTTTTCTTTGGAAGACTCGTGGGTCCATTTTGAAAGTGAGTATCAAACAAAGATGATTAAAAAATATTGCCATTACCTAATCAAATCTTTTGTGTCCCAAAGCTATCGGCTAACACTACCTTCTTTCGGTTCTCTTTTCCCGGTAGGAGATTACATGGATGCCAAAAAAAAAATAAGAGAGAGAGAATCATCTATCTTCATATAAGATATTACACAATTATAGTGGTTCCTTCTTCACTCTAAGTAGAAAGGACAAAGGCTTAGTTTCTTTTCCATGAGGCAGGGACTTGATTCACACCTCTTTTGGTACAAATATCAGGTGTGAAGGACATGTGGACCTGTTAAAATAAAATGGCTATAGTAATTCAGGCAGTCATAGTGAGGGTTAGATTCTGTAGATACCCACGGTAGCAAACATATATTTTCAATATTTTTGAGGTAAATGTAGTAATTTACCTCCGTTATAATAATCAAATGGAGGGTTAGAGGCGACCCCTATTGTAAGTGTATTGCCTTTTAAGATATTACACACTTACACCTTGATGATAATGTACTAAATTAAAGATGATGCCAATTAAGCCATCAAGTACAGCAAACATAAAAATAAACACATCACCTTGGCCTTTATTAAACTCTCACCTAGGAAAACAAAAACTATGTGCAGCTAGTCAATAACTTCTTCTTTTAATCTTGTTGCAAGTAACTAGAAATATATAGAAAATCAAACTAAAGCTAAACAACCCTATCATGGGAGATACTCCCATTTCTAGGAAAAGACAACCCTATGAAGACAAAATATAGACAATAGTAACACCCAAATAAAGCATTCTCATAGATACCACTAGTTCATTATTACAAAATATACAGTTAAAATCTTTACATATATATAAAATATGGAGCAAGAATATGACCAGTAAACATGTATAGAAGCATCCCCCAACTACTCACAAAATAATATATCCCGTCTATTCACTCTTTTCACATGAAAAAGGTAAATCTATATACCCACAAATAGGAGAAAAGTTTCATTTGACTAAAACAACCCAAAATATATTTGAAAATACTAAATTATAGTCATTTGTATAGAAAAGTAGCTAACAAGGGCCTTATTATTAACCCATTCAAACGAAACCCTTTTTTTTTCACTATGAACACATTAGTTAAATTGGTATTTTCTTTTTCAAAAAATAAATATAAGTGAGAGCATGCCAGGTGTGTTTCTATTTAACCTAAATCCTACATCTTTCAAGTCAATAGTCGTACTTTTGGCCACAATCTCCTTCTCGTTCTCCTTTTATGTGTTCATTTTCCTCCTTTTCTATTATCTTACACTTCAATCTTGTCTTACCTCTAACCTCACAAAATTTAGATATGACATTGTTGAAGGTATGCATTAATATTAAATTTATTTTAATATCTTCAAATTTGTTTAAGTTGCTAGCTTATGTTTTAGCTATATGTTATATCTATTATTATCTCTTTTCTCTTTGGATAGGTTAACTATTACCATAGTGTATATATAATAACATTTATGCATGATGCAAATATTTATATTCAAAAATTACTCTCCATTATGTTGCTATAAATAGGTTTTAATGTTGTAAAATTTTAAATATAACTCATTTAGACTTAAATTAATTTGTGTAACTTATTTGATTTTATTGAATATGAAACTTATATTTTCTGTGTATTTGTTTATCAAAATATAGTTTTAAACTTTTTGGTTACATGTAGAGAATAAAAATTTAATAATATTATTTAATTAACATATCCATTATAATTAAGATTACAATACAATGTATTTGATTTACTTACATATTTATGATTGACTTATATCAAAGAAGAATTACAAATGCATGTACAGTAACAGAGATAGAAATTATTTATCTCATAAATAAAAGGTAGTTTTCTCTATGACTCCTTTCATTGTATTGATAAAAGTGCCACACATAAACAAAAACAACAATCTATTAAGTATGTTACTATACGTAAGAGATTGTGAGCAAAAAGGATTTATAATTGGAAGCAGAATTATTTCTTTTAAATTATCAAATGTAAGTTTAATATTGAGACTTAGAATGTATAGTATAGTTATATAATTGGGTTTTGATTATGGGATTAGCGAGTTTTGGAAATTGTTTCAAAGAATACACAAAGATGTGCTTGTGACCCGTAACAACGTGAAAGACATTATTAAAGCAGCTAAGGATTTTCAATTAGGTAACACTAATGAGGATATTGAAATCATGTATAAAGCATACATTTTTATAACATGTTTGCTCTACACACCAAGCAAAACATTACGATGTAATTGCAAGTTTACTTGACTTCTAGATGATATTGAAGCCTACTAAAACTATGCATGGGGGTTCATTAGTATATGAATTTATATGAAAAGATGGTTTGAATGGCTTAAAAAAGAAGGTAAATTAACTTCTAAATTTCATTTGATTTTATGTGCTCAATTATTATTGATAATAAATTGCTTGTTGCAATAATATGACCCTAGTTCTTCTCCTTCATACAACTAATATTTATAAATTCAATAAGTATGGGCTATTGAACATTTAAAATTATATGATGCCTTGTATGATTTGAAAATTTGGCCTCAATATAAGAATTATAACAACAAGATGAGTAAGAAGGCTGTGGTGGCTTTATAATCAAATATTAGCTTTTTCGATAATGTAAGTTTAAATACAAAGTTTTTATTTTATTTTAATTATTTATATACTAGAATTGGTTCATTTCTATAATATGTGTGAAATTTTTTGTTCAATTAGTCTTAAGGAAAGAAGAAATGAGCAAATCGGTTGTCAATGAAGTATATGGTGGCAATCAACAATCATCTTTGGCATCAAAATAGGTATATCCAAAGTATCTACTACAACAAGATTGGAAATTAAAATATGGTGAATTATCTAATAATTATGATATGTTGCAACAACAAAATTATTTCTTAGAACAACAATATAGTTTGTTGCAACAAGATCATAGCGAATGCTTATAGCAAAGATATGTTATAACAAATGTTGATGATGAAATGAACTATAAAACATATGAAGATGTGGTGACTATGAAGGTTTTCTTGACAATGATGATGATGAATTATAATAGTAATATTTTTTTTGTTCTAAATAGAAGAAAATATATCATCTAAATATTGCTAAAACAAATTAAGGAAGGTGTTCAATCTTTGAAACTCGATTCTCGCTTTCTTTAGCCCATGTCAATCATTAATGAAAATGTAGGTTAAAAATCATCACTCAAGATCTTCTTATGCTCACTAATATGACTAATGAGGCATAAGAACAAATTTTTTATTTGATTATAAACATGTATCTCATTATCATCATTGTCATCATAACAAATTTTGTCTATACATACAACATCATTGGCTAATACAACATATATTTATGTTGTTAATAATGACGGTATGTAGTATGCCATAAATTGGTTACAGTCTGTGAGGAATAGGTAAGATATTTTTATTATTATGAGTGAAAACTGACAAATATTCCATGAAATCCAAAAGGTATAATATGTTTATTAGGTTTATTGAAATACCTAGAATTGAAATGATGCTACTCAAAGAAGGTGTCTTATCAATACTTAAGGAGATATATAATAGGGTAATCATAAATGACGTTATTAAATAGTTTATTTAGCTCTTGGTGATGTTAGATTGTATGTATTTCTATGTTTTTTTTATTAGGATTAGCACCTTTGTGTTGGATACTAGTTTTCTTTTGATTTTCCAACTAGTTTATTTAGCTCTTGGTGATGTTAGCTTGTATGTATTTCTATGTTTTTTTTATTAGGATTAGAACCTTTGTGTTGGATACTAGTTTTCTTTTGATTTTCCATACATGTACATCCTATTAAAGGAAAAAGATATAAAATGGATCAAAATAGTGTGCAAAGGGGCCTCAAAGAAAAATGGATGCAACCATGAAAAAAAGGGAAAAAAAAAAGTTTTTAGAGCTTTTTATTCTTAAAAAGTACACCCATGCTTTTTCTTGATAAAAAAATAAATTACATTGGCAAGTTATTTTTATAAACACACTAGTGCTTTTTCATAATAAAGCCCACGACAGTTATTTATAAAGGAAACGAAAAGACAATGTAATCATTTTTAAGATGGCTCATGATTCGAATAGGGTTTTTCTCTATCTTTTCATATTCATTCTCAAATGTTTGTATCTAGAAAGAAAAATATATATTAACCATTAGAATTTAATTTTGAAGCTTTGTAATCAATCGGATCCAGCAATCGACTCTTCATATCTTCAACACATTTGTTCTATCTTCTAATATATTACCCTATTTACTTCATTCATATCTAATTTATGTATTATGATTATTAAGTCTACTATGTGTTAGTAATTTCAAGATCTAGGATTGAATAAGGTTTAACTCTATTATTGATTTGATGAATTGATTGAATTGTTATTGAAATTGTTTGATTTTTGTTATTTAGTTAGTATAATTTAATTACTTAGGGTCAAAACAATTAACCATGATTTTAATCTAAGTAGGTTTTTTGTTTATAATTAAAAGATTATAACCAATACCACAACTTGGCAATTGAACAAGAATTAATGACTCAAAAAAAATTAGATTAGTGTTTCTCAAAATTAATTTAATTAGCTTGTTTTTAATGGGTTTAATTAGATCTACAACCATAAAAATATCTCGTTAGATTTAATTGAGCATGAATGTGAGTTGTTGAAAGAGTTTAATGGTTAATTTTGGCTAATTGCTCCTAATGTATTTAACAAATCTGATACAAGATAGATTGATTTATTAAATTAAATTGGATTTGTTACTAAAATTCAATCATAGGCTTGTTTCTAATTAATTAATTTTAGAATTAGTAGCCTCCATCATTTTTATCATTTTATTTATGCATAGTTATCATCTGTCCCTTTTTTTATTAATACATTTATATAGTAAAAAACAATAAAAATTAGCAGTCAACACCGATGTCGATCCCTAAGGATATGATTTTTACTACGATATCTATACACTTGCAAATTCAAGTGAACAAGTTTTTGGTGTCATTAACAGGGATTTCAATATTATAATATTGACTCTTTTTATTAGTTGAATGGGCTAGATATTTTATTTTGTTTTTCATTCTATGTTTGAAGTTTTCCTTTACTTTCTTGTGCATGCACCATTACATGCTCTTATCCTAACAACTTGGAGAACTGGTTGAGTATAATCTCAATATCGAAAGGACCTTGTGGGTTATTAGAAAGTGGGAACAAGAAATAAAGAAAATTTTAAATAGTAGTACCACCATGGCAAATCAAGAAAATTTAGGATACCAAGATCAATCTTTAAAGGATTTTGGTTTATCAACATCTCATGGCACACAATTAAGCATCACCAGTCCTAATATAACATCCAACGGCTTCAAACTCAAGCTTTCGCTTCTTTCCATGGTCTAGAAGAATTAATTCAGTGGTACTCAAATGGAAGATCCTTATTTATAAATCTCAATCTTCCTAGAGTACTATGTTACTTTGAAGATGAATGGAGTATCTGATGTGCTATCAAGGTAAAGTTGTTCCCTTTCTCATTACAAGACAAGGTAAGGGCTTGGTTGCAATCACTTCCATCTGTCTGCATCACTACATAAGACCAACTCTCACAAAAATTCATTGTTAAGTATTTCCTTCCATGCAAGATGGCTTAACAGAGAAATATGATAATAACCTTCACACAAAAAGAAGAGGAATCATTGTATGATGCTCAGGAGAGGCACAAAGACCTTTTAAGGATATGTCCACATTATGAATTAGAAGATTGGTTGATTATCCACACTTTCTGCAATGGTCTTTTTCTACTACACTTGGATGACTATTGATGTTGTAGCTGGTCGGGCACTAATGAAAAAGAGTGTGCAAGAGGTTAGATAACTCATTAAAGATATGGCCTAAAATCACCTCTAGGGGTTAGGTGAGTGCTCTTTTTTAATCATCAAGAATCTAAGGTGAATCCTCTATTTTAAAATTTTGACAAATTATGTATTAATGTCATAGCAAATCATACTAATTATGCATCATATGAAATATGTGACATCATATATCATACTGCATTAGAGTGTCAAGTTGGAATATCCATTTCACCTTATATTGAGTGTCAATAAGCATCATATTCAGATGAAAAATTTTAATCAGAAGGGGGTACATTTTCTAACACTTATAATCCTAGGTGGAGGAATCATCTTTATTTATCTTATAGAAATCCTCCCCAAAATCCGACGTCTTATTTTATCTATGTTCCAATAGGCTTTTAGAGTTAAAAGCTCCTTCCCTATCCTCCTGTGTAAAATTCTAATTTGAAAAAAAAAAACTAATGGAGAATTTTATGATGGCTCAGAAAAAAACAAAATGAGGAGTTTAAGAAGCTAATTGATGAGTTTAGAAAACAAAACTAAACCATGAGATGTTAGTAAAATTATAGCTTCTAAGGTTAATTCACTAGTTACACATAACAAGATGCTAGAATACCAAATCACACATGTAGCCCAACAAGTTAGCTCATCACCTAAATTCTCTAAGATGTTTCCAAGGCAAGCTAAAATAAATCTTGAAAATCAAGTTAATGCCATCATATTAAGGAGTGGCAAGGAAATGGAAGGACTTAATATGATAGGTATTGATGAGAGTTTAGATAATAATATTGAGAACCCCATGCATGATGAGGAGAAAACTAGTAATTAAAAGGAAAATGTTGACAAATATGTTTCACCTGCATTTTATAAGCCTCCCCTACCCTTCACTCAAAGGTTAGCTAAGGTTAAACTTGAAAAGAAATTTAGAAATTTTATGGAAATATTAAAAAATTTATATAATAACATTCCATTTGTTGAAGCAATTTCTCATATTCCTACATGCAAAGTTTTAAAGGAGATTTTATTAAATAATATAAAGTTGGAAGAGTATGAATCAGTTACCTTTACAAAGGAGTGTAGTGTCATTCTTTAGAATAAGTTGCATCAGAAGTTAAAAGATCCCAATTCATTTTCTATTCCTTGCAATATTGGTGATATTTCTATTAACCTTACCTTATGAAATTTAGGTGCAAGTGTTAGTCTAATACCATTGTCAGTGTGTAACAAACTTCAAATCTATTATTTAAAACCCACCACCATATCCCTATAGTTGGTAGAATGGTCGTTTAAACATTCGGTAGGTATACTATATAATGTACCTATCCAGGTTGGCAAGTTTTGAATACCTATTGATTTTGTTATCTTAGAAATTAAGGAATATTCTTAAATTCCTATCATTGTAGCTAGGTCCTTCTAAGCTATGGCTAGAGATATTATTGATGTTGAAAATGGAATGTTTTCTTTGAACATTAGGGGTGAAAAAGTTGAATAGACAAAATTTCTTAATGTACAATTGAGAAATCCTACCTTAAAAAGGAGGTAATACCTCAACTAGAATTGAAAACCCTCACTTCTTCATTAAGATATGAATTTCTTAACTTTGGTTCTGATTACCCTACCATTATAAATGATAGCCTAAGTAGGGTGGAAATTGAAAAACTTCTTAGACTTCGTAAGTTGTATAGAGAGGACATTGGTTATACTATAGATGATCTTAAAGGCATAAATCCTTCCATAGATATGCATCATATTATTGTAGAAGAAGGGTAAAACCCCTTCATTGAACATCAAAGGAGATTGAACCTTAACATGAAAGAAGTAGTAAGAAAAGATATACTTTAGCTACTTGACGTAGGAGTCATATACCCTATTTAAGACACTGAGTGGATGAGTTCATTGCAAGTGGTACTTAAAAAGGGTGGAATGACCGTCATTAAGAGTGAGAAAAATTAATTGATTCCAATAAGGATAGTCATAGGTTGTCAAATGTGAATAGATTATAGAAACCTAAATAAGGTTACCCAGGAATATCATTTTTCCCAATCATTTATCGACCAGATGTTAGAGAGGTTAGCTCAACATTCTTATTTCTGTTAATTAGATGGGTATTTGGGATTTTCCAAATATCCATTAACCTAACAGACCAAGATAAGCCTACATTTACTTGTTCATATGGAATCTTTACCTACCGAAGGATGCCATTTGTCTTATGTAATGCCCCTACCATCTTTCAACAATGCATGATGTCCATCTTTTCTAATTTTATGGAACATATCATAGAAGTTTTTTATGCATAATTTTTTAGTTTATGGTACTACCTTTGACTAATGTTTGAGCAATCTTTATAGGGTATTGGAAAGATGCAAGGAGGTGAATATCATTCTCAACTGAGAGAAGTGTCATTTTATGATACAATAAGAAATTAATCTTGATCACTTAGTTTAGAGTTGAGGCATTAAGATAGATAAAGCAACGATTGAGATTATTGAAAAGATGTTGCCTTCAACTTCTATTAGATGTATTGGAAGTTTCTTAAGTCATGTTGGCTTCTATCGACGGTTCATTAAATATTTTTTTTAAAATTGCTAAACCTTTAACTCAATTGCTTATGAAAGATGTACCTTTTAAATTTAACCAATCTTTTTTGTATGCTTTCAAAAAATTAAAAGACACATTCACAACTAACTTATTGATACGTCCTCCTGATTGGAGTATTCTATTTGAGGTGATGAATGATGCAAGTGATTATACGGTGGGAGTGGTCCTTAGGCAGAGAAAAGATGGATAGATTTATGTATTTACTGTATAGGTCAACTCTTAATGATGCTAAAGTAAGCTATGATATAACTAAGAAAGAGCACTTGGCAGTGGTACTTGGACTAAATAAATTTTGATTGTACTTAGTAGGATCAAAGATTAAAATCATACATAGTAGGATTAAAGATTGTAGTTTTCCCTTACTATGGGACCACTTAAATATTTGTTAACCAAGAAGGATGCAAGACTATGCCTGATTAGATTGATCATTTGACTCCAAGAGTTTGACCTTGATATTTAGGATAAGAAAGGTACAAAAAATGTAGTGGCTAATAATCTCTCAAGGTTAAGGAAATACATGGATAGAAGTGAAGGGGATGACACTCCATTTGATGATTCATTTTTGTATGATAAACTTTTGGCATTCACAAGGTTATCTATCTCATGGTTTGTAGATTTTGTAAACTATATAGCTTGTCCGGTAATGCCGCTGGACTAGTCTTATCAACAAAATAAGAAGTTCCTCTAAGGTATCAAGAGCTATTATTAAAATGAGCCTTATATCTCTAAGAAATGTGCAGATGAAGTTTATAGAAGATGTTTGCATGAAGAGGAAGTTAAAACTATCATATCTCATTGTCATTCTTCGCCTTTTGAGGTTCATGCTAGTACTTCTAAGATAGCTTCAAAAATTCTCCAAGTCAGTGTGTATTGTAATACCTTATTTTAGAAACCTAAATTATAAACTAATAATTATGTGTAATTAGCTATGATAGTTATTTTAGGAGGTTATGTATTAAATGTAATATTATTATGTATATTATTACAACACATTAGATATAAATTAATTAGGGTACAATTTGAGATAATAATGAGGTTATTGAATTTAATCCTTATTTCTACCCTAACCAAAATTATTTTAACTTACACCTAATTTTAAACCCACGTAATTTCTTTCTCCTTTTTTTATTTTCTTTTTCCTTCCGCACATACCCGATCTCTTTTCCTCCATTCCATCACCCTTGCACACACTTTCATCATGCCCCATACTCCATCAGGTACACATTACCCAATCAACTCCCACCTTTTGTGCATTTGTGTAGACTAGTTAACCATACTTCACCTCATCTCTATGTGTATGTATACACATATACATACATAATATATATATATATATATATATATATATATATATATATAACATTTTAATGTTTGAACAACCTCATTCTCCCTCTAATTATTTCTATCAAAATTTACCACCCAAATGTAGCACCTTCCTCTTTCTTTCCCTCCTCCTCGCCATCTCTAAATAGGACTCAAAACCCCCTTTAGTAGCCCTTACGGAAGCACCACCCTCACTATATAGATCTACACTAAAACTCCCCCATAACCATTGGCCAAACTTCTGGCAACCCTCTAATTTTTCTCCTCCCTTTTGCACTTACAAATTTATCTATTCACCATCCCTAACCATAGACACAAACAGTTGTTCCCTACCCTTTTCATTTGGCAAAATTTACCACAACACCCCATCTCCATAAAACAACATTCACCAAAGCTACTACATCTCCTTAGGCCATTCTTGCCGATGCCTCACCCCTTGTAGCATTAAAATCAACCATAACCCAGCTACAACACTCCCCTCCATTGAACCCTCTTTAGCTTTTACTAACACTACTGCCCATCACCCTCCGCCATAGCCAAAATTTCCACAAATTCCTCCCTTGCTTTAGCATTTTCCACAACACCTCACCTACACTATTTATCCCTTTTAGTCAAAGACTTCCCGCTTTTCCTTGGCTCCTCCACCATTTATCACCTCTTCTTATGTCCATCATTCCTTACTCACTTCCTTATGCATCTTGTTCCTTATTGTAGTGTTACCTTGAGGGCTTTCCCTTCTGGTTATTTTCTAACCCTCTCCTCCGTTTTTATGTTAAGTAATTCTTAGTTATTGATATATTTTATTATATGCTAATATATGTGTGTATTGATGTAAGTGGTTTGAAGAGGTAGAGGGGAGACTAAGTTTGTGTGGATATTTATTTTGAATCTTTCTTGTATAAGATGTAAATCATTTCCTTCTACTAAGATGTAAAATCATGTACCAACACAAAACAATATTAGTTGTTAGGGTATTATTCATGCATGTGTTTTGAAAGGTTATTTGTATGTGTCACACATTGAAGTTATATATTATGTATGCAAGTGTCATGAATAGGCATGAAATATGAAAGTAGAATATTAAATAATTAGCATGTATCCAATGTATCATATACGCTCGTGTAATTTGTTGAATAATGAATGTATGCATGTCTAGGTTTTTGTTAAGATTTGTAACATTGTTAAGTTATGAGATCATTTCCATGATAATTTCTCCATGAATATCATTGCATGGCAGCTAGGGTTGATATTATAAAAGCATGCAAATATGATGAGAATTAGAATACAATAATTGCTATTTGCATGATCTATGGTTAGGAATTCCTCCTCTCATACACCAAGATGTTAATTGCCCTGTTAAATGCATGAAAAGTAAAAAAAAAATGCAATTAATTGATAGATCATAAAAATTACCTACATGCTAAAATAATATAAATAATTTCCCTTTAGTATTTTTCATGAAAAATTGTTCGTAATGATGGTGTGTGGTACAGAGCTGATAAAATGGTAAAATTAGGGTTTTAAGGGTATTTTTGTAAATTTTAACCTAATATATCATTGGTGAATAATTAAATTTAGGGTAGCCTCAGACTTTTGATAGGTTGAACTTAGTGTTGACTTTGACTTTGACATAGAACAATGACCATATGTTTTACCTTAATATTTTAAAATAGAGGAAAAATGGATAATTGTAGAAATGGGAATAATTATGCAGTTTGTGTGAAATATGTGATCACCTTATAAAGATACTAATACTTAAAGTGGAAGACCTTTAGTTTTAGAATGGTTGCTCTTTAAGGGTAGCTACCTTAAAGATAATGTAGGAGCCCTTGATTTATTTGGGTCATTGGTGTGTCATTGGACCCTAGTAAAGCCATAGTCTACTCTATAGGTAACATACGGGCCCTTTAGGGGGTATCAATATAAAAATAACATGTTGCCTTATGCACCAGTATGATCAAAGTATTGTTATACGTCTAGGTTTGATGGTTAGAGGGTATCATGTTACCTTATGAACCGGTATAACCCATGGGATTTTATGTCTCCTACTTATTATTGTATCCCCCTTAAGTAAATAAATGTAAGTAACTTTTTTGTAAGAATGTAATGAATTTGTTCTAGGTTGTTTGTTTGGTAGCTGCTTTTGTGCGCTACCTCATTTTGGTATGTGGTTTGGTATTTTCCTCCTTGCCATACTTGAGTATTTGGAATTAATTTGGATGAGTTGATCCAGTAGTTACCTTAGTAAACTACTATGGATTTGGAATTAATATAGATTATTGTTTCAGTAGTTACCCTAGTGTCCTACCTTAGTATTTGGGTTTCTTTGAACTATATCAGTTGTGGCCATTTAATAATTGTATGATTTCCCTAATATATCTTTGTTATGTTATTATATATATGTGCCCCATGTGTACTACATTTTAGTGTTGTTTAATGGCTTATTCAGTACTATAGCATTGATGGTTTTTATTCACGATCCTCTACCTATTAAATGGGTAATGTTTACCTTGGAGGAATATTTTGATCGTTCGGCTTGATGTCTTCTAGTAGAGGGTTGAGAGTTAGGACTATCTGGTGTTTTCCCAAGCATCTTTTGATCAGGATATTCCTTAGACTCTTAAGTCTCTTACGATTTCTCCTTTTGTGAAATTAAAACGGATTTACCTTATTCTTCATTATTCATCAGGATAATGTAATTTGTAATAAAATCTCCATTTTTTTCTTATGTTGTAAATGCTATTTACATACAGTAACTTTTTTGCTTGACTGCTTAGTATAAGGATGGTAGAAGAAGCCACACTTAAACTGAGTGCAATGGTAACACCCATTATTTTCAACAATTAATGCTTTCATAAAAGAATAAAATTTTTAAGTAGTAAATTCTAGGGTGTTACATCTATTGGACCAACCTATTCAAGGATGTTAGACAATTTGTTTTCTCTTGTGATCGATGTCAAAGGATGGGTAATATATCTAGAAGAAATGAAATGCCTTTAAATAACATCTTTAAGGTTGAATTATTTGATATTTGGGACATTGACTTCATTTGACCCTTTCCATCATCATACAACAACAAATATATTCTACTTGCAGGAGATTATATCTCCAATTAGATGGAGGAAATAGAATCCCCCACCAACAATGCAAAGGTTGTAGTTCAAATTTTCCAAAATGTTATATTTTTAACGTTTCTTATTCCTAGATTAGTCATTAATGATGGTGGTTCTCACTTAACTATTTGAGTTTTCAGTATACTTTTAAGGAAATATGGTGTTACTCATAAGATGGCCATACCATACCATCCCTAGATGAGTGGATAAGTAGAAATTACTAATCATGAGATAAAGGAGATACTTGATAAAATAGTGAATCACACACAAAAATATTGGTTGATGAAGTTAGATGATGCTTTATGGCCCTACCAAACTGCTTATAAGATGCCAGTTGGAATGGCAGCTTTTTAGTTGGTATATATAAAGCTTTATCATTTGTTAGTTGAAGTTAAACACAAGGTATTTTTGGTAATAAAGATACTTAATTATAACTTGAAGGCTATTGGAGAATGAAAAAAGATCTAACTTAAAAAGCTCAAGGAGTTGAGATTAGATGCAAATGATAATGCACATATATATAAAGAGAGAACTAAGAGATGGCATAACAAGTATATTACCCCAAGAGAGTTTTGAGAATGAGACTTAGTGCTTTTTTTCAACTCTCATCTTAAACTCTTTTTGGGTAAGCTTTTTTTCTAGATGGACGAGGTTTTTCTATGTTCATAAGTTCTATCCATATGGAGCTATTGATATTTGGAGCAAAGCTACTGGAGAATTCAAGGTTAATAGGAAAATGCTCAAGCATTATAGATAAATTAGGTGTCCTTAAGCTTTTTAATCTATCTTCCTAATTGATCTTTTAGGGGTATAGCTCATGACCTTTAAATGAGCACTTATTGGGAGGTAAATCAAGCTAACTTTTTTTCAAAAAAAAGGGATCTATGGATTTAGGACTTTATTGAGTATTTTGATGATGATGGGTATTTTCAATGAGGAATTGTTGTTGGGTTGTAGTTTTCTTGGAGGTAATAGTTGGTAAAGGTCATGGAAGGAGAGCTATGCACTTAAGAAAATTTATATAAAATTCTAGAAAAAGCACACCAACTTGTGCTTATTTACATGGCTATGCTTCTGAAATACACATGCTACGAGAAAAACACACCTAGGGTGTGCTTTTTTTTTTTTTACACGCATGTGCTTTTATTATATACAATCCTATACTAAGAAGAAAACCTGATTTTAACCACACTAGTGCTTTTAAAAGACATATTATACCGAGAGAAACATATCATAGGTGTGTTTATTTTCCACCACCATGTTTTTATTTATTTTTTTAAAAAATGCAAAACTTTTTAATCCCAACACACACAATCTTCCTATTTTCCTTTATCTTCTTCAACCTACACTGCCACCATACATCTTCTTCTTTGTCCTACTAGATCACACAGCTTAGGTCTTCCCATTCCAATCTTCCCTATTTTTCTCCTTCAAAACAATCAAGCCCATGCTGCCCTCGACAATGCTTCCCCTTTGCTGCCCTACTTCACCGTTTGGTCACTTGCACATTACAACAATGCCTTCCATTTTCCTTCTATCAATGTCCACCCCCTCACAATGTCCTCAAGGACAACCACCACCTAGCCCACTCACCTCCAAGACCACAACAACCAATATACTATAACTCTGTGCCACTGCATCCATTGTCCTATCACACCAACCATAAGCCCTTAGTGTACAACCAACACCCTCAAGCATCCTCCCCATTCCAACCCCCTTGACTCAAAATTTTGTTCATTTTGTTCATTTATTATTTTTTCCCTTTTAATTCTCCTTTATTAGCTCAATACAATTTCATTTGTAGGTTAGCATTTTGATTATTCCAGTTTTTTAGAATTAATATAATTATCCTCATACCCTCATATTCCAAATTACAACATATTTGATTCTAAAATTATATTATTCTATTAAAATTTATATGCTTTATTAGTATGTTCAATAGGTTGCCTCTACTAATTGCTTGATTTCCTTACTAGTTATAGGCATATTTAAAAAAATATAATTGTTTGACCCATGGTGCTAAAACATTAAAAGACATTACCTTGATCCATTATACAGGTTCGAGGTACCCCCCACTCTCCTAACCCAAGAGGTGAATGAACATGGCATTAAATTTGATAAAGATTCTCAACACTCTAACAATGATCGACAATATAAGCAGGGAGTGCTGCGTGCCCTCTATTTTGATAAAAAAAATGTATCAAGAGTCTTGGTTTATTAGAAGATATGGATTATTTGTTTGGTTGAACTGGATAGACTAAATTTTTAAGCTCATTTGAATTCTCTCCACATGAGGAAAGAGTAAACTTCTACTTTTTTAATCAAGATTTCTATAAAACATTGGCCCAACTAAATGAATACTTTCATTTACCTCATGTTGATGTCAAAAAAAAAATATTCACTTTTGTGCATTCTAATTTTATGGAAGCATCAATGGAGCATTTGGTTATCAAGCTTCTTTAGCCAAGCCTCCTCCATTTGTAATCCTAATTTCCATTACATTTATTATTTCATGTCGAATAGAGAGTGAGGTGGTGGCTACTAAAATAGAGTTATTTCTCTTTTGGGCTATGGTTCAAATGATTCCAATTAACACAGGTGTATTCTTGCTTAATCATTTGTCTAGAGTCAGTAAAACCAAAGTAGAAAAAATAGTGATTGGTGGTTATATCACTACACTTGCTACCTGTTTAGATTTTTGTATCATTTTCAATGATTTTCATCCTTTAGAGAATAGCCCTAAGATTGATCATACTTCTTGTATCCATATGAAATTGGGTTCTTCAAAATATTCTAGCTATGTTCTTTATGTTTTACGCTAAAAACTATTCTCTCTTCTCTGTCATGATCTCAACATTATTGAAAATCCCAAAAACTGTTACTACGACCTGAGTGATTTTCTAAAACCCTCGAATGATGATGAAGATGTGTCTAGTGTTGATTCTAGAGAATATGATGTTGTAGCTCCTCTCTAATTTGAAGTAGGTGATTCTTCCAATATACCATATATTGATGTGCCCCATTTCTCTATCTCTCATATCCATCACAAGCTCCACAGTGTCCAAATTGAACAACAACACTAATGCAACACTCTACATATAATTCACGACATTGTTTAATGCTTTTTTGACTTACAGTTTTCGCAACAAGCTTCGTTGCCATCCCCTCTCACTCAATAATTAGTCGGTTAGTACATTCTCACATCTTATCTTTTGTTTGATTATTTGCATTGATACCACTACATAATCTAATCATGGGTAGGGTAGTTAATGTACTTATTGGCATGCTTATATTTTAGCATAGTTGATTGCCATCTATTTTTTCGTATAGTTAGTTAGATAGTATTGCATTTCATGCACTATGAGAATCTAATATTAATGAGCCACATGACTACTCTTTTACACACAAATCCTGACAAATACATTATTCTTTTGTTGAATGTATGGCATCTTATTTTGTATCTAACTTGAGGTATATAGATTTTTTGTTACATGTTTTTCTTGGGAATATATAAGTGTATAACATATTTAACTTCACCTATATCTAAAGCTCTCCTCCCCTATATTTTATTTATTTTTCATTTATCTGTTAGAGTTTTGTTGGGGACATGAAAAAGTCTAAGTATGGAGGAGTCAATAAATGATGTTATTAACAAGTTTATTTATCTCTTAATGGTGTTAGTTAGCTTGCATTTCTATATTTTTATATTAGAATGATCACCTTTATGTTGGATATTGATTTTCTTTTGATTTTTCTTATAGGTATGTCATAATTGAAATATTATAATTAATATTAGAACTTAGCAATTGAACAAGAATTAACAAATCACGAAAGTAGATTAGTGATTCTTAGGAATTTATTGAATTAGCTTGTTCTTAATACATTTAGTTAGATCTATAGCCATGAAAATTGGTTGTTAGATTTAATTGAGAATGAATTTAAGTTTTCAAAAGAGATTAATGGTTAATTTTGGCTAATTGTTCCTAACGTATTGAGAAAATCCTATACAAAATAGATTGATTTATTAAATTACATTAGAGTTGTAACTAAAATTCAATCCTACGCTTGTTTCTAATTGATTAATTTTATAGTTAGCGGTATCCATCATTTCTATCATATTATTATATACTATTATCGTCCATTTATATTTTATTAATCCATTTGGATAGTCAATAATAATGAAAATCAGTATTTAACACTAAAGTCCCTAAGCATACAAACTTATTTCACTACTAATTCATCCATACGTTTGTGGATTTAATTGAACAAGTAACTACCCCATTATTAAGGCTTACACACATATGTTAAAGATGAAGTAGGGTTTACTTGGGGATATTAGTACTTGCACTATTGATAATTTGTTTGGGCCAATTCTAATTGATCAGATATAATCATCATATGATAATTTGGTAACATATTTGGCAACTGCATGGTTTCTTATTATGTAAGAAAAATTTTCATATAATAGCAATAATCTGGAACGAGAAATGAATAACTTATTGAGTACTCTTCAACATCAGCATATACCTTCTCATATAAAGGTAATGACATTATTTTGGCTATTAATGAGTTATGATAATTGTTACTCAAACTTAATATCATTTTTTTTATTAGTTGTTTATAACGTTGTGTTACAACAAACACTAGATTATGGTTTTTGTTGACTATACCAATATGTGTTTTTGTTAGTTCAATTACATGAATTTAAAAAAAAATCATAAAATTACAATTAAGTAGTAGTCGATATCATGTAAAATTGTACCAAACTTAGGTAAATTATGTGACACCTCATTAATCATGCTGTAGGCATAGTGGTGGTATATAATATTGTATAATATATAATCCTATTCAGTGGAGATGATACATGGGTGATCATAATTGACCCTAGTTTGCTTCAACAATCAAATGGGTTAGTTTTTATTTGGGTGCTAATTTATCTTAACATTAAATTTTATATTGTTTACATGGTTAGTTTGATAAAAACATGAAAGTAATTCCATGACACTTAAATAAAATTGTTGTAGACATGATTATCGGATACACATGGTTACATTCATGGTTTATTTTGTAATTACCGGAAGGATAATTCTGTTAGAAGTGTCATGTTTTAGAATATATCTAATAAAATTATATTATTTACATGTAATAATGACAAAATTAATTTTTTTAGGGAGATGTGTTCAACATGAGATAACACATCATGCTAGAAATGAGTGGAGGTTGTCTTCTTATATAAAATCAAAAGGATAAAATATAGATAGTTTTTTTTTATAAAAAAAATTACATTATATGGTTTCTAAATATTTAGTTTGTAATGATATATTACAATTGTATATATATATATATATATATATATCAATATTGCATATAATATGATCATCTACAAGCCATGATTCTTGGTACTTTCCAACACCATGATTGGTGATTTGAACACCATGTATGATGATTCAAAAACCATGCCCGAACATTTGAACACTATACCTGGTGATTTGAATACCATACTCAAAGATTTGAGTGCCATGTAAGAGATTTGAAAACCAACATCATGTTGGGAAATTTGAATAACAAGCTTGGTGATTTGACCATGTCTAGACATTTGAACACTATGCCTAGGCAATTGAAAATCAAGGCTGGTGATTTGAACACCATGCTCTGTGATTTAAAGAACATGATTGGAGAAATATTGGAGGTAACTTAATCATGCCACTAAGTTTAGAATGTTCAAAGATATAACAATGTCTCTAATGGAAGCTTAATCATACTAATGATCCTAGCGTGATTTAATAGAGTAATTTTTTTTGACATCTAAAGAATGTCATTGAGCACATCATGTTCAAATAGAGCACAATTTTTTTTCATCATAAAACAAGCCATTAAGTCTTGTGTTCTCAAATAGGGCGCATTTTTTTTTAGATCTTAAAGAAGATAGCATGTTCAAATAGGGAATTTTTTTTTCCTAGTTAAACCAGGTCCTTAGTATATAATGTACACTATGATATTCAATTGGACTTTTTTTTTTCTATAAGCACTTGATCCTTAGTTTAAATAACTAATATTATACCATATGAGAGATTATTCATCAATAATCTAAAAATTTTGTACTAAGTATCCATTCAAAAAGATTTTCACTCATTACTAAAAACTTACACCTTGATCTCTTTCATGTATGTGAAATAGAAGCACCAAGTTCTGTTAATTGTGACTGAGTAACATTGATCTATTGAGTACTTATGACATCACCCGCATTAGTATATGTGGTTCTACTTATTCATCAACATCTTCCTCTTCCTATTTCTATGGGTTACACTTGTTCCCTTTGCTCTATTTTTTCACCAACTTCTTGGAGGGCACAAATACCCATTTGGTCTCATCAATAATTGATCTAACTGTACAAAAATATTTATGCCAAATGAAATTAATCAATAACATATTCATTATGTAACAGTGATAACCAAATTTCTAGAAACAATGCAATGTTGATGTAGCATATCAGATTTGCATTATTCCTTAATGAGGTTGATACTCAAATGGTCAAAGTAGAGCATCGCCACGTAATGAAGGGAGCACGATAATTTTGCATGTTATGCTCCTACACCATGTTAAATACATAGGGTTATTAAAGAGTCAAACCCAAGCCTACCCCAATTCAGCTTGGCTTAGCTTGTTTACTAAACGAGCCTAAAAATAAAACTTGAGCATGGCTTGTTCATAAATGAGCTGAGCTTTTAACGAGTCAAGTTGAGATTTTATGGTAAATGAGCCAAGCTTATGAGCTTTTTTACTGTAAATAAGCTCGAGTCCAAATTTATTATACTCAAGTTTGGCTTGTTTAATAATTGAGTTGGCTTGAGCCTAATTTTTAAGTTCATTTAGCTAAATACGCAAGACGAGTCGAGCCTTTTATGAGTGGAGCCCAAAAAGCTTGCGAGCTGGTTTGATTTGTCAACAACCATCGAATGATAAATTTCTCACGTTGATGGGATTGTTTTATTGTTAAACTTATATAGCACGAAATTGATTCCAATCTATGAAATAATGTTTGAACACATTTTCTTGTGCACCTTGTTTGATAGTTCATGTCTGACTAGAATTTTCTACCTCATACAAAATTATCATATCACACAATTAGGACAATACAATTCCACGATGGATTTTATATTATTACACTAAACATGGTCAATAAAGCACTTTGTGCTAAATCAATTGGTGGAAGACTATCATACACACTAAGGTAAGACATCCATATTACCTATACAATATACAATTACATAAAAATATCAATATAAGACTTAATTGTCCATATATAAATAATATATATAATATGAAGACAAACTTCAATTAAATCATCTACTTGATATCTAAAGTGGCCCAATTACCTTTGAGGATTATAAACCCACCTTTTTTCTCTAGTCCATCTACATAGCTCAATCAATATCAAGTCTTAATTAACCATTTAATATACCGCATCAAGAACTATCAAGTAAAATGTATCATTTCATAATAATACCTAGATATACAAGGCATGTGTACTTCTAAATGTTCTTTAATTTTCCGCACTAATTTATATTCTACTACAAGTAAGAGATGTGGGAACCCTAATACTTAATCTTTCTTAAAAACAAAACTATAAGAAGACAACCACAAAGTTATAATAATTTAAAAGTCATGTTAACGATCTTAAATTATTTATACTTGTAGGAGAATTAAACAACTCTTCATTTTTTTAATCCTTCAATGTTATTCACTACAAAGACCCTTATACAAGCATGTCAATAGCATAGAAACCTAGAAGTATTAAATTTATCATTTGGTCATTATCAAGATATTTTAAAAAGAGGCATAATATTAAATGACCATGTTTGTTTAGAAATAAAATCTTTCCTATGATAAAAAGGCACCATACCTTAGTATCGTGTATCACATCTTCAATGGTAGGATCATCCAAAAATACCTCAAAAGTATTACACAACCAATCAAGATTTAATATCTTCATTTTAATTTATCATTAGGTGGAGCCTGACCCAACATTATTGTGAGATTGTAACAATGAATTGACCCCTCATGTCTAGCTATAGGTACACCAAGAATAGGTATACTTAGGATGACAACCACATATTCTAATGTGAAAATCATCTCACCTATTTGCAAATGAAAAGTATGTATCTTAAGATTCCATCATTCCATTAATAATATAATGAGTCAATTATCAAGCTGCATATGTTGGACACTAATCAATCCTAGGAACCCCCATTATACAATACATCTTTGTGATAAAGGATGTGGCAGCCATAGATCTCTCACATAACATTACGTCTTATCCAAGTCCTATAATGTAGAAAGCATGGTTATAATGGAAATACCATATGAGTACAAGTATAACAAATAACACTAAAAATATTAAATCTATAGAATTTCAAAACTATACAAGCCATATGACAATACTACAATTTTTGGCCTACTCAACTAACATGAACAAATCTTTAGGACCTAGATCCATACCATGTGAGGCATCCATCACAAGCCTACTGACAATATCACCATATAAATGAGGAGATGTATGGAAAAAAATGACTTCACCAAATCATAAATACATCAAATAAACTTTCTACAAAATATTCATTTAACAAAGAATAGAGAACAAAGTTTCATTACTAACATCTATTTAACAACATGTTAAGTCTAACATAGTTTAAAATGTTCAATGAATGACAACAACATACATTACAAAAAAAATAATCTAATGAAGGTTATAATAATAGAATTATGAAATAATGTCTATGGGATTTTGTGAAGCCTTTGCACTGCTTTGGGCATCTCATCTTCTTGTGGTATCACATCATCGATAATTATGTCCATTTCCCTTATATATTGTGCATCTTTGATTTTTTTCTTTTCCTCTTTATCCTTTTCATTAGGCCTCCTTCATCTTGTTTATTCTCATTTACCATTCAACCATGCTTTTTTTGGTATTGTGATAGGACTAACATAAAGCTCCTAATAACCTTCATTAGGGACCGAATAGAGTACCTTTTTATAACTCTTTGTCCAATTCTACGTCTGATACCATTTATAAAACACCCAATATATAAGAGAAAGAAATTTTGTATAATTACCATTTATGGGAATAACAAGTTTTCTCTTATATATTGACAACTTCTTTGTGACTCCTTTTGTATAACTTGCATCTATTGAACAATGCATAATTTCCACCTCAAAGTATTATTGTTTGACATGATATGTCACATCCTGATGGTTCTAAGCTTTCTATTGATTCTTACTCTTTTGATTGTAGGGGCAAAATTTTTCTTCTAACTTATGTACCCATCCACTTGATCCCTTATACTAACAACCTATTTGTTTACCTAATAAAATTTCATTTGTGCAAGGGTAGTGATTAATAAATACCTTGCATATTTTAAGATACTATTTAATAACTTCGGGAAAGTTATGGTTATCACTCCAAAATACCTACCATCATCATGCACCAATAATCACTTTTTGAAGTCTAACTTATTAAACATTTGTAGGTTATTGTATAGGTCTCTTTCGATGAGTCCATCCATATATTCAACTTTTAAGGTTGATATTGGGTGCCAATAATCAACAATCTTTGGCTCATAGATTTGTCATTTTTTATGGCCATAAAAAATTAGTTTTCAAATGGCACAAACAATATCAATGTGTGATATATGGCTCACAACAACCATCACTTTATGTTGCTTAGATTATCCATCTATGTTGATAAGAGATGACACAAAATTGTTTATTGTGCACACCATGGCATCAAATTATGTTCATAAACCAGCCATAATTGTCAATATCACACGAATGAAATATGACACCCTCATTTTTGACTACCAAAAATTTTTATTTTAAAACATTGCGAAAGCAAAAAAAACACCAAATATATGTAGGAAAAATAGTATATTATCACCAAACCTAACATCAAATGGACATCCACCACCCATCCCATGTTAGATATAAGGCTAAAGAAACTAACCAAACTAAAATGAGAAATTAAGTGCAAACATATATTATGGAAATACCAATCTTAAGTGTTTATAAATGGGGACCTGTTGGGTCCCAAAACAACAAAAATGTATATTAGAAAATAATGGTTGAAGTATTGAAATACGATAGAGATGAAACATATATAGATCAAGCTTCAAAACCCTAGTCTATTAAGGACTCACAAAATATCTCTGTATGTCCAAGCTTTCAAGCCTCCAAGCCCAATATAAGTAGGCCAACAAGAGGTCATCCTAAAAAGCAAGCATATGATCCTCTACTCTTAGGATTGAACAAGTGATCAGACAAATGGGCACATTAGTTATCTATGTAGTTAAAAAGCTAAGTTACCTTATTAATAGGGGTCACAAGCATGCAAGGCCTAAGGAAACAATAAGGATCATATTAAAATACAATATCATACTTACAATATATAATTAGATAAACACACACAATCATAACCATAGAATGCATCATGATTTCCTACCATACTCACTTAGACCATTCATAACTCGACATGTTGATCATCATAATATAGGTATCATAGATAAGATTATATAATCATGTAAACTAATTATTCAACAACCCACTAGTCTCTTCTACAATCCACTTACATGAATTAGTTATTTGACCCATTTTCAAATCCACATGTTCCATTATGTTAATCATTTGTGAGCCCTTATTATTTTTTCAAGCAATGGTGTGATTACCACCCCATGGTCTCATATACCATGGAATCCTATGCAAACTAAAGATATAAAATCCGAACAAAGCCAAGTAACTACCAATAGACATAAATTTTGGCTAAATCCAATAAACCGCCTAGGTAACCAGACCCTTTAGTATTGATAACTCTTAGTAGATCATCAGTGTATAAAATAGGTAAGACACTAAGATCTCATTCGAAGCCAAACTAACCTGTAGTATCTAATCAAGCATCAAATAATCTAAACCCATACACTGCTCGATCGTATTCCACTTTAAGGGTATTAGTGTATTATTATCTAAGGTTATTATACCAATATTATTATATCACATAAGGCCCATATAATAACTAAGAAATATATCCACATAATGATTCTATCATAATTAGTTTTATCCTCTAATTATTTAGTGGGACTTCCATTAGTTCTTAGATTTTTTTAAATTAATCCATGAAGATAATATATTTAGGCCAATAATCTAAATTACATCATTTGTAGCATCATAGCATATATACTAAAAATTTTCCATTAAAACTTTCTAAAGCCACCAATTAAGAATCCCATAAATTATGACTTAACTAATCTATTCGAATAGGTAAGTTTATTCATGGAATTATATATGTTCTCATCATTGAAGAATTATATTACAACATAAAATCAAAGCTCAAATCATACCAAGTTCAAGAGAAATAAAAACAACAGTCTTTAGCCGAACAGTTCGATCGGTTTGGCCAACCGTCGCTTAGTTTGGCTCAACTAACCCTAAAGTTTCTCTTAAAATTATTTGATTAGTTAATTCAAAAAATTCGACTATTCTAATTCTAATAGATCAGTTTCGACAAGCTAATTGATGGCTTTAACCATAGAGCTACCCAAAGTTATCGTGGACAACCTAGTAATTTGGTTAGACTAAATAATCGGCGAATCAAAGTACCAGTTGATCGGTTTGGCTTAAAAAGTAGAGCGGTTTGTTCCCAAAAAAAATTAGGAAATTTAAATGCAAGTTAGGCTCAAGAAATCCAACAATATCCCATCATAGCATCACTATTACATAAAATAGAGGTCACACATACTTAAGTGCTAATCTTGTTGTAATCATATAGAATCAAGCATAATTTCTATGAATTCATACATTTATCATAAATCTTAAATCTTCTAACATATAAAAACATATCAATAATAACAATTTATGCAGACCAAGATCAAAATCTTCCAACCACAATAGCTCACATGCTCAATCATACTACATTTTAAATATGATAACGACTTACTTGAAAGCTTAGCTAAATTTCAACACTGAGGAGATAAATCCATTAGCAAAAAGATTTTAACTTTCAAAACCTTAAAAAATAAGAGATTAAAACTCAAAAACCTATAAATAATTCTTATAAATCATGAAATAGGAACTAGCAAAGGAAAATAGGTTTAGCACCTCTAAGAGGATCTAATAAAATAATCAGTTAAAAGTAAAAGGCTTAACTTTTACCAAATCTAATGTTTTCTTACTAAAAAATAAAAGGAGGGAGCTAGAGAAAAGATCAAAATAGATGAAAGCTTGAAATAGAGAAGAGTGGAGCACAAGTGTTGTGAAAACTCAAAATATTTTTGTGGTAGTTGAAAATCGGTGAATGGGATAGATGATTAGGTTATATATAACCAATGAATGAGTTAGAGAGTGTAATGAGATCACAAATCTTAATTTCTTCATTCAAATTTGTGTTGAATGGGAAAATTTATCAACAATAGGCTGACTTCCTTCCTAGAACTCAAATAATGAATTTCTATAAAAGGTAAGTTGAGATTCTCTAGATAATGGTTGAACACAAGAAAGGAAATTGGTATATCAACATGAGAAAAAAATCTCCCAACCATGTAGAGAAGTTCTAGAGCAAATCATTTGTTCCACTGTTGTATGGAGGAGGTAGGAAGAAGAAGACAATTGATGAGGTCATCATTTGTTTTCCCTATCAACATCAAACCATAAAACCTAGTAGACACATAATTAAAGCAAGATAAATGATAAAAACAAAAAAGGTTAAAGATTACTCAATAAACATCTTATAGTTGGATTAACAAGGTTTAATTGATGAAAGCATTTCATTTTCCTAAAAAATAAAATTTTAAAAAACACTCAGCTTGACAACTAGTTAATCATTTTTGTCCAACAGCCAATTGATTCCCCTAAACTAATCAACCAGTTCTGTTGAACCAAAACCCTTCTTGAAAACGATAAACTAGTTGACCTGTTCATAGAATCGATTGATTTGTACAACAAGAAAACTCTTTTTACCCAAATTTTCTAGCCATTTCAAATTCCTTGTTAAATCAAATCCAAAATATGTTTCCAAATCAAAATCAAACACCATCAAAAATCCATTAAATACAATAATTTCACACTTAACAAATTTCAATTTATGAGTTATTACATGAATAATAATGAAAGTAAGTGGCGAAATATGATTAGATGCATCAATACCCACCCTAATAAGTAAATACCTAGAATAACCTTTCAAACATGACCATATTATGCGTATAATTTCTTTAGTTTTAAATATAACCATGGAATTAGGATTCACTATATTCATGTTAGAAAGCTATTTTGGAAGCCAAGCAAAATACTTTATAAACCCTTAATATACTTTATTTATGGCCTTTTCTTTCCCCATCCATGATTTCCCATAAGAAACCATAAATTTCCACTTTACTTTAATATATTTAATGATAGCTTTCACACTAATCGATAACTGAGCTCTAACAAAGGCTTTAATTTCTGTAGGGATAAAAGTAGATATGAAATTGAGATGATCAATATTTGGTTTATCCATAAGACATTGACGCAAACCATTATAGGTTGTGATCTTCATCATCCTAGAATACTCACTTATCATACATAATTGTAACTTCCGAGCACATCTCTCACAAGATGCTTCAAATCTTTTCTTTGATGATCGATTAGTCTTGTATGGTAGCTTCACCAAAAATGAGTAACATTGAATATCATGCACTAACTCATCCTTCATAGGAAATATTTAACCAACTTCATAACCTTCTTTAGATGTTGAAGTTAACACTATCCATTTGAAATCAACACCATTAGTAGCTAATTCAATATATTTGGGTCAATAAAATTTAGATGCAAAAAATTCAACTTTTCTCACTTACCTCTTTATCAGATTCATCAAACTCTTCTTGTAACATATCTTCTTTGAGATGAGAATCAATTTTCATAGTTGTCTCCTCAAATATGTTTTCAGGATCTTCATTTTCAAACATAGTCCTCACTTCAACTTGAAATGCAATTCCTTGAGTGTTTATAGTCCGTGTACATTCCCTCCTTTATTTACACACGCACCTTTTTCCCCAAAAATCTTGATTATCCATGATATCAACAATGTGCACTGTGGAATATTGATGTTGACTTGGCCCATAATTAGGATAAAAATTAAAATACTTATTTTATATTATAAATTAGTGTTTTACAAATTTGATTTCTTAATGAGGAAAGTCTTGAATGAATCGAATAAGGGGTGCATCTGTTTGAGTTCTTGGCATATCATCTCTTTAGCCATTTGTAACAAACATCCATCCTTACCAAACCTACCAATATTTTCAACGACTTGTCACTGTCTATTGGGATGAGAATGTAATACCCTATATCTTTAAAATTTAATTTTATTAAGCTTAATTATTTTATGAGTGTAATTGATTTAAAAATTTCATTACTTTAATTTCAATTCTTTTTTCGGATTTATCGACTATTTCAACTTCATATTTGTAATATCCCAAAATCCTAATTTCCGAAATTATGGCCAAATAAGGGATTATTAGGAAAATTAATTATATAAACTCATTTATTAAGATGTAGAGAGTTAATTAAGGTATATTAAGAGGAAAACAATAAAGAATTTAATTGGAAGAAAATTTGGGTATTTCTCTAATTAGCATGGAGGTTAAGGAAATTTATCCAAAATAGCCTAACTAATTTAATAATGGATTTAATTAATACAATTAAGATAATTATTATTAAAATTATAAATATAAATTAATTGTATAAATAAATAGATACCCAAATACCTCCAACCCAACCATTTTATCATTTCTCCATTTTTCCCATTTTCCTTTTTTTTCCCTTTTCTCCTTTCTCTTCTTTTTCTTTCTTTCTCCTTTATTTTTTTTTCTTTCTTTCTTCTCCTTCCCCTGGTTTGGGCTAGCCGTCAGCCCAAAACTCCTTTCTCCCCCCGTCTCGTGCGCCCGGCCTGCGCAGCCCAGGCCCCCCTCTCCTTCCTTCTTCTCGCCCGTGGCCCAGCGCCGTGCGACGCCGACCCCCATTCGCCCGTGCGTTGCGTTTTTCCCTCAGTACCGTCGAAACGCCGCGTCACGCTAAACGACCTTATGACTGTTGCTAGCCTTCGACGCGATGCGACGTTTGACTCCCAAAATCCTCAAAACGCCGCGTTTTGTCTTAAAACTTTATAACGCCAGCCGAACCGCCCCCTCTCTCCTCTCTTTCTTTTCCATGGGCCGCCGGTCCACCCCCCCCCCCCCTTCTTCTTCTTCTTCCCCGAGGTGTGGCGGTGACCGAGGAGCTGCAACGCAGCGCTCCGTCGGCCACCAGCGCTGCCACCGTCCTTGCCTCCCTCTCCCTTCATTTTCTTTCACAATTTCGACCTCAACCAACCTGTTCCCCTCTCCCGAGAACCCTGGCCTTTTCCTTTTCCCTCTTTCCTCGATCCCGACGCCCTGCCATGGCAGAACCGCCTCGACTGCCGCCACCGAGCAGCATGCCTGGCACCTGCCACCGCTTGTCTTCTTCTCCCTTCATCGTCTTCCTCCTCCCTTGGCCTATAAATACCCCCTCCCGAATAGCCACAGCAAGTCCTCCCGTTTGACCCTACTGAAACTCTGTTCTGCCGCCGCCGGAACAGACACCATTTCCACCGCCTCCAGCCACCACCGATATCACCTCTTCCCATCATTACAATCCTTGCAACTTCCTCTATGAAACCAGACCACCAGAACCCCTCCCCTTTCCCTGCACGTGCCGCCATAGCCGTGCAAAAGTCCTATCCCGAAACCACCACCTCCAGCCTTTCGCAGCACTTGCGCCGCCTCCCACCGCCAGCCCAGCCACCACCAAGGCCTCTTCCACCCTCCAAAATGCCTATCAGACCTCCATCTACCTTTCCCAACCATCAATTGCCTTTGCCTCCCTCTCCTCCTTCCTCCCTCATCTTCCACCCCTCTCCACCACCCTCGGCCACCGCCGTCTCCGCCTCGCGTCGCCGCCCCTTGCCACGCCACCACCCTCATTCCACTCCCCTTCACCTGCTGATTCTTCCCCCACTTCAAACTTCTTATTTTCTCCTACCATCTAACCACCACCTTGATCTTTTCCCTTTTCTTCCTCCTCCACCGCCGCCGCCGACGCCCCCACGAGCCGCCGCGGGACCACCACTGACCCTAGGTGGTTACCCACTCATCCAAACCCTAATACCCCTTTGATATAATTGCTACTATTTTCTACTAATATTAATACTAATATACTTATTATTATTATTATCATTATTATTATTTCTTTTATTATTATTATTATTATTATTATTATTATTATTATCATCATCATTATTATTATAATTGTATTTATTATTAAGGTTCTTATTTTCATACTAATACTAATATCCCTTTTAAACCCTAACTTGTATTATACTTAACTTTAGTCTTATTTTTATAATTATTAGTATTAACATTATTATTATTATTATTATTATTATTATTATTATTATTATTATTATTATTATTGTTATTATTTCTATTATACTTGCTATGGTTATTATTATTATTGCTTAACCTTACTTGGTTTTAATATTGTTAATATTACTATTATTATTATTATTACTACTATTATTATTATTATTATTATTATTATTATTATTATTATTATTATTATACTTAACACCTTTATCACTATTGTTAATAATAATACTACTTTTGTTCTTACCCATGTTACTTAACTCAAGCTAGTAAATATCATGTGGTTGTTAATTAAGAAGAGTACTTGAACCTTATTACCATACCATTTAACATTAACCCTAACCTTATTACTATAACACTATTATTAGCTATTACTATTATTACTATTATTACTACCTTATTGTTGTAATCAAAAGCATTTGAACCCTTTTATTATTCAAGAATATACAACTATTATCATTACCACCCCTAGGGATACTTAATTGTAATATTGTGACCTTATAATAATATTATTTCGAATATGACACCATTAATAGACTTAGTCAAAAAAAATGCTAGGGTTTATTTCACTAAAACCATTAGTGTCACTATTATTAGTTTTATTATTATTATTATTATTATTATTATTATTATTATTATTATTATCACTATTTTCTATAGTTAGCATGAACATTATTATTATAAGAATAGTGCTAATGGGTCTAATAATATAAGTGTACCAATAGGTATTAAAAATAAACATATTTTGACTACTAATATTTAGTATACTAATTCTAAGGTAAAAACCCTAACCTTAAACTAGAATGAGGTTTGATAGTGATTACAAGGGAAACTAATACTTAGCATTTTCCCCTTTTATAGGTAACCCCGACCAAAGCCCTAAGGAGTTAGAGGAGCGTGCTCCAAGCCCGGTGTCGCCTTAGGTAAGGACGAAGCTATGGCCTTACGTTATGTGTGTTGTAATGTGTGGGTGAATGTGGAGCATGCCATGTTGATGTGTTTTATGCATGTGTTATGAATAACCTGCTTTGTGTAGCGCAACATGGATCATGAGGTATGTTGTGTGTGCCTTATGTTATACATGTGTGCCATGTTCCATGTTTATTGTTGATGTTGATGAAGTGACTTGTTATGGCCCTCTAGGACATGCATGCCAGGGTTTTGGGTAGCATGAAATGATAACAAAAGAACAACGGGGAAGTGGATGTTGGGGAGTTTGCATGGGGGACTAGACCTTGCATGGGCATGATTCCTACTTATGAAAAGTTGACTTGGGTTGTAAGTGAGAGCTTGGGAGAGTCTTGGAATGATTTGAGACTTAGTATGAAAAATAGTACGGAAGTTGATGCATAAGAGGCCTTTTTAGGGTTTTGTGTGTAAGTGAGTGTTCGAGAGTCTGCATGGGGTGTTTAAATTATGCATGGGAATGAATCTTACGCGAGGAAAGTTGAATTAAGAAGTAAATAAGATAATGTCAAAGTTACGGGTCCATTGGAGACTTCGGTGCAAAATTTTACGTGGGTCAATGTAAGGCTGTTTAAGGGACCCAATTAGGGTTTTGTGAGAAAATGAGGAATTTAAAGGGGACAAGGGTAAAAATGATCAAGGAAGGATGGAGGACGGGTTGAGAGTGAGAGCTCACTTATACAATGAATGAGTATGGGTTTCTAAATGAGAGTAGGGATTTTTGGGTGAGAGAGGGAGGTTACTTGTTGAGGAAGTAAAGTGCTAGGGTTTGGCGCGGCCAACTAGGGTTTTGGCGTGGCCAACTAGGGTTTTGGTAGGTCACACGTGAACTTGGGAGATAAAGTAATATCTTTTGGAAATTTCCTAATAAAAATGAGGTGTGAGATAGAGGACAAAGTAACGTTTGGGAAAGTAATAAAGGGTTGGGCCACATAGATCCGAACAGGGTCTCCGAGGAGGGACCCTAGAGGGATGAGGATATATGGAGTCGATATCATATGTGTTGGGGTAGCCTAGATCCTTGGAGATCGTGCCTTACTATATGCCACTATGCCTAAGTCCTACGGGGGATGGATGTAAGGTGTGAGAAAAGTGTAAGGGTCTCAACATATGAGACGGGTCTGCTTGAGAGGCAAGTAGTAGTACGTCGGTAGCATGCATGTCAAGGGTATTGTGTGATTCAATAAGACATGGATAAGACACTAATAACGCAAAGGGAAAGACTGTTGAGCCGAGCCCAGTCCGATCCACCGGTTAGAATAGTGGTCAGTGGCGTTCTGCTCTGTGCGTTTTGTGCCGGTCCAGCGGCTATAATAGTGGTCAGAGGCGTTCTGCCCTGTGCGTTTCGTGCCGGTCCAGCGGCTATAATAGTGGTCAGAGGCGTTCTGCCCTGTGCGTTTCGTGCCAGTCCACCGGCTATAATAGTGGTCAGAAGCATTTTGCCCTGTGCGTTTCGTGCCGGTCCACCGACTATAATAGTGGTCAGAGGCGTTCTGCCCTGTGCGTTATTTCCGGTCCACCGGCTATAATAGTGGGGGATCTCGGCTCAATAGACCCAAATTAAATAAGTTAAACCACGGGAAAAATACTAAATACTTACAGTGGAACACCATGTTGAGGCGGGGCCAGTCTGGTCCATTGGTTAGAATAGTGGTCAGAGGCGTTCTGTCCTGTGTTTTGATTTCCGGTCCACCGGCTATAATAGTGGGGTCTCCGTGCTCACATGGATCATTGAAGAATGTGTGAAATGGATTTATTATCATTACTGAGAACAAGAATAAGTCACCAGAAAAGTATTTAGACCTTATCTTGCGGGTTATCGCATGTCATCTATATGATTGTGTTATGTGTGCTATGTGGTATGACTGTATGCTTGGCCTTAGCGCACCAGCGCCCTTACTCAGTGTTGGACCCATACTGATACTACCTTGATTGAATGGGTCCTGTGATGATCCACCAATGGTGGGGAGCAGACCTCTTATACAGGTTTGATCGATTACTAATTTGGGGTGAATGGCTTGACTTGAGTGAGTAGGTGATCCGGATACTAACCCCTTTCGGGGGAATTGTTTGGTTATCTATATTTGTATTATGTTTCCTGTTTTTAAAGAGAAAAAAAATTTATTATGGGATTGTAATCCTCAATCGTATTCAAACTTCTTTTAGACTTATATCTTATTAATGATTTATGCTAATGTCGTCTTGCACTTTACGATACTTTGTACTTGTTGAGGATCGGTTTTAGCCTTAGCACTTAGTACCGGAACGGTAGGAATTAACCGGTCTGGTACTAAGTGTGGCGGTAATACTCCTAAATTCACGGTTTTAACTTGTATGCTTCCGCTAAAACTTTCGATTTAAACAAAATTTTTCAATAGTGAATTTGGGGGTGTTACAATATTTGAATTTGATTAATCATTATAGTTGTAGATCTGTCCACATAAATTCATTCATATGACCATAATTTTATTATATTTATATGATTTCTATTTTTGATTAAAAATATATATTTCTATTCTTTCTCGTATTCTAATTTTAAATATTTCATATTCATTTTTTACTATAACTTCTTTGTGATATTACGACTTTGTTTTTGAGTTATATTTTGTTAACCAAATATATTATTTAAATTTGAAAATTTTTGCATAAAATAGTCAAATTCATTTTAATGATTTTATCTATAGAAAATATTTATGACTTTGAATTTATTCATTTCTGAGGTTGTTATGATGTTCAAAAAGTATTAAAATGAAAAGATTTTGGATCGTATTTTTAGATTTATTTTCAAAATTAATTTTCTTATGTTTTACCCTTTTTAGTTTGTGGAAGACTAGTTTTAGAAATTATTTAAATTACTCTCATTCTCTTAGAATTTGATTTAAAAAATTTCTTACACGCTTTTAAATATTTGTCGAAGTGTTATAATATATTCTTTATAAATAATATAGGCCTTTACATTCGTTTGTAATTTCTTTCAAAAACTTTTCTGGAATTCTTTATATAGCTCTTATATCGATTTTATACATTTGGATCCTTACGAAATGATTTTCGTTAAATGTGTTTCAGATAAAATCTTCCAGTAATATTTTTCGATATTTAATATTTCATTTTATATTTATATATACAAAAAAATAATTAAAAAATTAACAGACCCCTCTCCTTTTCCCTTTTTCCTTTCCCTCTTCTTCTCTCCCCTCTTTCTTTTCTTCATCTGCCTGACATGTTCTCTGTATGAGCCCCAAACCCTAGCCCTCATCTCCTGCTCCCTGCTCCACCGTCGCCAACCACCAACCTGTGGACCGTCGGCCACCATGACACCACTCTTGCTTGATACTACCTCCGATGAAGCGCAACAATAACAACTACGCGAGAGGGAGCACCACAACATCGAGGAGCAAAGTTGCAGCATGAAATCATGTTGTGCTTCCACCAGTCGGCCACCATAAGCTTAGCCAATCACCAGCGAGTGGTCTTCAACCTTTAACGAAGCTTCCTTGGTCTTCACCTCTTCCGATTTGCTAATTTTGTTTGGCATAACTTTTTGAAAACCCTAACCCTTGTTTATATTAATTTATTATGAATTAGCTTATGATAAGCTAAATTAATTATTTTATTATGTATATATGGATTGTAAGATTGATTTGGATAGGTTAATTTTATGGCATATGTCAGAATTCTAGAAAATTGGATTTTTGGCCGGATTATAGATAAATTTTTATAATTCACCCAATTAAGCTATTTTTGGTAAATTAATTTTAAATTATAATTTAAAATATATCTAATTTTATGTTAGAACCATCAATTTGATAAAATTATGTGAAATTAATTAGAATTAACATTCTAAGTTAGAAACCATGTGTGATGAAATTGGAGTGCATAATTAAGTTCTTTTACTTAATTGATTTTGTAATATCCTTTGAAATTTATTTAATTTCATATCGGAAGTGTTGATTTGGATAATTTGTGTGAATTTGATTAGAATTAGATTTTTAGGTCAAAACTTTTGCGAGCCTAAATTAGATTGTGTAATCAGGTTATTTTATTCAATTTATTATATAATTTATATTAGAATACATTTAATTGCAATTTCAAACCGTTAATTTATATATTTTAGTAAGAAGTTACCGGATTTATATTCCTAGCTCAAAAACATTAATTATGCTAAATTACGTATTCCTCTTATTTGTTTTTGTCAATTGATTATATAATATATTATAAAATATGTCTAATTACTTTTCTAAGCCTTCAATTTAAATAAATCGATAAAATTTAATTGAATTAAATTTTTGGGCCTAGAGCCTATATTTTTAATGAAATTATAAAATTGGTCATTTGTACAGGTTTTTTTCTAAAATTAAATTTATAAAATTAGTTTAAATGATCCTAATTGTATTCTAACACCTTCAATTGGAATTAATTAATTGGAATTATCCAAGTGTGTGTCTTGGGTTTTAAAACACTAAATTTTAGAAACCTAATGTCATGAATTCGATACTTAGAATATTATTTAGTTGAAATTGATTATCAGGATTTATTTAAACTTAGTTTAATTGTAGTCCTAAGCTATCAATTTTAGGAAATCAAAGTTAATTAGTTAGGTTATAGTTCAGGCTTAAAAACCCTAATTTTTGGGAATGGTTTTATAAAATTGATTATGCTATGCTTCTTTTACATAATCAATTTCCAACTTCAATTTAAAATCATTTGAATTATGTTTTTATAATATTAGGTTGGATTTAGTTATCTGCAAATGGCTGCTTTGTCTTTTTGTTTATAAAACCTAACTAGCAAATCATTTTTGATAAAATTAACTTATAGTCTATTATCCTTTCTCCGGCTTTTCCAAATCAATTGTATATGCCCCAAGTGACATATGTTTAACCTGATTTGGTTAATATTTAATTTTAAATCTAAATCGAGCTATGCTCGTGAGTCTTAAGTTTTGGACATGTTTTCCAAGAAAGATCGTTCATGTCTCCTTGTGTTGATTTAATTATAATATTTGAATTATTGTTTGATAAGGTAGATTCTAACCTAGTTTTATGAATTTCGTCATGGTTGTAAGAAAACATTCTTGTGGATTATCGAACTCTCAATAGCTCTCTCTCTATCGTACTCAATTTTCTTAGCTAGCTTCAGATTCAAGTAGGTCATTACATACCCTTACTTATGGCAAAATCTGGATTGTATGTCTGGTTGGAGTAGAAGGTGTTGAGTATGCTTCTCAATTATTTGATCATGTCAAGTGTATGTTGTGGTCCGTGTGGTAATTATATGTATGTATGAATTTATTGCCTCAATGCAAATGTGTGTTAGTATAAATATTGAATAATGTATGTGTGTAAGTATGTGAAGGGTTGAGTATGGATCAAAATTGCATGATACCTTGTGCTATATTTTTATGTCATGGAATTATTCGACTCTAACACCACCTGAAATTATTTGGCCTTAGTTCCACTTGAATTGGATCGACTATAATGCCTCTAGAATCAATCGGCTTTAATGCCACTTGAATTGATTTGACTTTAATACCCCTAGAATCGATCGATTTTAACACCACTTGGACGGGTTTAGCTTTAATGCCACTTAAAATTTATCTGCTTTAATACCAGTCAAAATTAATATAATAATAGAAATTCATTATGTTGGTGGAAGTGGTTTAAGTGATATTATGTGGACCTGATTGTGCTTGGTGAATCCTTAAATAAAATATTAATCACTAAAGGTGAAAGATCTCGAGTATGAAATTGTGTCACTCAGGGTAGCAATCCAAGTTAGGTTTGGCATTCACTTAATACCATTCTGGTGTTTTTCTATTCTATGATCGTGGGTGCCTTATGAGGTCCGTAGAGGCCTTCTTCTACTCTATAGGTGTCTTTATATATTTTGGCCCTATAGGGGGTATGGATACTTAAGTGATTAGGTGTAACACCCCCATTTTTATTGCTAAAAATTTTCTTTTTACGGAAGCATTAATTACAAAATCAATGGGTGTTACCGCCACACTCAGTATAAGTCTGGCATCCTCTACCATTCTTATACTAAGTGCTAACGCTAAAATATCACTTTAATTAAATAAGATTAAAACAAGAGTAGGATAGAATTTCATTACAAATTACATTGTCCTGATAAATACAAAAAGATCAGGCAAAGGGGTTGTAATGTAATAAAAGAGAAATAGCAGGGGACTTAAGAGTCTATGAAATATCCGGACCAAAAGAAGTCGAGGCGAACACTGGATAGTCCTAACTCTCAACCCTCTATTGAAGTCATCAGACCCTACCCTCAAAGTGATCCTGCAGGGTAAAGACTGACTATTGAATAGGCAGGGACCATAAAATGGAACCTGTCAGTACTACGGTACTGAATAACCCTTTATACTAAACTAATATGAAAAACTAGCATGGAACACATGCAAGGCATATGACTAACAGGTACAAGACATTTAAGTATTCATACAAGGAATGATATATAATAATCATTTAGACGGTCGAATTCTATTAAAGCCACATACTACTCATTTTCATTTGTCTAAAACAACCGAAAGCTTACCATACTAACATGCCAAAGATACTCTCAGAAGTAATGATTAGAACCTAAACTCGAGCATAACAATTATAACATCCACAACATGACTCATGTCTCAGCATAACTCCCAACCAAATATATAACACCATAGGTGTATTCACAGGTAAGCTATAACCAAATCCACAACATTAAATGTATACTTATAGGTAGAATATGATAAAATACATAACATCACCTATGTACTTACAGACACAGGATAATAAAATTCGTAATCTTACAGGTACACTTACAGGTATAGTAAATTAAAATACATAACATCAACGGTATATTTATAGATATAGTATAATAATATACATAACATCACAGGCATACTTATAGACATAATACCCACACATGTAGGCCCGTAGGCTACTACTTAAACCACAAGTAGGCACATTGGCCACTATCAAACCAATCCAATATGCAATAATAATCCTTCCAATCAAATCATATTATTTCCATTTTTATTTATTCGAGGGGGATACAATAATAACCCAGAGATATAATAGTATACCGGTCATTCCTGCACACAAGGCAACACAATACCCTTCAACCATCAAACCTAGAGGCATAATAACACTTTTGTCATACTGATGCACAAGGCACATAGTACTCTCCTCACCTTAGACACATAATCCCTAAGTATCGATACCCCCAATAGGGCACGTAGGTCACCTATAGAGTAGACTAGGGCCTTATTGGGGTACAACCAGCACACCAGAAAGGTACCCAAAAATCCTACCCTATTGTGTTAAGGAATAGTGGTTAGGGTTCTACCCTATATGTGACTGGCCCACCGGAAATAATAGTGGGGTGTTCCTGTTTCTGCATGGATTTGGTAAAAGGCATGGTGTGTATCGACTTTTGATAAAAGAAAGATTAAATGATTAATCTGGATCTTTTTGTGCCTTACGTATGGACCTATTGATTATAAGTGATTTCACTTTATGCTTCTATGTATCATATGTGTGGATTGTAATTGTATGTGATCATTATCCTACATGAATTAATTTGTTATATGACGGCCTTAGTATTCGGTTACCTTACTCAGTACATAGTGTACTGATCACCCGTTTCATGGGTGCTGCTCATTCCCATGAGCAGAAGGCCCGTTTAATCTGTTGTAGGTAGGAGATATTTACTTCGATGCTATTGATGTCTATGAGACATCACGAGGGGCAGAATGATAGTTGGACTGGATCGATTTCTAGAGATACGTGGCCGTTTTCTTTTGATTTATGACTCATGTTATTTTTATTATGTTTAAGTAGCAGAAACAATTTTATCAATGTTGTTTAATTATTATTTGAAAATTAATAGCCGGTATTTTGAATTATGTAAGAATTACGCGTACTCTGATTCTCGTTTTCATAAATTTTAACTTGTATGGTATTATTAATGGTGTTTTCTTAGCCTTAGCACTTTGTACCAGAACGGTAGGAGTGAACCGGTCTGGTACTAAGTGTGGCGGTAACATTCCCAGAATTTACGGGTTTTAAATTAAGTGTTTTAATTTCTTCTACTTTCAAAAAAAATATAGTGAATTTTGGGGTGTTACAAGTTGGTATCAGAGTGGTTGGTCCTTTTAGCCACGCTCATTTTCAAAAATAAAATTTGTTTTGCGAAAATTTTATTATATTTTGAAGTGTGTTTCGAAAGATTTTTTGTCTCTAATGTTTTTAAGCTGATGTCGAGAAATGTAATGGATTTTGAAAGGTTTATTTGAATTTTGAAATGAATTTCTACTCTAATAAAAAAAACTCCTTCAGTTTTATGTTTTAGAGTTGGCCACGGTGAGGAATGTATGGGTAGATTAGGGTTTCTTAAAAAATGAGACAAATAGAAATTGTGTGTACTTCGAACCAGTAGGTTCGTTTCTAACCTTATTTGTTACTGTTATAACTTCTGATGATGATGAACGAACGCCTTGTATGATTAGAGGAGGCCATCATAAACTTCCTAGAGTTTAATCAGCGTTACCAGCCCTCTCATCTAGCCAAAGGCACAGGTGAAGATTATCTTCCAAGGGTCATCAGACATTACTCTCCTACCTACTCCAGTGAGAAGGACTCGATAATCCTCGAAGAGTGGATTCGAGACATGGAGTGCACTTTTAAAGCGGTAAATTATTCACCAGCTCAACAACCAAGTATTGCAGCATTTTTCTTGAGGTGTGTAGCTCATGTATGGTGGGTGGAGGATCGTACCCAATAGACCCCATTCTACATGGGATGCATTCAAGACCATTCTTTGTTCTAGATTCTATCCTGCGAATCTTAAGAGGGACAAACTTTAGGAGTTCATGCAGCTTACGCAAGGATCAATGACGGTTCGGCAATATCATGATCGTGTCATTGAGCTACTCGGATTTTCCCTGGTATCGCCGCCAACGAGTTAACAGTGGTGTTCCTATTCGAGCAGGGATCGAGTGTCATTATGTGCTGAGTCCTAGGTGCAGTGCTCTTCACTGGTTTAGCAATGTTGTACGCACACGCCAACATCACCATCACCTTGATCCAGGAGTAAAATGCCATTCTTAGGAAGCAGAAACGTGAAAACTAGAGTTCGAGGAGTAGAAACCAGCCGCGAAGGGAAGGTTATAAGAGATGTTCGTCGTGAGATCATAGTAGAGGCCAGAGATCTTCGAAGGTACTTGCATGTAGAAGATGCGGCCATAGTCACCCGGGCACAAATTGTAGAGGCGGAGTCGTGACCTGTCTAAAATGTGGCAGTTGGGGCCGAAGAACTTTTGAACGTCAAAGACCTTTTCTCTCTCAAGAATATAAGCACCAGCAGCTCCAATAACACGCACTTCTTCCAGTAGAAGAGGCAAATCAAGATGATAGGGAAAGACCCCAAGGATCCAGATGTTCTCTCCGAAAGGGAGCCACCCGGGCAGGCACCTACATATGATAAACTAGAATGACACAGACCACCAACTAGATGTCTTTTCGGGAACATATCTAATCCTCTTACGGATACCTATTTAGTCGATTTTAGTTTTCTTTAATATGTTTACCCCTAAGGGGGTAGTGTATATAGGTATTAGCATTAGTATGGTCCCCTTAATCACTTAGAGCATTCATTCCCTAACTCTAGTAGTTGTAGGAGACTTCAGGGCGAAGTCTGTTTTTAAGGGGGTAGTGATGAAATACGATGAAATTTTATAAATTTAAATAAGGTTTTATTTGAAAATTTAAGTTAATAAATTATTTTATTAAAGTAAAAGAAAATTTATTAGGGCAAATTAACAAGAAATTTTATAAATATGTTAGGTAAAGGAAATTTGGGCATATTATCTAATTAAATATTTTAATTTGGAAATTTATTTAAATAAACTATTTTATTTAAATTAAGAAAGATAAAATAGTGTCAAATTAATTTTAATTTTATAAATATTTAAATTAAATAAAATTTGAGCGATTTATTAAATTAAAATGAAAATTTTGGAAAAATCCTTTACAAAGTCTATTTTAGCCTAAAAAGGGATTTAAAATTTATTTTATTTAAATATTATTAATTTTAAATATCCTAAATATTCAAATTTATTTAATTTGACCCAACCTAATTATTTCTCTTTATCTTTTTCCCTTTTTTCCTTTTCTTTTCTTTTCTTTTCCTTTTTCTTTCCTTTTCTTTCTTTTTCTTCTTCTTCGCTAAATTGGGCCTGTTGCGCGGCCCAATTCCTTTTCTTCTTTCCTTTCTCTTCAGTGCAGCCCAGCCCGCATGTCGCCGCCCCCCTCTCCCCCTCTGTGATGTGTTTTATGTCCTTCTTCCAATTAAACTCCACGTTTCACTTCATTCATATTACCGTTGCACATCAACCCCAAAACATCATCCTTCAGGCCTTTTTACGTCAAAACTCGTTGTTTCATTTAATCGTTTTTCCCTTTGCGTCGAACCACCCGGTTTTCCCCCTTTTTCCTTCTTTTCTTCTCCGCAAAGCGGCCTGCCAGATCCCACCTCCTTCTTCTTCCTCCAGCCCTATGCCATAACCGTCCACTTTCCTTCCATCCCTGAAAATGGCGCCGCCGGCAATCCATGGCGTAACTGGCTCTTCTCCCGCTTGTTTTCTTCCTCTCAACCTTCTAGTTAATTTGAACTGTTCCACTCCCCCTCTCTTCCCCACGTTTTGCCCCATTTCTCTGGTGAAGGTCGGTAAAAAAATTAAAAAACATTGCCGCCGACCTTCAACTCAAATAAACCAATTTCCCTCCCAGTTTCAACTCCTGGTAACCTCCCCAATTCAACCTTAACCTCCACAACTATAAAAACCATTCTCATAACCTGGATTCGGGATTTTTATTTTCCCCGAAACCCTAAGTTAATACCGTGCGCCACCGCCCCATTAGATAACTATTACTCCACCTCCGTCCAACTTAAACGCCTCCTCTTACTCTCAATCTCTTCCTTGCAATACCCTCTAATTAACTCAACTAACCACAACCTTCGATTCATCTTGTACAAGCCTCCATAATCGCACAAAGTTGGTTAGTTACTTCGGCAGAAAATTTCACCCCGAGACGTTGAACCACCTTCCACCACCATATGCGTCGCTTCTAACACCTTCCAAACCAACCATTAACTCCTGATGAATCTCCTCCACAGCCCCATAGATTTATTTTATTTTTCTCCTCCCCCTCACCTCTTTTTCATCATTTTTAACCCTCTTAGATCCATTTTCCGGCCACCTCCGGGAACCACCGCCGGTTCCACCTACATCCTCCGACTCAAGGTGAAACCCTAGACATTTTAAACACTTAGTTTTGAATTATTGATAATTATTCTATTATTAGCATAAATTTTAGTGTTAATTCAACTTTAATTATTATTATTATTATTGATATCGACTGTATTCTAATTTCTAAATTTTGTTGACAGGTTTGGGAGTATTATTGAGTAAGATATATTATTCATCTCGGCCTTTACTTATTTAATTAAATTTTTACATGTTTAATGTTATTATTAATAATAATATTATTATTAGTGTAATTATTGGATTGATATTGTAATTATTTCAGGAGGGGAAGAGACCTAAAATTTTAATTAGGTCTTGCACTTTTACTTTTCATTAGTATTATTGACATTTTTAACATTATTTTAATTATATTATTATTATTATTATCTTTGTTAAATTATATTATAAGTATATATATATTGTTAATATCATTATTACAATTTCGAATGATGTTAGTATTATTAAAGTGGGGTGGTTAGAAATCCAAAATGTAATTTTAAGAATTTATATATTATTAATATTTAATATTCTTCTAATAAAGAAAGTATCATTAATAGTATTATACCTTATTATTATTATTATTATTATTATTATTATTATTATCACCATCATCATCATCATTATTATACTATCATTTCTATTTTGGGTGAAGGATAGAAACCCTTAGATCATCACCCTCTTCGAATGAAAATAATAAATTAATTGTAATATTTTCTATAGTTATTTTTTAAGTAGTATTATTTTAATTAAAAACCAAATCTTGGAATAAGTAAGAAGATAATAAAATTATATAAAAGAGTCTAATTCTAGTATGCTTTGATATAATAGGCGAACCCAATCAAATCCCTCAAGTGGAATAGGAGTGTACACCAAGATCAGTGACGTTTTAGGTAAGGGTCTGCTAAGGCCATTTATGTCTCTAAATGTACTATGTATTTGATATGCCATGTATTTTATGTTCGTTATTATTAATTATTTCGCATATGGCATGATTGTAGAGTCGAAGTATGTTGGTGTGAATAAACTGTGGCATGAGAATTATGCAAATGTTTATGTCATTATTGTATGATAAGACATGAGACATGTTGTTATGGTTCATGAAATGGCATGGTGTTAGGGTCTTGCATGAAATAGCATGGTGCTAGGGTTTGCATAGAATGGCAGGGAGTTAGGGTTTGTATGAAATGGCATGATGTTAGGGTTTGCATGAAATGACATGATGTTAGGGTTTGCATGAAATGGTATGATGTTAGGGTTTGCATGGAAGTGTGGTCTACGTGAAATTAGGGTTTGCATGTGGATTAGGGTTTGCATGGAAATATGTCTACGTGGAGTTAGGGTTTGCATGGGAGCTAGGGTTGCATGGAAGTGTGGGTTACGATGAGTTAAGGTTTGCATGGAGTTAGTTATGCATGTCTGGGAAAATGTTTGTGAGTGGCTAATGTTATGATTAAAATACTTAAGACATTACTCTTTTAAAGTGGAAAATTATTGAGCCGGGTCTAGACTGATCTACCGGTCAGGAATAGTGGTTAGGGTTTTACCCTATATGTGACCGATCCACCGGTAATAATAGTGGTTAGGACATGAGGTCCTATGTGTGACCGACCCACCGGAAATAATAGTGGGGTGACTCGAGCTCAATAAATACAAACCAGAATTGTTAAAGCTCTTAAAAGACATTAATTACTAACAGTGAAACACAATGCAAGCATGAACCAAACTGATCCACCGGTCAGGAATAGTGGTTACGGCTTTACCCTATGTGTGTCCGGCCCACCGTTTATAATAGTGGGGTGTCCCTGTTTACGCATGGATATGATGCGAGCAGGAACTAGACCGACCCACCGGTCAGGAATAGTGGTTAGGGTTCTACCCTATACGTGACCGGCCCACCGGCAATAATAGGGTGGTGTTCCTGTTTCTGCATGGATTTGATAAAAGGCATGGTGTGTATCGACTTTTGATAAAAGAAAGATTAAATGATTAATCTGGATCTTTTTGTGCCTTACGTATGGACCTATTGATTTTAAGTGATTTCACTTTATGCTTCTATGTATCATATGTGTGGATTGTACTTGTATGCGATCATTATCTTGCATGAATTAATGTGTTATATGACGGCCTTAGTATTCGGTTACCTTACTCAGTACGTAGCGTACTGATCACCCGTTTCATGGGTGCTGCTCATTCCCACGAGCAGAAGGCCCATTTAATTTGTCGTAGGTAGGAGATATTTACTTTGATGCTATTGATGTCTACGGGACAACACGAGGGGCAGAGTGACAGTTGGACTAGATCGATTTCTAGAGATACGTGGCCATTCTCTTTTAATTTATGACTCATGTTATTTTTATTATGTTTAAGTTGCAAATTTTTTTTTATCAATGTTGTTTAATTGTTATTTGAAAAACAATAGCCGGTATTTTGAATTATGTAAGAATTACGCGTACTCTAATTCTCGTTTTCATAAATTTTAACTTGTATGGTATTATTAATGGTGTTTTCTTAGCCTTAGCACTTAGCATCGGAACGGTAGGAGTGAACCGGTCTGGTACTAAGTGTGGCGGTAACATCCCCAGAATTCACGGGTTTTAAATTAAGTGTTTTAATTTCTTCTACTTTCAAAAAAAATATAGTGAATTTTGGGGTGTTACAATTATATTTCAAAATTTCAAAATATATATAACATAAACTATAAATAATTCAAATATGCATAAGTAGGTTATTATATATCATCAAATTCAACCAATAAATAAACAATATTTAAGCGAAAATATGATAGAAATTTAAGGGAAATATATGTATGTATGTATGCATATACCATAGATAATAAACACAATCTAAAATTGATAACAAGCATACTTTCAATTAGCAAGATGTGAAATTTGTATATCTAAGTTGTAGGTTTGCAATTTATGAGCAAAAAGAAAGATATTGAAGAGAAATGTAGAAAATTAAAGGATAGAAATAGATAGAAGAGAAGAGTAAAGGAATAGAGGGAGATTGAAGTATAGGAGGAGATAAGAAAAATGAGGAATTTTAGATATAAGAGGAAGAAAATAAATGTAGGAGAGGAGAAGGAGACATGATGCATGACCAAAAATAAGGTTGTCAGCATGAAGAGGGTAAGATTTAGGTTAAATAGAATCATGTTAGTTTGCGTGGCATGTTCTCACATATTTTTTTTAAAAATTACAACTTAACTAGCAATTTTACACTAGAAAAAAATAGCTATTTTTTGCTGGGTTAATAGTAAGGCCCATTTTAGTTACTTTTCTAATGAAAAGGCTAATTTGGTTTTTTCAAATTTATTGTTGGTTGTTTTGGTCATTGGTTGTATAGTAAGATATCCTTAAATGCATAAATTACTTTACATGTACCACCAAAAGGTCAGTAACTAAATAATTTAAGATTTAGTTAATCTAGTAACATGTAAAGCCTTGAGCACTTATGATGGAGTTATAGCAAAATTTGCATGATCTAACAAAAATCAACATAATGTAATCAATAAGTGAGAAAAAATGAACAAATTATCCTAAAAATATAGTAGTTTAACATACTTCATTGAAAGCTAGGAATAGGATTGTTTACTAAAAAATCATAGCTTAATAAATACATGCCAGAATATATAATAAGCTAATAAGTTTAAGCATATCTAGGAGGTGGAGAAGACTGCCTACATTCTATTAGACTATGATTTTCTTTACAATTAAATACAAACAAAAATGATACAGGAGTAAACCCTACAACTAGAAGATATCCTATATAAGGTCTTACAAAGTTTGCTTGAGGATCTTATGGGAGGGACATTATACACTAGATGTTAAGGGATGGTATACTCTAGAGAAGAGATAGTATTTCATACAAGAGGACACTACACCCTAGGGTTAGGTTTAGTTAATTGATTATTTCCTTAATTATTAAGTTAATGTATCTTATGATATGAATTATCTCATCATAAGTTGTCAGTTAAGATAAGATAACATTTACTAGGATTTTATTTGGTCACTATTTATGATGTACTATTTATGTGCACAATACAAAAATAGTGCTTAGTTATTAAGAGTCGATCATACATTATTTAATTTTTTAGTCTATAGTTAATAATTCTATTAGGATATTAGTTGAGATTTGATAAATTTTGATCTTTTAAGAGTATGATCTATCTTATACGTGCTAGAAGTATCAATTTGAGGGGTAAAATATATCTATATATAAATTTTGTGTATTCAATGTTGCTATCATGTTGAGTTTAATTAATGAATTGATTTTTTTATCTTATTGAAAATCTATGTGAATTTTTTTTCTACATTTATATTATTTATATAAGTCATAAACTAAATCTCTCTATAAATCATATTATATGTGTAAGTAGTAATCTACGAACCCTTTAATTATTTTATATATGATCTTAATCGAGAGTCATTAGTAAGAGTTTGTTATTCATATCCATATTTATCAAACACATTTACCAAACCTACACTTTTACTAGGTATCAATTTTATTATTAAAGCTTAATTTTGAAAATCTTCTAAGAACTTCAAAGATCTAAGGATAAGTTTTCTTATGGAAGGGGAAGACAAGTTTCAAACTTTGTTGAAAGAGTATAGCAATTGACTTATGATCTCATCAAATACAATAGGACACAACAATCCATTCAACATGACAAAACCTTTTAAACTAAACACAAAGCATCCAAATTGATCGTTGATTTTGAAATTTGAGTAAATATGGCTAATAAGGAGATGATCAATAAATTGAGTTTTCCATCAATGAATCATCCATGATAAAATTCATGTCTTGTGTAAGGTAAGAGAGTTTTGGTAACAAAACAAGTCTTAATTTCTTTTAGTGTTATGGATTAGAGCTTTAATAACAATTTTTAAGGGGTTTTAGTAATGAAGTTGAATTGTTATTGAACATTCATTATTAAATATTTTATAACTTTTAAGAATTGTTATAAAGAACTCTTTTCACATCTTGGTTATTAAGAAAAATATGTTACAAAAAACTCTAAAATTGTTACATAATCAATTGGTATTTAACTTTTAATAATGTTTATTAATTTAAAATTGTTATCAAAAGTCATTTTTAACAATTGTTATTAAGAAAAAACTTTTATCAAAAGCCCTAAACTAATATGTAATTAGTTGGAATTTGACTTTTAATAATGTTTATTAAGTTAAAATTGTTATCAAATCCATTTTTAATGGTGGTTATTTAACTTTCATTAAATTAAAATCGTTATTAAATATTTTCCTCTAAGTATGATAGCGCAATTTTAATAACGATTATTTATAATAAAAATACCCTATTATTGTAAGGCCTTTTAATAATAGTTTTCTTTTAATAATGATTGTTAATTCAAAACCATTCTTCAATATTTTCCTCTAATTGTCTGACAGTGCATTTTTAATAATAGTTATTTACAAAAATTGTTATTATAAGGGATTTTAATAAAAAAAAATTCTTTACAACCATTATTAAAACCTCTCATTATAAAAAATTCATTTGGTTTTCGTCTACCCTACACGCACAAATGTATGTTCAAGATGTACCAAATTTGCAAATATCTCTAGAAATAACAATTTGGTAGTATATGTTCACAAAAATAAGTAGCCTAAGCTACAATTACATCTCAAAAACAAAAAAAAAATTCTTGCTATCAACAAAAACATGTTGATTATCTTGTCACTTAATTCTCCCATCCTTCTACATTACCAACAACCATTAGCTCATCAAAATTAGCCTTTATCTGCAATTGAAGAATGGCTATATGACACTAGCTATATAACACGTCCTTCTAGCATATATCAATTCTTCATGTAACCTTTCGTTAACTTCATAAACTACTCAAAGGATTACATTAAATACCCATGAATAGGTCCAAGAATTTTTACCTTTTAAACCAAGTAAAAATTTAGATGTACCATAATGTCAAAGAATGAGGATGGGAAGTACATTTTAAGCTAGCATAAAATACTCACAACCCCTTTTTGCAAGGATTCCAAACTATTAGGGTGCATAACTTTGAAGAGAATGCATTGAATAATTAACAAAGCATAGTGATATTAATTAGAATATGCTTCACCAAAATCCAATGTATGCTTGTCCATAGAAAATGTTGCGACAAAATATGATAATCATGAGACTTAATACTAATTCATTTTAACTCTTTCATGGATAAAAACCTTTTCATATTTGAATAATACCCTTTTGAAACCTTAACATGAAAAAATAATTCACATGATGTAATTTTTTTCTTTTTTAGAGAGAGTATGACAAGCCGACACTAAATAAGTTTTTCTTACATTGCTTTATTGTGATAATTCTGGCCTAATGCTCATATCTACCATATCTATTTGATCATTGATCCTATATTTAGATATTCATTTAATGTATAACATATAATAATGTAATAATAAGATAACCATATATATTTTTCTTGAAATGCATTAAGTCGAGTGCATACCCTACATATAAAGATTCCCAATAATGAAGTACAAAGAATATAGACATCTTCTTCCACCCAACTTATGGAACATGAGTTTTATCCTTCTTCCCCAAATTAAATTTCAAACATTACATCTTAAAATGTAATTGTGAACCAATCAATGAAATATGTGTTTTCCATATTTTTTTTACAATCCATTGAATGTTTTCCTTTATCTACGATAATGATGATTTCTTATTAAAAATCTATGGTACCAAGATAAAAAAAAATCTCTTAACCATGCTTTAACTCTTAGAATAAGGTATTCTTCTAACATATTGGTCATGCAAAATGACCATTCAAACAATATTTTCTAAGTTATTCTATGCCAGAAAATCATTTATATTATATAATATTATGGCTTTCAAATTGAAATTCTTATTCACGATATGCATCAAATACCCAAGACATTCATTTCTCACAAGAACTTCAAATCATCAATCAAAGGTACCAAATAAACATTAATATCATTCCTTAGTTTATTTGGCCCTTATATCAGTAAAGATAACATCATATACTTATGTTTCATGTAGATCCCCGATGGTAGATTGTATATGACAAAAATCACCAGCTATATATTATATGCCCCTTGATTATCCGATTCATTCCATCCATAAAAAGTGCAAGACACAAGTTTCTTACTTCTTCACTAAATTTGGGGAACAAACAATTAATTATCATCCACTATAGAAAGCAGAAACATGTCTTTAAAGCCCATCATCTATCTTCTTGTAAGCATACGATCTCATGTTATTGGAACCTTGAATATCATTAAACATCTACTTGAATCTTTGTATTATAGGAAAATACCACATCACCATAGTGAGCACCTTGTTCTTCTTGTATCATGGTGCTTTGTACTTAGGGTTAGGATAACTATTGAAGAACATATACTCTATGTAAAATAACATGCAATCATTAGGACATGAAAATATATTCTCATAACTCATGCCGATGGATGGAAGGATATTCTTTACTTCAAAGATATGATCAGGAAAAATATTATCATTAGAAAATATATCTTTCAAAAGTGAGAATAGATACATAAAGCTATTATCACTCCATCTTTTACATGCTTTTAAGTTGTATAAACTTAGAGTGGTAGTAAATCTAGTAAATGTCCTACAACCACTATATAAAGGTTTTTCTGAGTCACTTAATAACTTCTAAAATATTTTATGATAATCTTAAACATTTTACTCAAACTTTTAAGTTATCTCTTCTAAATTATCTCCATCATAGTTATCAAACGGTACACTACTTTTCCTCATATCATCCTCATTATTATATTCAAACTCTATCTCATTATGTTATATCTAATGTCTCTAACTTCTATTAACTTCATTCATAAATATGTGATATCTCAGATCATTAGCACTAATATGTTGAATACAAGCACAAATGAAATAGGGAAAAATTATCCTACCAAGGTCTTGAGTATGTTCTACTACAAACTTGATAAAAGCGTATAGCCTTTCTACATATTCCCTAGACCTATAATATATATACATCCATTCCCTAATTATATTTTCTAATATATATGTATCTTACAAAAAATAAATATTACACATTAGAGATCTCTAAAAATGAATTCTCAAATTGGTCATGTATACAAAAATTAATTCATATTTGTATAACACATTAGCATATGTAGTTGCTAGTGTTGCGTTAGCATAATTAAGCCAACACTTATACTAAATCTTGTACCATATAAACAAACCATTCTAAAAATATTGGGGCTTACCTTTTATATTAATGTAACATATAGCAAAGCTTGCATGTCTCTAAGTATATATATAAACTACAAACATATATATACTATTGGGGTTAAAATAAGGCCTAACAAATAATAAGAACCTTAACGAAAAAGCAATACTATGTACATCATAAGGTTGCTATAACCTAAACACTAACAAGAATCATCCTATAGAGAGTCGTCTATCATTATTATCTCTCACTTTTAGAGTTCACTTATCTTAAATTGTTATCTATCCCCTCACCTCATCATTAAAGAGTCCATCTACTTAAATAGAAACTCTAGGGTAACCAAGCTTGATACTCATATATAAGTTATAATGAAATCTCTTGTGATCATCTCTCACCATACACTCTCTAGTTATTTGATCATAATTCCTTGCAAACACCTCATCCTCAACAAATCTTGGTTGTGGTACATAAGTGATGCAAAAACACGAGATGAATAGTTATAAGCCTAGTTCATGGCTTCATCTAAGGCAAGGTTAATAACAAGTGATATAATTTAAACATACAAGAATCAAAGTACAAACCTTTATCCATGAAGTGACCTAGCTCCCCTATATAACTATATGACGACTACTAAGATCCACATAGGGCAACATCCATAAATGTGATGGAGGGTATATAAGGGGTAAGTGTGATATCTCACTTCCTATAAAAGAAAACAACCACACAATATAATTGTAACACCCCCACAAATCACAGTAAAAAATTTTCATGTAATTAAAACAAACACAAGAATGGGGTGCTACCGTTGTGATCAATACAAGCCCATCCCCCGGCCAGTCTCATAACAACTACACGGATATGGAAAGTTTCATAATTGTTAAACACACTTAAGCCAAAGAAACATAGAAAATCAAAATATTCATAATGAGAGAGTTAGAGTGCGTGATTAAAAGTCATTACTATAAAAAAAAAGTTTACATGGTCAAAGCCTTTAAGGGGATAAAATGATACAACATAATAAAACAAAAACAGAAGCAAGAAGAGTCCGGTCTACATCACTTTTGGGCCCCCATGCCAAGTCCCAAAAGATTAACTCTAAGCACCACCTGATGCCTCATATGTATCATAGGCATAAAAAATGGCATCTTCTATCTGCATAAACTCAAAAAGGACCTCTACTAGTGGGAATGAGCATCACTCATAAAATAGGTGATCGATACACTATGTACTGAGCAAAGTAACTATACAGCTAAGGCCGTACACAGAATAGAGATAACACAAGTAGGTGACTATACAGATAAACCACACAAGAGATATAGATAGTACAGGCTATGCTACAATCCTGTTAAATTTAATCATTAGATCTCTGGTCAATGTACCCATTTCACACCATGCTCTTTATAAGTCCATGCGAGTACGGTAACTCCACTATTATAGCTGGTGGATCAAAAACATATAGGGCAAAACACTCTTGAACACTATTATTTGCCCATGGATCGGTCTCTAGGGTAAAGTGCTCCTAGCCACTATTATGCCTGTAGATTGGTCTGGCCTCGACTCTCATGGTGTTCCATTGTAACTAATTAATATCTTTTCCATATATTATCATAACTTAAGGTTTGTAAATTTATTAATCTCGAGATCTCCCACTATTATAGTCGGTGGATCAAAAATATACAGGGTAGAATGCTCCTAACTACTATTATTCATCGGTGGATCAGTTTCCAAGGTAACATGCACTTGGTTGCTATTACGCCAGTTGACCGGTTTAGGCCTGATTTAATAATCTTCCACTTTAAATGATTAGTGTCTTATCCATGTCTAATTTAATAAATATTTTCACCATAGATATGCATGTCCTTTTGACTACCCCCTCACACAACCCGTCTACTCATATTCTCTTAAAAGGGTTGTCCCATTTCTTGGGATTACTACACCTCCTAATACTTCTAGACATCCTTTCCACCTCACTTACCATAAATACCCAACTCCTAAGTGTGTAGGTCGAGGCCCACTTCCTCATATCTTTAAGTCAACTTACTATTACCCTCTATAGTTTTTTCCGAAAACCTAATTTGGCCTATATGGCCTAACCTTCCTCTACATCTCACAACCCATGTTTTCTTTAATCCCAACTCATCACACCACTCAATCCATCCCAAGAATCCCACTTTACTTTCCATTTTCTTATGTGGCCACGAAATCTTAGTTGGCCACCCCAAACCCTAGAACCTCTCTTCCCATATGTTGTCCCTCCATCACTCTTACTTTTTCTTATCAAAATGTTAAGTTTTTCTCTTACTTTTTATGGATTCTTTGGGGGAAAGTAGGTACAAAATTTCTTTTCTCCACCTTTTATCACCAGCAAACTGATGGGTAAACTGAGATTAGTAATCTTACCTTGGGAAATATGCTTCGAGCTATTCTTGAAAAAAATTCCAAGCAGTGGGTGTCTGCCCTAACCTATATTGAATTTGCTTACAAACGAACTCTCTACTTGATTATTGGTAAATCTGCATTTGAGGTTGTTTATGGCCTTATTCTACTCACACCTTTAGACTTACCCCCATCCCCACCATCCTAATACATGTCGAGCAATGCTGAGTCACATACTAAAATCCATCAAAAAGCTCTACAAATCAGTCACCACACACATTCAGAAGAAAAATATGGAAATGGCTACTTACGTTAATCAATATAGGAAGAAAGTCATGTTTCAACCAGATGACCTTGTCTGGGTCCATTTGTGTAAGGATTGTTTTCCAAACCATTGAAAGGATAAGCTAGAACCTCGAGGTAACAAACCTTTCATGGTCTTTCAACGGATGAATGATAATGCCTATAAAATTGACTTACCTGAAAAGTATGGTGACATACATCTCACATTCGACGTTTCTTATCTATCACCTTTTGTTGATTTTGTGCAGGTTTCGGGGACGAAACCCTTTCAAGAAGGGGACATGATACGGACACCATATCATTAAATACTATTCTAAATCCTATTTTAAATTATCCTAATTTATTTCTTATCTGTCCTAATAATTTTGTATTTTCTGTGTAGAGTAGATTGGAAAATTAAGACTAATTAAGGAATGAAAAGCATCATGTTGAAAGCACGAAGATCGGATATTATTAGTATTAACTTTTGTAATTATAGTTAGAATAGGGGTTATCGGATCATAGGAAAGTTGGGCCCAATAACTAGCCCATTTTTATTATTATCATTATTTTTTTATATTAGTAGTACTTTGTGGGTGTGTGCATAGGTGGCCGATGATGGTAACGTTTTAAACTTGTTGATATTAGTCTTATGCTTGATAGCCTTGAAGTTTTCCTCTTGTCCTTAGAAGTATAACCTAACTACCTTCCCTAAGATTAAATGAAAATGGAATCCTTTCATTAAAACCTGTAATACCCCAAATTGAGGGGAGTGTTATAAGGATTGATTTGGCTACTTATATCAACATGGTATACCATCCTTTTGGTGATTCCGTCCTAAGAACTCCACAATTAAGCGTGCTGGCCGTGGAGCAATTTTAGGATGGGTGACCTCCTGGGAAGTTTCGAAAATTTTCTGAAAATTTCTCGGGAAGTGCGTGAGTGAGGACAAAGCATACTGAAAGGACTCGTGTTGATCTGTGGGGCCAGCCGATAAATCTGAAAGCGCTCCAAGGTAGCCCAATTATGGTCGTGTCGACTCGGGGTGTTACAAAACCCATTTCTAAAATTTAAACCATGGACTGATCGGTTTAACTCAGTCCAATCCATGGCCCATGCTCACTTTCTCTCTTCTCAATCGAGGCTTGGGCTTAACATCACCCATCCCACTTTTTCCCCTCTAAAACCATATGTGTTTACCTACCTCTAACCCTAAACCCCACTTCGCTTGTATCTCTCTCTCTCTAACGGTAGCTCACCCTTTGTCTTCAACTGTTCTCTTCTCTACCTCTTCACATTATCTTGTTTTTGAAAATGGAAATAGGAGGAATTATATTCTTCCCTTCCCAATATCTAAGGTCATTTATTCCCTTCTTTACCATTGTTTCCTTTAAGCTTCCCCTCCCCATTTTGGTAATATGTTCCTCCCTAAGAATCATATTCATATACCTATATTGGGGCTTGATTATGCATGTTTTTTTTATGATATAAAGTCAGAGTCTAAGCCATTTTTTCTACTATAATTGTCAATTACAACAACAAGCACGGAGATTACTTCTATTTTCGGGAGAACACATTCTCGTAACCATATTTGGTGAATTGATTATGATTCTATTAGTTGGGTTCAGTTCACGAATTCGTGGTAGATATTGGTAAATTTTCAACCCTACAAATGGAGACTTCATCATTTATGAGTTATTTGCTACAGCCATCAAACCACTTTATTAGCACATTTTGCTGAATATTTATGTATTCAAATACTCGTAGAAGAAATTGTTGAAACAAATAGATAATATTGTTGTTTATCAGCAGTGCTAACGAATATACATTTATGTTTGTCATTAATTTAGTGAGATAATTATCGATTAAAGGAAAAGCATTTGGAATTTGTTCCTATTAAAGAAAAAATACTATGAAATTTATAATATATATATAAACGTTTGGCATTTGTTTTAATTAAGGAGGCCAGCTTCCTTTTAAAATAGTGCTATATTTTTTTTTAAAAAGGTGTCGTACAATTCATAAAGTTATATATAATACTACATCCATTGATATTTATTTTTTATATTAATGAAAAGTAAAATAATTTCATATACCATTATATTTATTTTTTATTTTTCTTCCTTTTCTTAATTATTAAATTAAAAAATAAATTAAAAATTAGTAATTTTAAATTTTAAAATTGATATTATAAAATTTAAAACTAAAAATAAGGGAATCAAAAATATATAAATATTAGTAAAGTATGTTTCTGGAAGGTGCTTTTCATTAAAATTCCATCTTCATTTTTGATACCGAAAACATGAATCACATTAGGCACATAGAATTATGTTAAAATAGGAATAATATATTAAAACATGCTAACATGTGATTCATGATATAATTAATTAAATCCCCTAGAATTTTAAAATGTTAACCATATAAAAAATACTCTCATTTTTTTATTAGTTATAAGTTTTTTTTTATATAACTTAAAATTCAAAACAACTATAAAATTAGTTTTAATCAATTAAAATTGAGAAAAAAAATTAAATATATAACACAACTTAAAACATATATTACTATTTTTTAATATTAATCTTAGCTTTCTAAGATTTTTTTTACCTTTCTAAACACTTGTTTTTATTTTTCATTCTTCATTTTTTTTTCAATCTCCATATTTTTATTTTATTTTTTAGATTCTTAATTATTATTTTTTAATTTAATTTTTAATTTATTTTTTTAATTTTTAAATTTCATTTTTTAACTTTTATTTTTAAATTATAAGCTTTACTTTTCACCTTTTAATATTTATTGAATTTCATATTTTAGATATTTTTTTGTAATTTTTTATTTGTTTATATATTTGAAATAAAATAATTACTTTTATTACAATATCAAATAAATAATAAAATAATAGTACATTGAAGTAATTTATAGATAGTTAGTATAACCCCTGGAAAAATTGTATAGATTCCTTGGTGGTCTAGGTTCCTTGTACATATTTCCTTTTTGGTAGTAATAAAATTACTTACTTACCAAAAAAAAAAATCATATGCATTTGTTATATACTTTGTATAATATCATATTTAATTGCAAATAATATTTATTTTAATGTATAACTTCTTTAATTGGAACAAACCTCAAATATTTATATCTTCATTATAAATAAAAAAATGTTTCTTTATTAATTAAAACAAACTCCAAATATTTATTCCTTAATCAATAATTAATTATCTCATAATTTAATAAATGATATTTTCCACTAGAAAAGGATCCCTTCATTTCACAATAGCCATTACGAATTTTGGGGTAAACTTTGATTGTGAATTTCTTCCGAAACGTAGAAGGTCATACTATAAAAATATATTACTATTATTATTATTATTATTATATTTGTACTTAAGGTCACTACTACGAAAACGGGTTATAATAACGGGACATTAATAATGGTAGTTCGAAAATCGTTGTCAAACGCGTGAAAATTAATTGGCGGGAAGTTTTGATAACGGTTCTAGTTAAAAACCATTATTAAAAGGGCAACGTTAAAATTTGGATGGATGTTTTAATAACGGTTTCAGGCAAACCGTTATTAAAAGTGGATTTAATAACGGTTCATATTAGAACCGTTGTCAAAAGTCAGAAGCTTTTAATAACGGTTACTGGAAGAACCATTATTAAAAGATGTTTTAATAACAGTTCCTGAGAGAACTGTTATTAAATCCTCTTTTTAATAACGGTTCTCTCAGGAACCGTTATTAAAACCCCAAAATCAAACTTATATTTCGTTCAGTTCTGTTTTATGTCAAAATTTTCAGACTCTATGCACCTTCGTTCTCTTGCTCTCCTTCTCCTGGCAAACCCTCGCACGATCACACCGGCTCCTCTCAAGTAAAGGAAACCCTCGCACCGCCAACTCTCCACCACGCCTCCGCCATTGCCAGCTCTGCATGTGCATGCTGTCATTGTTCCGAAGCTAGCTAGCACTTGCACCTTCATACTCTGTCGTGTTTGAAGCCCTTGCCTCTCTCAACATTCTCACCGTTGTGTTTGTAGCTAGCTCACTTTATGTATGTGTTTGTTCTTCCTCTCGTAACTTTTTATCTACTTATATATGTATATATATATATAAATGCATGCATGTTGGTACAGGGTTTTGTTTGTTTGTTATTGAAAGATTGTGGTTTGTCGTTCGAAAATGTGTTGTTTAATGTATTGGCTGAAAATTTTGCTGTTTTTTGTTGAATTTGTTGCGTTATTGTTATATATTAACAATTGCATGTGTTGGCTGAAACCTTTACATATATATCTATATATAATATGAATGTGAGTGTAGAATTATATACATTTTCACTCATAAAAACTATATATATATATACATACACACACACACACACACACACATATATTTTCATTAATAAGTATAGGAGACTAGCAATAAGTACCCAAAATAAAGAGATTGCCAAGAAAAATAAATACCGGCATAATATGGCTCGCAAAGGCTATGCGGGCCTTGAAGAGGAGTTGGTATGCATTTTGTGATTATCTATTTACATGTAAATGTTGAATTTTATAATAATATTCTTAATTAAGAATATTTTTTGATTTGTAGCTCCTAGCCCAAGACTTGGACCCATGTACCTTGTCCATCAATATTGGTACATTATGGAAGAAGGCTAGAGCAACAAGAGATTGATATATTAATGAATATGTTGATGTTGCAACCAAAAAAATTGTAAGTTTGTAGATATCTAGAACCCTACTTACTTTTCTTTTAGAAAACTATTATATTATGCTTATTCCTATAAGTTAAATTTACAGGATGAACTTGAAACGTCAGAAGGTGAGGAGGTGGACCAATATAGCATTGTGGCCCAGGCTACAGGAATTGTAGAACACCCTAAAAGACATAGGGGCATTGGATTGGGTGTTACGAGAACGAGAATATGTGGTCGATCTCGTGGTTCTCATAGCACTAATGAGCAAGTCGCCATTCTCACCCAAAAATTGAACGTGGCATTTGAACGGATGGCAACAATGGAGTAAGAGTTGTCATTTATTAAATCTCAAGGGTATAAGTCATCCGATTCAGTAGACCATGATCAGCTTCACATACCTAATGTAAATAGCGTCAGAGATAGTTGTGAAGCTGATACATTTCTTCTACTCTTCCCGAGGTAAGCATTACAAACTATGAATTGTTATTAAATGTATTCGGTGTAATAAATTATTAATAATGTGTAATATTTTTGTTTAGGGTTTGCATAAATGTGACTTATTAGCGAATGACCTTTCAACAATTTTGGCGAAAGGAAGGGTCCGCATCAGTCATAGTATTGAAACGCAGACAATCCATGGGTACAATTTAGCCCTAAATACAAGGCCGATGAGTATTGACACTCCAATCATTGGCAGTGCACACTTGCCTTGTTATAAAGAGGGCGATGAGGCAACCACAGTACTAGAAGCTCATGGAAGCTTCATGGCTTAGCTTGCAGATCAAATACATCTCACTACTGAAGAGGTATTGACATTTAACATCTTCATTCGGCCTTGTTTAGTAGTTACACTATATATTTTTTTTCATATATATATATATTTATATGCTCAATATATATTTTGTTTAATATTATCAATTAAGGAATCAAAAAAGAAGACTGCTTCTACTAGTAAAACCAAGAGACGTACTAGCAAAATGAGCAACACAAAATAGGGCGTTGCTAAAGGAAAGAGAGCGACACAAACCAAGAGATGTACTACTTCCACATGCCTCATATTATTTTAAAAGATAATAGTGGACTTATCAAGACTAAATCTTTGACCAGAAGCACTACCAATCATTTCCAAGACACCGACGATGACCTTGATCTAAGGCACAAAACCATTGGAAAAAACAAGAGATTATTAATGAAAAAAGAGGTGGAAAAACTTTGTGCCACCATAAGTTACAAAAATAGGTTTCCGTTGGCCCAAGTTAACTTGATAGAGGAAAAGGTGAGACCGGTGTTTCATGCATAAAATGCAAATATAAGGGCAGACGGAGCCCCCTTACAAAAAACCTCTAAGCAGATGGAAGATGCTTCTAACCTCCAAATTCTAAATAATTCAAATGAATAGAATGCTAATGCATGTCATAATAAGATAGATCATTTTCTTAGGAATACACACAGTAACAAGGGTGTCCAAAATAAAATCCTAAAATAGACAGACGTAGGCCTTCTCCAAGTTAATCTTTAAGGCCATAAACCTAGAACTTTCTTTCACTATTCTCATCTTATACATAACTTCTTGTATGACAATAATATTTCCATGAGTGTGTCTCTCAAGCAAGAAGCTACTTTGGGTTATTCCCGTAATGCATTGTAGCATAGGCTTGAGGTGGTGTGAAAGGGTTTTAGTAATGATCTTATAGGCCATAATGTAGAGATTAATGGGCCTAAAGTGGTTGGTGCATGTTAGATTTTCTAGTTGTTGGATTAGACAAAGCGCATTATTTATGCATGAATCAAGTCCTTTGGATTCAAAAATAGATGGCACCATGAGATGCAAGTCCAGACCAATAATTTTCTAGAATTTTAGGAAGAAGATAGGTCGAAAACCATAAATACACTAGCTCTTGTAAGCTCCATACTAAAAATTGAGTTACAATCCTCCTCCATGGTCACTAGGCCACTAAGATGATTAAACTCTTCCTCTCAGATTTGTGGGAAACCCACTGTATATCCATCAAGCTTAGTAATCTCACCATCTTATCGTCATTTAGCACAACGATCTCCATCCTACACTTCTAGAACCACAGAAGTTGCTCTTACATAAGCACCATGTTGTAGTCTTTAATCAATTTCTCTTTTATTTTAAGGAGGCCTAGGTAAAATCGCTGATCAAGAGCGTTTTAGACACCATTAATATGAGATTTCAACCTTTTCTTCTTCCCAAAGATTTTTCCAAAACTATTATGACTCCAAAATTATAAGGCATCTACATAATTTGCAAGCTTATCATATACATTCCCACCTAAATTCCAGAGGGAATCCATAGTCACATGCAAGATAGTGTTAGTGATCCATGCAACCTCAAAATGAAATGTCTCCATCCATACCTCATCTCTCCTCAATCAAGGTTGAGTATAATTCGGTGGTAATCTCCATGTGTATGCATAAGATGGGTGACACTATCATCCAAAAAAGAGTCAATGCAATCTTGATTAGAAACCACTTGATTGATACGTGAGCTAATCAAATGTTCTTTGACTTTGCCTTACTAAGTGAACTTAGACACCACAAACCCTAGGTCTTGAAGTTGACACCCCTATAGGCGGCTATTAAAAAGGATACACATAGGTAGTTGGTGGCTACTCCCTCCTCTTCTCTCTACTAATGATGCCACATTATTAATATCACCCCCAGTGACCCAAGGTAACTAAATGCTATCAACAATAAAGAGAAAGGTCCTCCCTAAATTCCTCCTTAACTGATAGGAGATGTGAAATATACACCCTCATAAAGAGAAAGGAAGGGAGAATTCTCCATTTGTAATTGCACATGGATAAGTTTGTGTGTAGCTCTAATAAGATGAATGTCAACCTCAACTTTTTTCCAAAGCAACCAAACACAAGCCTAGAAAAGATAAACATATCAACTCTCATATTTTCATAGTACCCAAGTTTTCTAATGACTACCCATGCTCTAGTACCACTAAGCCTTATTTCCACAAGGACCATAACCATAGGATTTTGACAACGTACAAGATCTTTGAAGTTGATAAGAAAAGCCTAATTCTTGTCTCCCTTAACATTCTAAGAAATAACTTTAACCATAAATAAAACGAAAGGGAAGGTTTGGCCTTCACATGGGTTTGCTGTTACCCCGTATGAACCATTCTACCTCATACCCCATGCATAATCACATTCTTTCCACAAACAATAATGACCTTTGGTTAGAGTGCAACACCATTCTTTAAAATACTTTATATGGGTTGTGAGAGTTTCCAGCTCCAATCCCATCTTTAAATTCTTTCATGAATTCAGTGTTTTGCCTTCAACCTTTGCTTTCATAACCCTTAGCCTCTTCAATTATGTTCATAAACAACATCCACGGCCTAATGGGGTTTTCTGGTTCAGTCCCTTGAGGTGCGTCATTTTGCCTCAAATTCGGCTGCTCTAGCATAGGTGCCTCCACCTCGACTCGCTTCTATATATTCACTAGGTGCGTAGGGGAATCATGTAAAAGATGTTTGTACATCTTGCAATAGAAGCATACCAGGCTAACACCCTCATATTCGAGTTGAGCCTAGCCAAAATGTGTAGAGTAACGGTTTGCTAAAGCCAAGTCCCACCACTATCCTAGGGAAATGACCCTTGGAGATTGTGGTAGTGTTTATGAGCAAAGGTTTAAAGATAAAGTTATTCTACAAAAAATTAATACCTAACTTTCACTTCTATCTTTATTTTTGTTCTTTTATTATCTTTTTATTAACTGTTTGGCATTTTTCCATTGAAGGGGTATAAGTATATTCTTAAGGTTAGTTTTATCACTTTCTTTAAAAAGTATATAAATAACTAAAAAAAATTGGGGGGGGGGGAACTAACCGAGTAAATATGTAGCAGTATTATCACTTTCTTAAGCTACAGAGGAGGGGGAGAAAATAAATAAATAAACCGTTAACGTTCCTCTTAAGATCCAACCTTACCTCGTAAACACAACGCAAGCCTTTGTTATCGGCAACCATGACAGACTTGAATTTATTATCCACAAACGCGGGCTTGCTTCCGTCTATTGAAAATGTGGGGAATGCTCCAGAAATCCTGAATAGTTCAACATCCCTCAGTGGTGAAGCGACTGTAGCAAACTTTCTTGGGATACTGTTGTCAATCTGTCACATTAATAAGGTGATCTATATAATCGCTAACTCGTGTTTGCCGGGCAACTCTTTCAACATAGATATTTAGGTAATCAAGTAACCGAAGGAAAAAACGAAATTTGAAATATATATTGAGCAGTCGATATAGACATACCTTTAGAAATCTACTCTTGCAAGTATGGTATCCGATTCTCTTCCTATCATTCATTCTGTCCGCTACCACGAAAGGATTGAAATGGTCAGCCTCTGATTTAACTTTTTGAGTGAGTTATATTGACGGCACATCTGCTTCGGATGAATCAAAAATCTCGATGTGTCGGTACTGTGCTTCCACACGTTTGTCGCCGAACGTTGGCGTTTGGCGAATGGTTGCGACCGCAACGTTATCTGCGTCAATAGCCGCTGGGGTTACCGCATCGATTTCATCCGGAGTCACACGGACACCGTCGTTTATTTGGCCGTTGCTTATGTCGGCACGAAAAACACCCCAGTTTTGCCGGACTTTGCGATGGAAACTTCCCCACGTCGGCCAACCCCCGTTTCTTATGATCCGCGTCTTACGGAAGGGCTTCTCAACGTTCAGCGCAAAAATGTTGGTCTTTAAGTTTTCTCTCTCTCCGTCCCAGCCACATTTATCCTCGAGCGATGCCACGGCTATTCTCTTTCCCGACGGTGACACCGCCGGATTTAAATGAGCTTCCCCTGTTCATGTAGATATTTTGTTGTTAGGACCATATCATTTTCCAATTCATTTAGTCATAGCAATGTATAACATGTTAATTATTTTGATGCATTTTCATATTAATAAACTCTGCGATAGGTTCATAGATACCTTTGGCAACTTTCTCAACACAAAACCATTATAGCAAGGCCCATCGGACTTAGAATTTCTCCCACTTAAGAGGGCTTGATATATATGTCGTCCTTATATATGCCAAAATTGCTTGGTTATATATGAATGATTAATATCCCGTCATAAGACAGGTCTATTTACTTGACAGGAAGCCTTTGTAATCATCTTCAATTTCGAGGTGCGTAGCAGCTGTGGCAATATAGAGTTGGTTTAGGAGCGTGATGGCATCCCAAAACACAAGGTATACAAGGTTGTGTTGCAGATAATAATAACCTTCTTGGCTAGACGCATAATTATAAGATAGTTTAAAAATAAGTTGAAAAACATAAGAATAAAGATTTATGAAAGAAAAAAGTTAAAAACTTTTATTGAGTATGAAAGATATGAGAAAAAAATAGAAGCCTGCACACACATATAAATGGTCATCATGAGTTCTTTTTTATACCCTTCCTCATTATTGACCAAAATGCTCTTTCATTGAGTGACATACATGATATAACTTTCTATCTAACACCAATTAAAGTTGAGAGGAAGCCTACAAGTTACTACCTAATGATTGATACTATAAATTAACCCTTATCAACTTATAGGTTATCATGCAGATGGGTACCAAATCTCTTATATTAAAATAAAAAAAATAAAAAATCTACCCACTTCCATACATCTCATCTTCACTATGATAGTATCCACACCTTCTCCCTTGACCTTGACTTGGATAAACCCTTCTCAAGTCTAGTTTACCAATTGATCCCATCAATTGGTCATTTGTCGTCATTATTTGTAGTCGCCCTTGATGCGCTTTGCATAACTGACACACCTGGCCATCATTTGTTGGCTATTGCTTTTTGCCTTTAGCTAACAACCCTTTGCCATTGGTTGATGGAATATGGATAATGCCCTTTGGTCACCTCCCTTTACATGGATAACACCCCCTTAGTTGTCACCCTTTAGTTATCACCCTTTTCCCTTTGTTGATGAGCCTTTGACATTGATTGGTGCTCTTGAATTGACTCCCTTTGTAAGTCTAACATCATCGATTGATTCCTTTATGTTAACATCCTTGGGCTCTTTAGTCTAGCCTACAGAATTTACTTTGGCTTTTTATTTTAGCTTCATTCCTTTTTATTTTTTTAATTAGTTTTTGAGGAATTCTAACATTTCCCCCCTTCCCAAACAAGGGAACAATCTTCTTCTTCTCTATAGAGATGAACCATGCACCATGTTTACACTTACTTTGGTGCAACATAGGTCATGCTTACTTTTGGATAATGACTTTGTAAGCATATTATACCCATTTTTATCAATACAAACTTTCTCTAAATAAAGATATATTTCCTTGTTCACATATCATATCTAATGATCCCACACTTGGATGTGTTTGGATCTTTTGTGGAAGCTGACATTATTACTAATATAAATGTTACATTATGAGTCACTAAATACCATGAAATTGTCTTGCCTTAAGCTCGTCTATGTAACACCCCCTTTTTTACCACTTGAAAACTTCTTTAAAAAGGAGTTGATTGCGGAAGCTAAGCCAATATAAAAACGTAGGGTGTTACCGCCACAGTTAGTATAAGTCTGGTTCCTCTACCTTTCTTACACTGAATGTTAAGGCTAAAACTTTTATCCACTTAAATTAAGAATAACAATGGATAAGAAGGAGAGAAAGGTTTCATTATAATATTAAATTGTTCTAATAACACAATATTAAACAAAAGAGTTACAATTAACAAAGGATAGAAATACATAAGGGGACATAAGAGTCCAAAAGATATCCAGATCAAAAGATGATGGAATGGACACTGGATAGTCCTAAATCTCAAACCCTACCAAAAGCCATCAAGTTGTACCCTCAAAGTACTCCAGTAAGGTAAAGATTTCCCTTTGAATAGGCAAGAGACCCTAAAATGGAACCCATTAGTACAATGGTACTGAGTAAACCTATATATAATACTAAACTTGTAAATATCACATGGAGCACATAGAAAGTAACACAAAGTATCATGTCATAACATATTAAATAGTACATACCATAGAAAAGTGCCACATTCATACCACAACTCATATCATGTCATATGCCACATGTCCATCACAACAAACTTAACCATATTACAAATATTTCATTAATCCAACTATACTGAGGGTGTTCCACCGAAAGAAAAGCACCAAACCATAATTAAGGCCTTTCACAATAACCATATCTATTTCACTTATAACATGATAAGGAAATCACCGAGACAATTGCCAACCAATGTGCCAACTCCAAATAGTGCACGAATGCAACTATCAAACCAACATACCAAAACCAAGTAGTGCACGAAGGCAACTACCAAATCGATAAATCACAACAATCCATTTACATCCTCATACAATAATTTTTCATATTTTATTTACTTGAGGGGATAACCTGGAGACATAAAAGTACACTGGTCATACCGGCGCATTAACACAACACAGTATCCTCCCAACTTGTAACCCAGAGACATAAAAGTACTCTGGTCATATTGGTGCAATAAAGCAACGCAATATCCTCACATCCTCGGACACCTTATCCTTAAGTATCGATACCCCTTATAGGGCCCGTAGGTCACCTATAGAGTAGACTAGGGCCTTACTGGGGCACAACCAGCATATCAGAAAACCAAACAAATCGAGCACTCCTACCTCGTATCTAGGGTAGCTACCCCTAGAGAGAAATCATTCCCAAATATCGAGATCTTCCACTTTAAATATTAATATCTTAATAAGGTGATCATAAAATATCACATAATGCACAATGATTCCAATTTCATTCTTAACCTTGTTTATTTTATTTCCAATTATTCAAGTCGATCATAAGGTCAACAATCCAAAACAAAATCAAAGTTAACTCTAAGGTCAACCTAGGAATCCATTAAGGTCATATTATTCCAATTATTCACCCTTTAAGGCATAATAAGTCATAAACAACCAAAATGCCATTATATGTTATTTACTTAATAGTTTCCCACTTTAATACCAATTGTTATTAGAATTAAGAAAAATTTATGGTATGAATAAATAACATTAAAAATAGGTACATTAATATGAAATAACAATTCTATAAATTTTCTGGAGTAACAAAAATACCATTTTGCCCCTAAAACACAATTAAGCTCATTTAGCACATTAAACCGTATTTATGCATACTTATTTTAACACAAGCAACCCTATTTTAATATGCTATCATACATATATAAATTTAACATATCCTTGCATAAAACTACATGGTCACACAATTAGAGAAATTAATATCAATATATGGTGCATGCATACTTTTTTATGAGATCATAAGAAGGCATAAATTACACTTGAGCATAACATAAGAAACTTTAAATATGCTATCACATGATTTTTATATATTTAGTAGCAGGATATGGGTTACCTCTTTCCAAGCACAAATAGAAAAATAAAACAAAGAATTCCCAAAAGAATATCAACACCTTCGAAAGATGGAGACACAAGAGGAGAAGATAAAGGATAGCAACTTCACAACTTAACCAAAAATCTAACCTTCTTTACTTATTTAAAAATAAATAAAGGCTAGATAGAAGGAAATTTAGAAGTAAAAAAAAAGATAATAAGGATAAAAAGAGGAGGATGGGTCTTGGTTATAAGCTCAACAAAGTTTAAGAATACTTAACAAAAATAACCAAAATGAAGAGAAATGTGGGAGCAACCAAGAGGAGAAAATGAGAGAAATGATAATAAATAGAGACAAAGGAGGTATAATTAAAAGATGGAAGGACCAAAAATCTACAGCCACAAGAAGGGGAGAGAGATAGCTTGTTCAACACTTGAATGATAAAGGACATGATGGTTGAGTGTGTAAGGTGGTGGAGTGTAGTTAGGTTTAAATAAAGTTATTAAAACCAATCAATGAATCAAGGGATGGGGCAGGTGATGGTGTGAAATTTGAAAGTCAGCTTTAATCATGGGAAATGTAAGTGAAGAAGGTTGAGTGCAAGAAAAGCCAAAGTGACACAATAAGTAAATGTAGAAAGTGTATAAAAGTAACTTTAACTCAAAATGTGGTTGAATGAATAATAAAATGGTCAACTTGATACAAAATCTAAGCATGGAATTGTAAGGAAGTAATTTCGTGCATGAACAGTAATTTTAGGATTTATAAATTATTTTTAGTGGTGGAAAGATCAATAAAGAAGATAAAGTTAATAAAAATAGCAAATAAGCTCATAAAATTACTAAACTTTGTAAAAACCCTTGAAATAATATTTTAAACTCACCTGTAAATTTTTATGAATTGAAAACAAGATTTGATATATAAAATATTGAACTTACGGTTAATTAATGAGCTTAGAAGGTAATTAACAACATAAATACAAAAATTATTCCTAAAATCATGAAAATTTCCAGATCATCATATTTAATCATTTAAAATCTAAATATAAATTTTCATAATTTTTAACACACATATAATATGATATTTAGCTAGCATACCATAATTATATATTTTGCATATAAAATTCGAAAGGGATAACAAACACAAATAAAATTAAACCAAAATTTATAGATTTACATCTAAACACATTTAGTACCTAAATAAAATTTTATAAGAATATTTTACAAATTTTAACGTAAAATTTCACATGTATAAACAACATTTTATAAACATGGTACGCCTAGTTGCAAAATCGTAATTACTACCGAATCATCCAAAACAATCTTGAGGCTCTAAATATTCTACAATGATTTATGTAATTAATTACACATAATTATAACTATTTAAAAATGGGGTATTACATTACTACCCTCTTAAAAAGGGACTTCGCCCCGAAGTTCATACCACATCACACAAAATAAGCACATAAGTCCTACCTAGCACATGAGAGGTCACTACCTCCGTAAGAACAAACTAATTAAAAAATAATAATAACCACAACACATAAAATTCAGAGTTAACACAAGTCAAGCATGTAAAATAACAAGTGACCATATATGAAGACATAATTACAAAAGCAATCCACAAGGCCATTTATATTACCCAATCACACTATCCTCACAAGCTAATCCGAATTTAAAAACTCACTTAACCTTTTATCAAAATTCAAATCGAACACTTAAAATGAATTAAAGATCAATGAAATTTGAAATTTGAAAACATTAAATCCGATTTTTAAAACCAAAAGCTTCGATACCATATGTAAAACCCCGAGTCGATACGACCAAGCGGGGGGGCTACCTTGAAGTGCTTTTGGATTGATCGGGTGGCCCCACAGATCAACATGAGTCCTTTTAACATGCTTGGTGATGGTAATGTACTCTGTCTCAGTCATGGATAGGCCCACATACTTCTACAATCAAGATTTCCATGACACAACTCCTTCATAAAAGGTAAACAAGAATTGTTATAACTGATCAAAACTTACTTGACCCTAGTAGATAAATTATTATCTACTTCATTGTCTTCTAATGATCTTTGTTAGGATTGGACATGAACCAAATGAGCATGTAGACAACAAATGTAATGTTAGACTTTGCACACACCATTATATACATCAGTCTTTTGATATATGCCATATATGTGATCTAAAACATCTTTATCCTTTTATCGTCATCCGTAAAATATGATACCTTGCTTAGCTTAAATATAGGAAAAAGGAGAAACCTGTCTAACTTCACTTGGTTTATGTTAACTCTCTTAAGTATCTTTTTTATAAAATCCTCTTTAGATAACTGCAAATTCTCTTGAACTAGGTTACATGTGATGTGTATGCCTAAAATCTAATTTTTATGACCCAAGTCTTTCATTTTTAAAAACTCAGCCGCTATCAACATATTGGCTATATATAGAAGTAGAGGGATAATATTGATGGGCCTAAACCTTTGCATAAATACATAGTGGTTTTCTTATGTATTCTTATACTCCTATCAAGCCATGAAAGCCTCAAACTTTATATACCATTGCCTCAACGCTTTCTTTAGTCCATACAAGCTCTTCTTTAGCTTGTCCACCATATCATAAAACCCAAATCCAACCAAGTGTTCCATGTATACATGCTCTTTGAGGTCTCTATATAGGAAGTAATCTTTACATCAAGTTGTTCTACCTTTAAATCTAGAGTGACCACTAGTTCCAAAACTACACAGGTGAATGTCATACTCACAACCAAAGAAATAATCTCATCATAATCACCCTTTAACTATAGCCAAATCCCTTGACCATTAAACTTACATAGTTTCTTAGTTTTATTTTCCTTTTTCACTCTTAATCTTGAAAACTCACTTGCTCTTCAAGACATTCCTCCCCCTTGGCCACTCCACAAGCTTATAAGTGTTTTTTTCTTTTTAATAAAGCTAATATTTTCCTTCATCACAATCAACCACTTCTCATTATAGGTATCATCATAGTATGCAAGCTCTCTGCCATCTAAGACCAACACGTAATTTGTTGTAGGATACTTACCTATCACCTTCAATACTTTGGTGGATCTTTAGACGTCTTATGGGGATTTAGGTGTGTCGAACTCTTTAGACATATTTTTTTGTATTTTTTATTTTTCCACTTTTGAGTTTTTGAGTTTTTTTTTTCTATATTAGAAATTTTGAAAAATTTATGTTTTTACATTATTCATTTATTATTAGTTTATTATTCTTTTCATTTTAAATTATTATTTAAAAATTTTAACTATAAAGTTTTGATTTCTTTTAATCAATTCATAATATATAAATCAAATAATGCGAATTTGTCAACAAATCAATAAGAAGAAAATATAATTGGGAATTAATAAATAAAACATAAAAGAAAAATACTTAGAGAGTAAATAACATCTAATATTAAATAGAAGAATGATCATTATATTTTAAATGTTCCATGCACTTTCTTATTATAGCATGCTATAAAATGATTTTTTTAGTAATTTATAGCATGTAAATAAATGTGACCAATATATTATATAGGCTGAGTTAGGTTCGGATTAATTTAAGTTAGATTAAATTTGGTTTGCTATGCTATTCGGTTGGGTTTGAGTGTCTTTCAAGTTTGGGTCTTAGTTAGGTAATGGTAATTCAGACTGAGTATTCATTGAGTTAGGTCAAGAGAACATCATATTGAGTCTAAGTTTAACCCATCAGGTTTCTTGGAGTTTAGGTTGGATTGAGGTCTACAAACTCCAAGTCAGATCAAGTTCATGTTCAGTGGACTAAAGTCTATAAAAATATGGTTGTATCAGGTTTGGACAAATGTTAATTTAATTTAAAATTTGTATTAACATTGATTTTTATTAATTTTATATAATTAATAAATTAAAATTTTGATTTATTATTATTGTTATGATTATCATAGTAATTTTTATCATAATTTATGTAATGATATGATAAATTATTATCATAAAATATGTAATAATGAAAAAATATTATTATTTTGCTATCATAATTATTAATTTCTATCATAATTTATGTAATGGTGAAACAAATTTCTATTATAAAATACGTAATAATAATACTAAAAATAATAAATTATTATTATTATTATTATTATTATCATAATTGATATTATGAATATAATTATAAATATTATTATATAATAATGATTGTTATAATAATTATTATTATCATGTTAATAATAATAATAAGAATAATAATCATTATCTTCTTTTTTAGGAATATAATAATCATTATTATTAATAGAAATAAATAAAAATATAAATTTTACTATCATTATTATAATGATGCATATTATAATTATATTTCAATTTTTAAGTTTTATGTTTATAATAGTTAACACTAGTAAACAACGACAACAACAACAATAATAATATATGCGGATAAGGGTTTACACACTTGTCTATTTATTTAATTACACAAGTAATTAGTAGCATGTAATTTGATTTTCTTTTAAATAAGTAGTTATCAAATTGCTTACATTATTAATTGTATTTAACAAGAAATAGAGCCTTAACCATTTCAAATTATATTTAGTAACAAATAGAGTCTTTTGGTAAACAATTAAGTTTAGAAATTATCCTTTACTAAGCACCATAACCTCGAGTGTACTTAGCTATTATAAATAACCTAGTAAATGTACATAATCAGCATGTCAGTCACATATCTCAAGAAAAATAAAATATAGGAGCTAGCATTGACGTACTTAGAATAATATCATACAATATCCATAGGTATTTAACTGATATTTTAAAGTCTATATGCATATATCATGATGTCACTCTTTATTATTTTAATATAAAATTATTGTATAAGAATGTATGATGTCATCCCTTATTAGTGAATGCCATTTGTTGTTGGTCAAATATCTTTTGTATATACAACTAATAATAGCTTTATAATGTTTACAAGAATAAAACAAAGGATGAGGGGAATTAGATGGTGTTGTGCACCACAACTATTCTTTTTATAATACCTAAGCAATGCCAAAGTCTTTAATTCATAGCCTTAAGTCCGCAAGTCATAATTTCTACTCATCTAACTATAATATATGCTATTAGTTGGAGTAGCAGATAGTAGATGTACTATATAAAGATAAATAGATGACTTTATAAAAGAAGATATATATATATATATATATATATATATATATATATATATAGAGAGAGAGAGAGAGAGAGAGAGAGAATTACACTAATGATGTCTCATAGTAGTAGTAGGCAATAATAAAGTCGATGTACTTAGTTTTGAGAATTTTAATTTGATTGGTTTATATAATAATAGCCTCCAACCATGCTATCATATTGATTTTAGTTTTTGCACAATATTTATGACTAAATATTGGGTATTAGAGGTAATTAATTGGGTAAACGATCACTTAGCACATTACTTATGAGTGTAATTCTATGCCCATTAATTATTCTAGAATTAAGGGCTCATATATAAATATTATGTGGTAGAGTCAAATATTATTAAACTTAAGGATTTTGATAAGTTGACCCTAAGATAATTATAATAAATTTATTTAATGCATTTCACCTCGCAATAATAATATATAATTATCAAGATTAGGAATTGTTAACTTGAATCATACTTTAGATAGTCTAATTACTTTTCTAACTACTTATTGGTATATTGCCAAATATATTTTGATATATGTGATACTATTTTTATAATATGTAATTTAAGGTGCTTTAAATTTTATATATGGGGTAACCCTTATGTTAAAATCATTTGTGTTTCGTCAACCTAATTCACTATTTTATCTAACAATATATATATATTCATATGTATTTTTATAAATTTCTTTTGGTAATTTATTCAAAATAGATATAGGTTGTTTATGTGATTTTATATATTTTTAGTGATCATATAAAATTTATGGTACATGGAGTCATATGAAATTATTATGAATATATGATATTTATTTTCCTAATTGGTGTTAAATTACAATGATGGTTGATTGAATTTTGACCCAAGTGGTCAACTCTTCATGGAATTTATTAAAATTAGAAAATAGTATTGTGGAAAGTCTTCTTTAATAACAAATTAATTTATAAAACTATTATTTATGAGATGTGTTAATTATGAAAAATATTATTCATGGAAGTTGCTATTTTTGGAAAGTATTAAATATGGAATGTATCTAGATTTAGAAAGGTGGATAATAAAGGAACAAATATGGTTGTGTGTTTTTGATGTATTATATAATCACTTTGAATAAGACACTAAAATTCAAAATGGATGATAAGAATGGGATAGGATCCTCTCGAATTTTTCTCTTAGAGTTAAGGATTAGTAATAGTCATTCCTTGGATTTTAGTGATAAATAGTCACTTGGTTTTTTTATTTGGCCAAGAGCCACTAAGGTCCCATGTCTACTCTATTAGGATCTTTGGAACTTTTAGAGGGTATGCATACTTAAGGATTGGATAACCGATATTGGTTTTGGTTGTTACTAAATGCCTTCAGACTTATTTTCTAGGTGATTCTTCTAGTTGAGTTTTGCCTACTAAATAAAAAAAATTAGATTGTGCGTTTATGTGGTTACTAATTTAAGAGGATTTTATAAATGGTGATCTAATATTTGTCTTATCATTTGAATCATAAGTGGTTGCATTTGATGTATTATAGAAATTGTATAAATTATGATATTTTCCTTCTAAATAATGCGTTGCTTAGGTGTTCTCCTAACTAACTCGTTGTTTTAAATGGGCTTACAATGATTTGTGATATAAATAATGCGTTAATAGATCGTGACCATACATGATGGCAGATGCATGCTTGCAAGATGAGTTGAGATAGTAGTTTGGCTTCCAGAATTCTATCTTTTTATGGTGTTTCAATTTTAATGGGTTTTAAATATAGTATAGTTATTTAATGTACCAATATGTTGTTAAATACTTTTAATGTTGTTATTTAACTTTGTTATGGTGTCCTATTATATTAAGAATGTTGTAGAATATTGTTGTGGTTTCAATTTTAGGTTTTAGTCTTAGCATCAAATGTAAGAAAAATAATGTTCTTTATTTTTGCTAGATGTAATGATAATATCTTTATTTATATTTAGCTTCAATATTATTTTATAATTATTTTATATTTTGAATATAGGGGTGTTACCATAACAGCAACAACAAATTCTTAAATTTCTGTTATCTAATATGCTTGATGTTAATATGAAATTAATAAGATATTTTATAATGATAATATTATTTTATATCAAATGCTTGATGTTTATATTTTTTGTTTACATAAAATTTTATTAATAAGATAGTTTATTTGTTATTTATATATCAATTTATGAGATAAAATGTTACATTTATAGATTAAATTTAAAATTATGTTCAAGTATATGTCGGGTTTATGTTGGGTAACTTGGAGTTGGGTCTTTATTAGGTTTCTATTCGGGTTTGTGTCGATTTGTTTTTAATTTGGGTTATTTTAGTTTGTTTTATTTTGAATATTGATCACTATTAGTTTACCTAAATTTGAGTCAATTTAAAATTAATTCATATTTCAAACTTTTAGAATGAGATCGGGTTTAATTTTTTGGCTTCTTTGGGTTAGGTCTAGTCATCTTTGCTACATCTACATACAAGTTAAGACATTAGTCATTAAATATAGCCAAACATTTTGTGAATTTTTTCCATCAAATCAATCCATAACAGAGCAAAAGTCATATTCTATAAAAAAAATTGATGAGATAAGTTATTATATTTCTAAGTATACTATTTTGCATATTTTAATTGATTTAATCTAATTTTTTGTGATCTGAATTTAACATCTCAACCTTATTTTTTCATTATTTTTAATGACATTGTTTTAAATTGTTATTATTACTATTAATATTATTATCATAATGATAATTATTTAACTATTATTGATAATATTATATATTTTTTATTATTAAAATTTTACTAATCGGTTTATAATTATCAAAAGATAAGACAAGCATATTATAGGAAATCATGCATTTCGCCTCAGGCGCGGATACCACCGGGCTATATGGCAGGGTCAAATCTTATTTGAAACAATAATTTGGGGGTCTTCCTTAAAATTTGAAAATAGGTACTGCGCCACGAGCAGGGTTGCATGGGGACGGGGAAACGAGGACGGGACAAAATGCAGAAATGCTATTTCTTAAAAGTATGAGAAACGGGGATGGCAGAAAACGTTAAAAATTTATATATATTTATATATATATATATATATATATATATATATATATATATATTATATTTTTGTAAAAATTGATTAAATTTATTAAAATTAAGAGAAAAACAAATTTATAAAATTAATTTATATATTAGTTAATTTTAATTATTAATAATTATTTTTTAATAAAAAAATTGATTAAAAAATATTTTTTTAATAGAAATATTAATTAAATAATTTTAATTAAAATTTTTAATGTGGAAAAGTTTCTGAGAAGTTTCCGGGACGGGAAATATTTCTGGGACAGGGGATGTGCCGTCCCTGTGCTTCACTGCCCACGAGTTGGTAGAAGGGATATTTGCTCAGGGTAGGAGCTTCAAAAATTCTATCGATGAACTTCATGAAATATATGAAAATTAAGCAACAATATTTAAAATGTATTAAACATGCTTCTATTGTAGTTTACACTAGTGTTTTAATATTATGAAATTTGATCGTATCAAAAATACCAAGTACACACAAATATTTATAAAAAAAAGAAGAGATTAGAGGATTAAAAAGAGCATCTTTCAGGATGATGCCCTCGGTTTTCCCCATCCTCAAGTTGGTCTTATAAACGGCAGTCTAGGGCTGCCGGCGTTCGTCACTGGGCTCCATAGTGGAGACATAAATGAGATAATCCCCAGCAATGCATCCACTATCTTCCATGCAAACACCTTTGAATGTGTTGTAAACATCGGCGAAGTTGAAGACTTTCACCTCTGGTGGGTCATCTTCATAGCAAAGCACAATATGAAGTGTTTCAAGGCCGTCGATTCATTCGGAGATGAAAACCATGCCCTAAACATGGCCTGAATCAACATTGGCCTCGTCGGCAAGCGAAGCTAGTTTGGGGAGCCTGAGAATGACCTTCAGAGCTTGGCGTGGGATGAATTGACCATTGTAATTGTAGGACTCTCCGTCAGTTATGTAGATCTCATCTTGGTGCGAATCTACTAGAATTAGGCACGAGTATAAGTCCATCGGCATGGGAGGACGATAGGTTGTGAAGAAGGTAATGCTACCCCTCTCTTCACTACTACAAAAATGAAAAATAATAACAGTGGTTCGAAAACCGTTGTCAAACACGTGAAAATTAATGGGCGGGAGAGTTTTGATAACGATTCTAGTTCAAAACCATTATTAAAAGGGCAACGTTAATATTTGCACGGATGTTTTAATAACGGTTTAAATAAAACCATTATTAAAAGAGGTTTTAATAACGATTCATATTAGAACCGTTGTCAAAAGTCTGAAGGTTTTAATAACGGTTCCTGGAAGAACCATTATTAAAACTCATTTTTAATAATGGTTCTTCCAACAACCATTATTAAAACTCCAAAATCAAACTTTTATTTCACTCAGTTTGGTTTCATGCCAAAGTTTTCAGACTCTCAGCACCTTCGTTCTCTTGCTCTCCTTCTCCTTGCAAACCCTCGCACCACCACACTGTGCACCACCACTCCAGCTCCTCTCAAGTAAAGGAAACCCTCGCACTACCAACTCTCCACCACGCCTCTACCATTATCAGCTCTACATATGCATGCTGTCATTGTTCCGAAGCTAGCTAGCCAGCACTTGCACCTTCATCCTCTGTCGTGTTTAAAGCCATTGCCTCTCTCAACATTCTAGCCGTCATGTTTGTAGCTAGCTCACTTTATGTATGTGTTTGTTCTTCCTTTTGTAACTTTTTATCTACTTATATATGTATATATATATATAAATGCAGGCATGTTGCTACAAGGTTTTGTTTGTTTGTTATTGAAAGATTGTGGGTTGTCATTCGAAAATGTGTTGTTGAATATGTTGGTTAAAAATTTTACTGTTCGTTGTTGAATTTATTGCGTTATTGCTATATATTAACAAATGCATGTGTTGGCTGAGACCTTTACATATATATATAACATGAATGTGAGTGTAGAATTATATAAATTTTCACTCATAAAAACTATACACACACACACACACACACACACACACACATTTTCATTAATAAGTATAGGAGACTAGCAATATGATATAGGAAATGTCATATAATGAAATGCAAATATATTTTACATATGCATATGTTAATGATTGCTATTTGATGAGGATTAAATAGATATAGATAATAAGGAATATATAAAAGTGAATAATTAAATAGAGAGAAATAATTGTGTATGATAATAATAATAATAATAATAATAATTAATAATATGATTTATATATTATGCTTTAATTACATTTAGCTAGGTTTAGGGATTAGGGTTTTATGAGGTTTAGGGTTAGGTTTTATTATAATAAATTATGGTTAATTAGCTAGGGTTAGGCTTAGGGTTTATCGTTTATTATGGTTAATTAGGGTTAGGGTTAGTATTAATATCTTTTTGGAAACGTGTTAGCATGATTCGTATATATATATATATATATATATATATATATATATATATATATATATAGAATAGCATGATACATTTGAGATTAATTCTTTCTAAGCATGATTCGTATCGATAATATAATGTTACATTATTATGCTCAATACATAATATTATAGCATAATTTATTTATTTATTTTTTGTAGAGATATGGCCAACAAAAACATTGATACGGACAGCAGTGATGAATAATGGAAGAGAGGACCTACGATTATGAGAATTATCACAAACATGAGGAATAGAGGAGAAGTAGTCGAGTTGGGATAGAATACTTACAATCTTCCCATCGGCCCTTACGCAGACATGTTCTTCCCATTGGCCCTTATCACAAACATGAGGAATAGAGGAGAAGTAACCGTGTTGCTATCTCCTATAATAATTGGAAGTAGGTTCCAAAGGGTCATAAGGAGCATATTTGGTAGGAAATCAAAGTAAATATGCTATTTTATGCAATCATTTTTTATGTCAAATGTTATTAATTTTATTACATTAACATCAGTATACATCTACATGTCTTATTTTGTAGAGAGTGTTCAATGTCCTAGAGAGTAGGAAGAAATGGCTTCTTAGACATTGTGGGGAGCATCTAAGAACCTTTAGGTCATATTTAGCTCGTAGAAAAATGAATAGAAAGAGGGATGGTTTTCTATGACAGAACCCACCCAAACGATACGATTTCATCGATCAAGAAAGATGGAACCAATTCATTGCTTATCATCATACGGGGGATTTTAAGGTACTTGTTAAATAACAATTAAACTTTTTGTATCAATCCCAGTATTATGCTTAATATTGAAATAATAATGTCATTATGTTTTGGTTTGTCACATAGGAAAAAAGTACCCAAAATAAAGAGATTGCCAAGCAAAATAAATACCGGCATAATATGGCTCGCAAAGGCTATGCGTCCCTAGAAAAGGAGTTGGTATGAATTTTGTGATTATCTATTTACATGTAAATGTCGAATTTTATAATAATATTCTTAATTAAGAATATTTTTTGATTTGTAGCTCCTAGCCTAAGACTTGGACTCATGTACGTCGTCCATCAATATTGGTACATTATGGAAGAAGGCTAGAGCAACAAGAGATGGATATGTTAATGAATATGTTGATGTTGCAGCCAAAAAAATTGTAAGTTTGTAGATATCTAGAACCCTACTTAGTTTTCTTTTTCAAAACTATTATATTATGCTTAATCCTATAAGTTAAATTTACATATATTATATACATTACAGGACGAACTTGAAACATTTGATGGTGAGGAGGTGGACCAACATAGCATTGTGTCCCAGGCTACAAGAATTATAGAACACCCTGGAAGACACAGGGGCCTTGGATTGGGTGTTACGAGAATGAACATATGTGGTCGATCTCGTGATTCTCGTAGCACTAATGAGCAAGTCGCCATCCTCACCCAAAAATTGAATGTGGCATTTGAATAGATGGCAACAATGGAGCAAGAGTTTTTATTTATTAAATCTCAAGGGTATAAGCCATCTAATTCAGTAGACCATGATCAGCTTCACATATCTAATGTAAATAGCATCAGAGATAGTTGTGAAGCTGATGCACATCTTTCTACTCTTCCCGAGGTAAGCGTTACAAACTATGAATTGTTATTAAATGTAATCGATGTAATAAATTATTAATAATGTGTAATATTTTTGCTTAGGGTTTGCATAAATGTGACTTCTTAGTGAATGACCTTTCAAAAATTTTGGCGAAAGGAAGGGTCCGCATCAGTCACAGTACCGAAATGCACACAATCCATGGGTACAATTTAGCCCTAAATACAAGGCCGGTGAGTATTTAAACTCCAATCATTGGCAGTGCACACTTGCCTTGTTATAAAGAGGGCAATGAGGCAACCACAGTACTAGAAGCTCATGGAAGCTTCGTGGCTTGGCCTGCGGATCAAATACGTCTCACTACTGAAGAGGTATTGACATTTAACATCTTCATTAGACCTTGTTTAGTAGTTACACTATTCAAACCCTTTATATATATATATTTATATGCTTAATATATATTTTGTTTAATATTATCAATTAAGGAATCAAAAAAGAAGACTGCTTCTACTAGTAAAACCAAGAGAGGTACTAGCAGAATGAGCAACACAAAGCAGGGCGCTGCTAAAGGAAAGAGAGCTAAATATGAAAAATCAGTTGCCCTACCAAAAAATCCTTCTTCAGATCAGCAAAGCCAACCTCCACCAGCATTAGCTTTATCACATTGTTATGCCCAAAACTACCTCAGGGACAATTATATTTTCATTAATTGTTGTCCTGAGTATGTTGGGAGGGACGATGTTATTTACATGGTATTGACGGCTGACATAAGCGACATTTATAATCAAGAATGGATGTCAACCATAAGTGTCGTTGTCTATGTCACGTAAGTATTATTTCATTTTGAGATTTTAGTACTCTTAACTTATACAATTGGAATTTTTATGACCTCTTATATGAGTTATTAGTTATTAACAAATATGCATTGTTTTTGTCGTCAATAGGTTGGTAGCTACTCGAGCTGCGATGGAGGGAATGTTGTCCTCTATTGTGTTTGTGTGCCCATACTACATAGCTGACGGTAGTACAATAAGAGAGGGTAGACACATAAACTATTTAGCTGATTGCATTTTGATTGAGGGACACAACAAGCTCTATCTCATTCCTCACCTTACAACTAAATATTGGGTTTTGTATGATGTCCGACCTAATCTTAATAAAGTCTATGTGTTTGATTCCCTTCGAACCTATGACGTGTCTTTTGAAATCGTTCATCGTGGTGGGAAGGAATTTATCGACATGCTAGTATACTTTTCACTTCTTACTTCATTAGCTTATTTATACATATATTCTCCTAGCTTTCATTATTTGAGGTATATATGCGTACTTACAATATTGTGTATCCAACTCTATTTATTAGGGCACTACGTACAATGCATCAAAGGAGAGGTGGGAATGGTGTCCCAGACCCAAAGAATGTTCAATATGAGCATGTCATAGTAGGTAGGAAGATAACTATTTCATATTTTATTTTAATTAAAATTAATATCTAATAGTGAGAGAGCTAACTGAATTCATTTGATAGTGTCAACAACAGCAAAACAAGAATGATTGTGGATACTATGTATGTAAAGCAATGGATCTGATAGTCCAAAATAGATCGGTCAACATAGATCCAAGCCATGTATGTTTTCTTTTCGATATTTTTCCATTAATGAATCATGACATATATGTTTGGTACTTGACATAAGTAATAATTGTATATTAATCAAAACTTGGGATTTATAGTTTTTCACCGATGATTATGCAGAAGGCCAGCAATACAATGTTGAAGAAATTGATGAAGTGAGAGAGCAATGGGCCAAGCATGTGGACTCATTCATTCGGTATTAGGTAGAGATCTATATATTCTACATGCATGTTCAGGTTTGTATTTTGTCTATTTCTTTAAGTCTTCTAAGCTAGATTTATGAACATTTTACTTTGGGGTGTAGAGCTACCAAGTTGTGGTATGCCTACTAATTTTTATTCTTGAGTATATATGTCTGGTGTATTAAGACATGCATATTAACAAGGGATTGATTGAAATTATGGTGTGATTGCAGATTTGTTATCAATTGATGTTGTTTTATAATGCAAATTTGGTAATTATTTGAACATACAACTGTGTATGTGGGCAGGAACAAAACTGCAAAAACTTAAAAAAAAACTAGAGTTTTCATAAGAACTGTTATTAAAACCTAGGTTTTAATAACAGTTTTCATTAGAACTGTTATTAAAAATGTACATTTAATCTCAAATTTATGCTCATTTAATAAGTATTAGGGTTTAACAAATGCCTAAATAATGTCAGAAAGTGTAATTGGATGATGTTTTAACAACAGTTTTGGTATAACCGTTATTAAAACCCTCTTTTTTAACAATGGTTTTTCTTAAAAATCGTTATTAAACATACAATTTATGCTTATATTGGCGAGTTTTTTTATATTATTGATAATGGTTATGAACCGTTATTAAAGATTTAATAACTGGCATTTTAATAACGGTTAAAAATCGTTATTAAAACTGCTTTTTGGGGTAGTACTTGTGCCATTGTTGATTACGGTGTTTTGCTAACAACGGTAGTTAGGAATGATGTTTAATTGCATACACTTTAATGTTGGAAGAGTGGAAATTATACTTATATTTGTTTATGGATTTGAACAATTATTAATTCAAAGCTTCGAATTTAATTAGTACTGAATTAAGACTTCTTGATTCAATCATATTGAATAAAGAAAATGCAACTTGGATGAAAAAAAATTCAACCGTCGGTGCTCTCTAGGTCCTATAACAAGTTTGGAGTATGGAGATTATAGATTTATAATGATGAACCGACAACCTTATTATAATTACGATTATAATATTATCCATTTCTAGTTCAGTGTAAGGAAGGTGGCACCAATTATACAGCAGATACCATCATCAGGCATTTCCACATTCTTTTTTCCTTAAAATAAGTTTTACTTACCCATGTGCTTAAGTGCTTAAGCTATGGACGACGCACATGGGATTATTTTTTTTTATTTTTTATTGGCACATGGGATTTTTTATTTTTAAAATTGAATGAATTTTTAACGGAAAGCTTCATCTTCTAGTGCTCCTTCCATTTATAATTAAGTGTCTTTTTTTTATCTTGTGACATAAAAATTTAAAAGGTAACTCAAATGATTATAGAAATGTTTGGATTAAATGTTTATCAATATCCCTAAGGGTTTTTAGTAGTAAAGTTCTAAATAAAATTATATTAAATAAACAAAGGTCTTTCTAATTGTCGTAATCCAAATATGGAATGTTACTTTTCCACTATTTCAACCAAAGGAAAAAAAAACATTTAGCTATAGTATAACCCACTTTAAAGATGGCTTAGTCACTTCATAGAAATATAAATAAACATAAAATTATATAAACATGAAGATAATGTTGTGGCCCATTACATTTTATGGGAGAATTTAATAAGGTAAAGCGACCTAGTGAAAGATAAAGGGGATGGTTAGATAATAGCAGTAATAGATCCTTCAATGAATGGATTGATAGGATGGGGCACATTGATTTTCCCCCCACTGATGTGAAGTACACTTGGCATAAAGCTAGTCCGGCTAGTCTTTTGAATAATTTTTTGATTGATCAAGCTTGGTTTTTTGTGTGCCCGACCCTTTCTTGATTAGGGCTTGGAAGATCTCTGCCTAATCATGCTCTTATTCATCTTTGTGACAAGAAGTTTGGAGGTGGGCTGAAGCCTTTTAGATCGATCTTGGGAGACGTGGTTTTCTCATCTGTAGTTTCATGGTTTTGTGGCCAAGTGTTGGTCCAAGCTAGAGGAGACCTCGTGTCAGATAAATTAAAGTATCTTAAGAGCTTGCTTAGACAGTGGAACAACAAAGTGTTTGGAGATTTTGGATTGAAGATCAAGACCTTTGAGCAAAAACGAGAGAAGATGGATATCCCAGGTGACAATGAGAATTTTGACGAAGTTCTGTTAGCTAGAAGACTAGCTTTGAAGAAGTAGTTATGAAGTGGCATAATAGGAAAGAAGCTTATTGGCTCCAAATCTCTAGATTAATAGGTTTCAAAGAAAGAGATATGAACATAAGATTCTTCCATACTTTTTCCACCATGAGAAAGAAGATAATTGTTATCAATAGGCTTGTGGAGAAAGATAAGGTAATCTGAGATCAGATAGGGATAAAGTAGGTAAACATAGCTTATTCTAAAGGACTCTATAAGCAACCATATCTTCCTGACATTGGTATATCAGTTGATGGCTTCCACAAACACACGAGAGTAAAGTAGGGCTCTTGAAAGCATACCTCAAAGTGAGGAAGTTCAAAAGGTGGTTTAGGGTTGTGATCCTCTAAAAGCTATTGGGTATGATGAATATCATATGTATTTCATACAAAAGATGTGGGGAGCCATAGGGGAGGAGTTCACCAATTTCATCCTAGAATTTTTCCACTTTAGTTGGTTGTCGTATGTGCTTAATACTACTTTGATTACCTTGATCTCCAAAGTGGAGGAGGTGGAAGTTAGTTCAAATAAATCAGTTGATAGGTTGTATCTATAAGGTTATCTTGAAAATCTTGGCAAATAGATTAAAACAAGTAGTTGATTGCCTGAATAGTGAGTATCAATAAGCTTTTATTGAGGGTACTAGCATTCTGGATGGGGCTCTAGTCACCAATGAAATAGTTTAGTTGATTAAGAAGAAGAAAGGATCGATAGGCGTCATGATCAAGCTAGATTTTCAAAAGGCGTATGACAGCATCAGATTGGACTTTATTATAATACCCAATATCTTTAAATTTAATTATATTAAGCTTAATTATTTCATTATCTTAATTTGACATAAATATTTAATTATTCTAATTTCAATTCTTTTTATGGATTTACCAATGATTTCGAATTTATATTTGAATTTAATTAATTGTTGTCACTGCGGATAATTCTAGATAAATTCATTCACGATTATGATTTTATTATATTCATATGATTTTAATTTTCAGTTAAAAATATGTGTTTTTGTTCTTTGTCGTATTTTGATTTTTAATATTTTAGATTTATTTTCAATTATAACTTCGTCATATGATTAGTAATTTAATTTAAAGTTACATTTCATTAATAAAATATATTATTTAAAGTATAAATTTCTATTTAAAATAGTCAAAGTTATTTTAGTGATTTTATCAGTAGAAAATATTTTAGACTTTGAATTTATTCATTTTCAAGGTCGTGAAGATCTTTAGAAAGTTTTAAATTAAAAATATTTTTTAAGCATATTTATGAATTTCTTTTTGAAATTAATTTTCTTCTATTTTAGCCTTTTTAGTTTCTAGAAGACCATATTCAAAAACTATCTAAATTATTCTTGATTTATTAGAATTTAATTTAAATATTTCTTATATGCTCTTAAATAATTTTTTGATGTGGTATAATTTGCTTTCGTATATAATATAAATATTTACGTTCATTAGTAAATTCTTCTAAAATTCTTTATATACCTCTTATATCGATTTTAAGCTTTTAGATCCTTACAAAATGGTTTTTTGTTAAATAAATTTTAGATAAAATCTTCCAACAATATGTTTAGATGTTAGTATCTCTTTGTATATTTGTATTTTTAAAAAAAATCCAAATCCCGACCGACCCCTATCTTCCTCTTCTTTTTTCCTTTTTTCTCTTCTTCACTCCCTTCTCTTGTTTTTCTATTTCTTGTAGAGTTCCCTACTCTCAGCACCCAAAACCCCACCCTCACCTTCTTCATCTAGCTCCTCCATTTTCAACTGCCAACTAATTTACTATCGGCCACCATCGACAAAGCCACTCTAGCCACACACCACCGATGCTGCTAGCATCATGAAGCAACCACAACAGAGGTAGCAAGACAACTGTTCGCACCAACAATAATGATAGAAGGTTGTGCCACAACTAGTCGGCCACCACGAGTCTAGTTGGTCACTAGTGAGTGGTCTTCAATCTTCGACGAATCTTCTCCAGCCTTCACTTGTCCCAATTTGCTAATTACGTTTGGTATAAAATTCTAAAAACCCTAACCCTTGTTTTGATTAATTGAGTATGAATTACCTTATGATAAGCTAAATTGATTTCTTGATTATGTATATATGTGTTGTAAAATTGGTTTAAATAGGTTAATTGCATGGTTTATGTTGGAATTCTGGAAAATTGAAATTTTAGCCGGGTTATGCCCGAATTTTTCAAATTTGCCTAATTATGCTATTATGGGTAAATTGATTTTAGATTATAATTTAAAATATATGTAATTTCATGTCGGAACCGTTGCTTTGATATTTTTGGGCATAATTAATCATAACTGAGTTTCTAGATCAAAATCTTTATGTGATGAAATTGGATTGCATAATTGTTATTTCACTCAATTGATTTTACAACATCATTTGAAATGTATTAAATTTTATATTGGAAGTGTTGATTTGGAAATTTTGTGTGAAATTGATCGGAATAGATTTTTAGGTCAAAACTCTTGCGGGTCTAAATTGAATTGGGTAATTGTGTTCTTTTATTCAATTGATTATATAATTTACATTAGAATACATTTAATTACAAATTCTGAACCATCAATTTATATATTTTAGAAAGCATTTATCAGATTTGCGTTTCGGGCTCAAAAACTTTAATTATGCTAAATTGGGTATTTTTTATTATTGATTTGATAAATTGATTATATAATATGTTATAAAATATATCTACTTACTTTTTTAAACATTCAATTTAATAAAATTAATAAAATTCAACAAAATTGCATTTTGGACTTAAAACCTTAGATTCCAAATGAAATTATGAAATTAGTCATTTTTATAGTTGTTTTTCTAAAATTAAATTTATAGAAATAGTTGAAATGATCACAATTGTATTCTAATACCTTCAATTAGAATTATCCAATTTGTGTCTTGGGCTTTGAAACCTTAATTTCGGAAACCGTATCTATTGAATTGACTACTCAAAATATTATTTCATTAGAATTGATTATCTAGATTTATTTAAATTTTTTTTATTGTACTCTTAATCTATCAATTTGAGATAATAAAAGTTAATTACCCGGTTCGTAGTTCGAGCATTAAAAATCCTAATTGTTGGATATGGTGTTATAAAATTGATTACGCTATGTGTTTTTTACCTAATCAGTTTCCATCTTTGATTTTAAATCATTTAAATTATGTTTTTATCTTATCGGGTTGGAATTAGTTATCTACAAATGGTTGGTTTGTCTTTTGGGATGTAAAACCTAACTAGTATATTATTTTCAATAAAATTTATCCTTTCCTCAACTTTCTAAATTCATTTAAAATTCCCTCATTAGTTTGATTTATATTTAATATTAAATCTTCATAGAGCTACACTTACAAGTCCTAGGTTTTGGATACATTTGCTAAGAAATATCATTTTTGTCTCTTTGTGTTGATTTAATTATAATAATTAAATTATTGATTGATCAGATAGTTTCTAACCTAATTCTCGATTTCTATCAACAATCTAGAAAAACTTTCTTATGGATTGTTGAGCTCTCAATAGCTCTCTCTCTTTCCCAATTTTCTTAGCTAGTATCGGATTGAGGTAAGTAACTCCTCACCTTTACCTATGGCGGAATCTGGATGTATGTTCGCTTGAAGTAGAAGGTCATGAGTATGCTTATTGATTGCTTAATTATGTCAAGCATATGTTGTGTTCTTGTGTGGTGATTATATGTATGTATGATTTTATAGCATCAAGCCAAATGTGTGTTAATATGATGCTTGAATATTGTATGTGTGTGAGTATGGTTTGAAATTGCATGATATCTTATGATGTATTTTATGCCATGGATTTATTCAGCTCTAACACCACTTGAAATTATTAGGCCTTAGTTCCACATTAACTAGTTTGGGTTTAATGCCCTTAAAATTGATCAACTTTAATTCCACTTGAATTGGTTCAGCTTTAATGCCCCTGTAATTAATTGGCTATTATGCCACTTGGGTTAGTTCGGCTTTAATTCTACATGAACTGCCTTGGCTTTACGACCACTTGAAATTTATCAGCTTTAATGCCACTTAAAATTGATATAATAATGTAAATTCATTGTATTGATGAAAGTGAGCTAAGTGCTGTTATATGAGCTTGATTTATAAATGGTTAAATCCTCGAATAAAATATTAATCACTTAAAGTGAAAGATCTTGAGTTGGGACTTATATCACTCGGGGTAGCTATCTGAGTTAGGTTTAGTATTCACTTGGTATCATTTTGGTGTTTTTCTATTATGTGATTCCTTGTACCTTATAAGGTCTAGAGAGACCCTCTTCTATTGTATAGGTGTCTCGATATATTTAGGCCCTATAAGGAGTATGCCTATTTAAGTGATTAGGTGTCCTATTTATTGGTAGTCTGGTTACATTTTTGGGTAGGTAACCTAAGGCTAGTACTAGTTGAGTACTAGATTAGTTGTTACAATCTTTTTGAGTCTTGTCCTAAAGATAATATAATTAAATTTTTGTGATCAAGATAAAGAAATATAATAATGAATTATTCTCGCTCACTCTTGGGCTTTATATTTATGTTTTATATGCATGTCTCTTGGTTTTCTCTCTTATAATAGTGTTGCCATATGACGTATGTCCTTATTCAATTATCACATGATCTATTATTAAAATCGCATGTGGGCCTTATGTGTATAATGCTATCTTTTAGGTTAGTGTTTTACTTAACATGTGGTTATGATTTTCTTATACGTTGTACCCCATATATTGTCATGTCTAGTCTCATAAGTATGCATCTGTAACCCTTTCTTTTATTGTATGTATCACATGTAAAATCAACCATGAATTATCATATGAGTAGAATGGTGTATGTATCACATGTATAATCGAGCATAAATTATTATATGGTTAGAATGGTGTATGTATTGCATGTATAATCGAGCATGTGTTATTGTATGAGTGGAATGGTATATATATCATATGTATAATTAAGCATGAGTATTGTAAGCTAAAGATTAACGTATCTTATGTGTATCATGTTTCCTTCAATGAGTTAGGTAGTCATAATTTACTCAGCATTGGACCCATACTGATACTTCCTTAGTTGAATGGGTCTTGTGATGATCCACTGATGGTGGGGAGCAGACCTCTTATGTAGGTTTCAGGTCGGATATTATTTTTGGGTTGAAGTCTTTGGCTTAAGAGAGTAAGCAATCCAAAGTTTGATCCATCAAGATTTGTCTTTATTTAACTGTATTTATTTCTAAAAGTTTTCAAGTGTTGTATTAAAATTTCAAGAGTGTTATAATTGAATTTCAATTTTCCATTACTTTGATAAGCTTTTGAAATACAGGATTATTTCATAGGTTTTCATTGATTTATTCAGCAATGATTTTATTTAGTGTACTTGCCATCTGCTTGTGGATATTTTCTTGTGGAAGTTTATCCTTAAGGCATATGTGTTGGTTGAATTTTGTTGGACGAGTTTTAGCTTGGCATATTGCATGATAGAGATAGTAGATATTTATCTTATGTTAGATGTGGTAGTAACATCCCCCAAATTCTATTTTAGCTTCCACATTATTCTTTTAAATGAAAATTTTCAAGAGTGAAAGTTGGGGGTGTTGCATTTGTGCATATAATTTTAAGCATAGTAGGATTTGGGAACGTCTGGAGAGGATGGATAAAGGAGTGCATCTCAATTGTCGGTATCTCTATTTTAGTTAATGGGTTACCTTCCACTCCCCTTAAGATGAGAAGGGGTCTCAAGCAAGGGGACCTTATTTCCCTTTTTATTTTCATGGTGGTAGTAAAGGCAATCAATCAACTTATTAGAAAAGGCCTTGATAAAATCTTGATCTAGGGATTGAGAGTGGAGAGAGATAGGTGTGACTTGACCCATCTACACTTTTTGGATGATGCTATGATTTTCTATGGAGCGTCACATGATAATATCAGCAATTGGAGAAGGTTGTTGGATTGTTTTTATCTATTATTAGGGATGAGCATTAATTTCACAAAGTCTGAGCTTATATGTCTTAGGGGTGGATTCACTGTTTAAAAAGGAGGCTGTAGATATTATGAACTATAAGATCAGCTTTCTACCCATCAAGTGCCTTAGCCTCCCACTGGGGGCTAACATAATTAATAAATAGGTATGGAAACTAGTTGTTGATAAGATTAAGTAGAGAATGGATGAATGGAAGGCAAATATCCTTTCTAGAGTAGGGCGAATGATGCTACTAAAAAGTGTTTAGAAAATCCTAATAATGTTCTACATGAGGCTTTTTAGAATACCAAAAGGGGTGATTAAGGAGATTATAAATGCGAAAAGGAATTTCTTTTGGGGTTGTAGTGGGGGAGAGGAAGAAGTTACCGTTGTTTAGTTGGAGTCTGATCCAGAGTCCTAAAAGTCTGGGTGGATTAGGGGTCAGGGACTTAGTTATGAGGAACAATGCACTTTTTTTGAAATGGTGGAGAACATTTTATTCCATATAGAGGCTTTCATGGAAATGAGTTATATATTTTATTTATTTTGGTGACTATTTTGGAAGCTTAGAGATATCAAAAAAAAATGAAAGGGTGGACTCTATGGGTGGACATTGTAAATCTTCAAAGGAATAATTCCATCTTTAAGTCAAGTATAAGGATCGTTCTATATAGTAGTCAGGTTCTGGCATGATAAGTGGATGGTATTGGGTATTCTAAATAGTTTATTTTTGAGATTGTTCCTAGTATCAGGTTAGCAAAAGGAAAGAATAATGGATATAGGCTTCTATGACGATGTTCAGTAGAGGTCGCAATTATTGTGGAGGTGTAGAATTTTTTCTTTGGAGGAAGTTTGATTTGTCAATAATCCTTGAGAAGAATAAGAAGGGTACAATTAGTTTGGCCTATATGATAAGGGGATCTTCTCAGTTAGGTCATTTTATGAGACCTCGTATCAACTTCTTCATGAGGATGGAAGGAGGAGTAATGATTACAATAGAGTTTGGATCGGTATAGCACCACCAAGGATTGAACTTATTATCTAGTTCATCGTTCAATAGAGACTTAACATAATAGATGGATTAGCTAAAATCTAGCTCATTGATATAAGGTAATCTAGTTGTTATGTTTGCAAGATTGAGAAAGAGTTTGTTAATCAAATGTTCCATCATTACATAGTGATGGAAAAGATCTGGTATGAGATTTGTGAGTGTTTTGGTTACACGTGGGTAATGCCGATATCTACAGTGGATAACACGGTTACTTGGCTTGGAGGTGAAAGTCATAGAGTATGTATTAGGTGGATGGTTATACTTATCAAAACGAGGATCAACTTTTAGATCAAGAATAAGTGAGAGGATTTTTCATACAAAATCCAGTGAGGTAGTTCACGTCGTGGAGGCTTTCTTTTGAACCGTTTCTTCCAATTGTGATTTCTTTTCAATCATTGTATTTTATTTGTATTGCTTTCACAAGTATAAAAAAAATCTAAATATGGAACATCAATTTTCCACTATTTCTAAAAAATAAAAATAAAATGAAATGAACATTTAGCTATAGTAGAATCCACTTTAAAGATGGCCTCAATCATTTCATAGAATTTCCTAAATCTTGTAAGAATAAATGAACATAAAAATAGTAATATGAGAAAATCAAAGAGATATTTTTATCTACTATTAATATTTTTTACTTTGGAAAAAGTATGCAGGCAACTGGACCACATGTAAATTACTAGTATGGTAATCCATTACTATATATAGTTGTAATAATAACATAAATATCTTAAAATAACTAATTTATGTAACCAAAAAAGACATAATTGCGTATTAAATAAGGGGAATTATAAGATAATAATACTTAAAAATACAATAATTTTTTTTGATAAATAAATTATTAAATAAAACGATATGATTATAAATTATGATTAGCCTTGTATAAAATATTATTAATGAATATATAGAGTTATAACATAGCAATAATTTGAGCTAATAAACTATTTGTGACCTTAAATAAAGTATTTTTATGGGAATAAAAAAATTAAAATCATAAAATATTATTAGCCTTTTATAATTCAATATTAAATATGTGGAATACTTCTAAATCCTAAGTCTGTCAAGATGCATCAAAAATAAACTACTAATATGGTAACCCAATACTATATTGCTGTAATAATGAAATAAATATTTTAAAGTAACTGCGTTTTTCTTTTTATAGGGTTAATGCACTATTTACTAGACGAGTGCCCTCTATACTAGTATAATATATCTCTTGATGGGGGTATAAGAAAATATGTGAGTTGGGTATGTAATGTGCTACATTACATTGTGCAAAGGGGTTTATATTTGGGATCATTTAAGTTCAAGTCATATTATCTTTTGCTGGCCTTATTGACACAAATCTCCTAATGGGGTTGAAGATTCATTTGAAGGGAGAAATAGGTAGGATCAACGGCCGTGTTTTGGGGACAATGAAGATATTCAAGTAAGAATTGACAAATAACTCAATAAGAATTCAACAATGTCACCCTATATAATACCCCGAAAATTTTCATAGCCTAATCTTGCAACGTTAATTCCCTAATTTAATTCTAATCTCAAGAAATATTATTTTAGGCCTAACCTAATTTCATAATACCAAAAATTTAACTAAAATTGAAATTTTAACTCGGATAAATCGTAATTCCCAAACCAAAATAAAAATCCGCTAAAATTTCCACTAATCCTAACTACTTATGGCTAATCTAAAATCATCTAAAATAATTCCTAACCCTTCTCCTTTTCCTTTTATTTTATTTATTTCTTCGCCTCCTTTTGTCAATCTTAAGTAGCAACAATTGAAATTGTTGCACCTTGCACTTGTAACTTGCACCCTCCTCACTTGCTCCATCACCCATCACCTCTTGCAAACATCAATCACACATCACCTTACTTACTTTATTCTTTTTCTTCCTCTCCCTTTTCTCCTTTATCCCTACCCAACCCTCAAACTCCCCTTGCCATTTTACTTCTCACACAACACACATATATAGAACCATCACAACCCTCACCTTGCAACTACTGTCCTACTCCTCACCATCCTCTGTGAGTTTTGATGTAGATGAATTAGATTTAAATTTGTTGAATGTATAAGTTAAAGCACTAGTCTTATTACAAGCTTTTGTGGCCATAATTTCTCTTTCACATTTTAATTCCAACTTAGTGAAATCATCAAGATAATCATAGGCAAACATTTGAACTTTATCCCTAATTACAATATTAAGTCCACTAAAGTATCTAGCACACTTTTTATCTTTTTTTTCTTGCATATGACATAAGAGTGATAGTCTTTCAAATTTTCTAGTGTATTTTTCTACATTAAGAAGTCCTTGCCTAAAAGTAGTTAATTTGATATGCATCTCTTGATCATACTCCTTAGGTACAATGTTTTTTGTAGGTGTTTCTTTAATTTTTTCCAAGACTTGATTTTACTTTTGACTTGCCTATCACAATTTCTCTTAATATTATTTTACCAAACCCTTGAAAACTTTCTAAAGTTGAGAGTTTCTAATTTACACTTATGCTCATCATCATACTTACTAAACTTAAATATTGCTTTAATTTCATAAAACCATTCAAAAAATCATGCAACATCTAATTCACCATAGAAATCTATAAGGTCGAGATTTATACCTTTATCTTCAAATTGGTTATACCTTGTTGGATAATTTGCATCACCTCTTAAATTGTGGATGAAGTAATTAGATCCATTATCTTTTTCGCTTTCTTCATACTCCATTCAAATATTTATATGGCAACCTTGAGCTTGGATTACCCTCCTCACTATACCTTATACTTTGTCATTTGTATCCTATATTCCATTATACATGTGTTGAAGAGTCTCTTAGTCTACTACCCTTGATTCTAGCCTTTGAAGTTAGCTTTGAATGGAAGTAAGTTGTCACAACTGTGCATCGGTGGCATGTACACTTGCTGCAAGTTTTTGAAGAGCATGATATGTAGTCTTCATTAACACCTGTTCACCCATGGTTGTAGTTTTTGTGAATTGTTGGCTCAACACAACTTGATTATTTTTTGAAGTCACTTCTTGATGGATTATTGGTGGTGTGGAAAGGACATTTAAAGCTTCTTGAACTTGAAAAGATGATGGTGATAAAAGGTAAGGTCTAGAGTGTGTTATAAAAAATTCTTAATACACCTAGATGTAATCATGGTGGATAGAGATTGGAATCTTTCTTGAAGGAAGAATGCAAAGAAAACAATTAAAAAGAATGGGTATTAGTTGAATCAATTTTCTTCTCTAAGTATGATTAAATTCTAAGGAAGAAAAGAGTAGTCTAATATAAAAATGATACTTAAATGAAATAGACAAATAGATGATGTTCTTGCTTGATCCAAGTCAATCAAGACTAAATGATTGGCGTTGAATTGTCAAAATGTCATTTGAACCAATGATGGAGAAAGGAGGAGATCACTATGGGAAAAAAAAGGAAGGATTATCACATAATAGATCATGGATCACTTGAGAACTTTGAAGATTTAAAGAACTTTGAAGATAACTAATGGAAGGTGAAGAATAATAGTTGTAAGATCAAAAGAGTAAAATAAGAATCGAATACTTACATTCACAAGTCAAAGGTTTGGTTGAAGATTAGAAAATATTCAAACTCAACTTTGAAGATTTGAAGAACAGTATGATGATGTATTGGAGTCTTGGTTCAAGATGTATTGCAAGGCTTGATCAAATTCAAGTCTTAAAGTTGAAGATAAGCTAGTATACATGGACATGCATAGGGAAACACTAGAAGAGAAATATAAGTGTGGAAGTAGAAGAAAGGAATGGATGACACTCAACTTTTGTGGAAAGCCAACCTAGGCTTTGATACCAAAACTGAAATAAATATTCTAATAAGGTTCGAGAATTGTATGAAGGGAGAAATAGGTAGGTTTGATGGCTAATTTTTGGAGAAGGAGTGAAGATATTCAAGAAAGAATTGATAAAGAACTAAACAATAATTCAACCTTTTAATGTCACCCTATCTAAGATTACCCTAAGTGTTCTTAGGTAGGATTATTCAATTATAAAAAGAGAATTAACCAAGTGTACTAATTATATTAAATTTCAATATACTCAACCACATGGTACAATATTATCAACACCCATGCCTTATATAGGAGGTTTTACATTGCTAACTAGCACACTAATTTAGCCACATGACACATACATGAATAACTAGCACATAAGCTAGTACTAACAATGTAATTATACACTATATAATACATGAATCAACAAATACTATTACAAATAAAGTTAGTTGATTAATACATGAAAATAACTAACAAGAACCCTAATAAAAACAATGATGTTACCTTAAAAAGTTGACTAGGCCTCTTCACTTGTAGAGTTGACTTTCATGCATAATAGCTCCCTTTCTTATAGCTTATAATACAAGAAATATTTTGTAGCACTGATTATATAGTAGATTCCATCATCATACATTTCCACATTCTTCTTCTTCTTCTTCTTCTTCTTCTTCTTTTCTTTAAAAGCATTTGTTAATTACCCCATATACTTAATTGCTTAAGATGTGGACAAGGCACGTGGGATTTTTTATAGTCAATGTTTACCCCCATCAAATTGAATGAATAATTAATGGAAAGCTTCATCTTCTATTGGTCCTTCCATTTATAATTAAGTGCCTTTTTATCTTTTGACATAAAAATTTAAAAGGTAATTCAAATTATAATAGAAATATTTGGATTAAACACTTATCAATATCCCTAAGGGTTGTTATTAGTAAAATTATAAATAAAATTATATTAAATAAACAAAGGTGTTTCTTATCTTCATAATCCAAATATGGGATGGCACCTTCCCACTATCTCCATAAAAGAAAATAAAATAAAATAAAATGAACCTTTAGCTATAGTAGAATCCAGTTTGAAGATGGCCTCAATCGCTTCATGGAAATTTGAAAAATATTAATATTTGAAAATAAAAAATACATTGGTATATAATATTAATATTATTTAGTTTTAAAAAAGAAAAAGTATAATTTAATGTTCACACTATGTTGGAAATTGAACCATATGTAAATTACTAATATTGTAATCCATTACTATATATAGTTGTAATAATAATATAAACATTTTAAAGTTACTAATTTATGTAACCAAGAAAGATATAATTGAGGATTAAATAAGTGATAATAATAATTGAAAATAAGATAATATTATTCTTATTAAAAAATTTATTAAATAAAATGATATAAATATAAGTTATTAGTAGTCTTAGATAACATATTATTAGCCAATATGTAGATTTATATCATAATAATGCTTTAAGATAATAAAATATTTGTGACCTTAGGTAATTTATTATTAAGGTAATAAAAATTTAAAATCATAAAATATTATTAGCCTTAAATAATTTGTTATTAAATAAGTGGAATACTTCTAAACCCTAACTCTATCTAAAAGAATCATACCCAAATAAATTACTAATATAGTAATCCATTACTCTATATAGTTGTAATAATGACACAAATATTTTAAAGTAACTATTTTTTTTTCTTTTTATCGGGTTAGTGCATAGTTTATTAGACAAGTACTTTTGTACTACTATAGTATTCCTCTAGATGGGGATGTCATAAAATATGTGAGTTGGTTATATAATATGCCATATTACATGGTGGGGAGGGGTTTATATTTAGGATCATTTATGTTCAAGTCATACTATATTTTGTTGATATTGCCACAAATTCATCCATGGCTAGTTGTGAGAGCTAGATATATATATATTTTTTTATCAATGATATTATTCACCCTAAGGACATTGATGGTCGACAATTTATAATAGACTATGACTAGATAGCAAGGAAGTTGAAAGTGATGATGAGTTGAGGTCTTGGTATAGGATTCTAGTGAGTACATACCTTGATCACCTTAGTGACTCCCATAAGGTAGATGCACCCTCTTTTAAGAAGTGAGAGATCATATTGTTCTACAAGAAGAGTGGACTAAATGGATGATGAAAAAAATTTAATGAGTTGCTCTATTTTGAGTTATAGTATCTATTTGATGCATAATGATTTTTCGTTACTCATTAATTAAGGTCAATAGTGTTGGTACTTTGTAACATTTTTATCTGATGTACATAAACAATTTCTTCTAATATAAGAAACATTTTATAATTAACTATTATGATATAAGATTTCATATAGATAAAATGATCATCAATAAAAGTTGGACATTGTTAAAGAATCAACAATTAAATGAATATTGGAATGAGATTCAAATATTTATTAGAAAGGCAATTCCATGTGTTTGGAAGGAAGATGGCTGCATTAATTGTCCATGCACAAAGTGTAATAACATTTACTAGTGATATATAGATGAGATTGAGTACCATATACTATGGAGTGAATTCATACAGAAATATTATTTGTGGGTATATCATGATGAAGTCAGACCTAAGTTGAAAGTGTGCATATGTTTGAGGAGGGAAGACATACTAGGTGATTTGGTTGGTGGTGGTAACAAAGGACAAGCTAATATTAATGATTAATTGCATAGTCCTATAAATAATGACTTGGTATAGAGGATGAATTTGATGAATGTAGTGGCTTGGAGAAAATGAAATAAAAATGAAGGCTTATGTTGGAGAAGAGAAGGAAGATAATTAGGGGATGAATTTGGTTGTGTCATGATTATTTTTTGTGGACATGGGTTGTGGAAAGGGGATCCAATAATAATTGGACAACCTATGGAAGTAAGGGGAATTTATGGAGAAAGGGGAGATATACATGTGTTATGAGGATAATAAGGGTGAATGAGTAGGATAGGCTATATGAATCAAATAATTACAATAATTTTTGGGTGTGGATGTGTGGTGGTGGTGTGATATGTTAGAATAGAGGGATAAGATTAAATCTTGAGTTTTATGGAGGGCTACTATTAAATCATAAAATATAAGGATAAGACCTAAGTACCGAAACTAAGTTTCATTAACATATTTCAGTTGAAAAATGATAATGTATGTGAAAATAATAAAACAAAGGTAAAATATATTTGATTCATTTTAACTTTAAAAATTCAAATAAACTAATCGTCAATTTTTTGTAAATTGTAGATATTAAAAATATCATTTCAAGTTACACAACGCGATACAGATAAAATGAGATAAACTTGGTGCTTTTTGTTAAAAACCTTCGTTTTCTATTTTTGACGATGTCTAAAAGAATCAGAAAAATTTCAAAAATTAAAATATGGTCAATCTATAATGATACAAGAAAAGCTAGATAGCCAAAAGTGGCTAGGAAGGTCTCATATATATAATTGAAATTGTGAGAAAGGATAATAATTCTTAGACAAAACAATCCAAAAACAATTTTAGGCTTTCAATTTCATGTAAAATATGTCATAAATATATAAATAAACTATTTTCTCATTATTTTATATTATAAAATATATTTTTTAGAAATGGGGAATTACACAAATGGTAGGGTTTATATGTCCAATCATGTATAGAGGCCAAATAGTTATTTGCTATATCTTATAACTTACCCACATGCTAAAGTGTTCTAATTTATCATAATTAAGCTTTTTCATAATAAATTGTTATTTAATAATGAAGTTAGCATTACAATGGAAACTACTGTGATAAATTTGATGTCAAAGATATTTTGATCATTTATTACCTAATGCACCAAAGTGATAATAATTGGGCATAAGGTGACCATAATAGATTTCTAGATTTGACTTAGTGTTAAGTTTGGCTTTTTTTATTGATGTAACACCCCAAAATTTTGTAACCCTTTTTTTTTGGTTGAAGTGCATGATCCAAATGACTCACACACGACCCTTGCATAGCCATTTGATTCTCTTCTTGTTTTCTTCTTGCACACTTGTGTACCTCACATATAGTCAACATGTGTATGTTCCCATTTCTCTTGGACTATTCATGTGTTGCATGTAAGACCATGCGCCACCCATACATGACCATGATCTTCACTTGCTAATCCTTCACCTAGCCCTTTTTTTGTGACATTACATAAATTGTTGCTCCATTATTATATTTCTCCAATTATTCTTCAACCTTTTTTGAGTTATTTTAGTTAATTTTAGGTTATTGCTGTGTTATATTTAATGCTAATATATGTGTTGTTAGCATTAATTTCGTAAGCAATCCTTGAGGTATCGTGGAGAAGATAATATCGTGTAATTTTGTGTAGATTATATTTAGATAAATCTAATCACTCCTTATATGGTAGAGTTTATGTGTAAGCATGAGAGATTGTTTAGATCTAGAATCAAGGTAAATTTTTATAGTTTTGTAAATTTTATGAAATGCTTGTATAAATGGATAAACGATAACATATCCAAGTACTGGGTTTTGCTAGATTTTTTTTTACGAAGATAATATATTTATGCTATGGTAAGAGTTTTATGGTTATTGTTGCATGTGTATCTAGAGTTGATATAAATAACATGAATCTATGGGAGCATGATTTGGGTGAGATTAAGCTAATTGTTATTCACATGATAGAAGGTTAGAAATTCTCCCTCACATATACCATGATATAAATTTCCCTATTTAATGCCATATTACGATATAAATATGTTTTTACTTGTCTCATAGAATATATAACACATTAGGAACACATGGTTGGGTTTTGTATACGTAAGTTACTAATTGCATATAAAGTAGAAAATATACTAAATCTCTAAGTCTTGACATTTATCCATGTACTAGAATATTACAATTTTTTTTATCTTTTTCATGGCAAATTCTCATAACAATAATTTTTGATATGAAATTAGATAATAATGATGAAATTATGATTGTGAGGAAATTTTGATCATTTTTGACAATGCACTTAATGTGAATAATTGAACATAGCATAGCCTTAGACTTTGATAGGTTAACTTTAGCGTTCAATTTTACTTTGACATAGATTTATGACCTTAGCTTTTTTGTTAACAATTAGAAATAAAGGAAATTGGTTAAGTATGGAAATGGAAATTTTGTGCAATATGTAATATTTGTGATCACATCTTAAAACATTAATACTTAAAGTGGTAGACCATAAACTTAGGAATTGTTTCTCTCTAAGATTAGCTACCCTAGAGATGAGGTGTAGCCCTAATTTGGGTTTGGTTCTTTATAATGTATTATTTTCCTTAGTAAGGCCCTAATATACTCTATAGGTTACTTACAAACCCTATAGGGAGTATTAATACTTAAAGATTAGGTAATCGAGGTTGGAGGATATTGCATTTCCTATATGTGCCAGTATGACCAAGCGTGCCTTAGTATCCTTGGGTTCTAGAGTTAGGGTATTGTGTTACATTTTGGTACCAATATAATTATACCCCCCTTGAGTAATTTAAAATAGAAGTAACTATTGTGTAAGAATTTAAAAAGGGTTATTATTATTGTGGTTTGGGAGTTGCCTCTCACTATTATGGAATCATCAATTAATAGTAGCACATAAATGAAAGTTTATCTAAAATCATTGATCATAGTATGAAAATTTGGGCATGGAAATGTGGAGAAACTTTTAATAACAGCTTTATACTTAAACTATTAATAAAATGAAGGAAAAAAGTGGCTCTTCTTTTTATAACATTTATAAATATAACCTCCTTTAACAAAAAAAAAATTGTACCTAAGTTTTAATAATGGTTATAAATATCATAGTTTAAATATCATTGTTATTAAAACGTTAACATTCTTTAACTCTTTGCTTATTACATCTATTTAAAAATTTTGATTTAATTTTGCTCTCACTCATCCTCCTCATTTTTCTTGTCACCTGTTGTCCCCCTTTCGCTGATCTATGGCCTCCATATCTCACTCTTGCCTATCAATGATCACTTTTATTCTTCTCCAATCATCATCATCATTTTCTATCTCTTCCTCTCAGCCAAGGTTGTGCCCACTTTTGGTTTGTGATACCTCTCTTCTACTAATCTGTACTTTGTCATTTCTTGCTTGCCACTGCCATAGTGTCCATCCATTTCTTGCTGTGATGCCAACCTATTCTTATTTTATCCACCTTACATGATTTTTAATTCAACAAGGTATAATATATTTTTTTTCTTTCAATATAAATATATTCATGTATGTTATTTAGTTTGTATTACATGTGTTCTTATTTTTATGATATATGTGTGCCTTTAGTGTTGTGTTGTTATGCTTTTTAGTTACAATTTGGGTCTTTCCCTATATAAATACATGCATGCATGGCTATAGGTTGATGCTTTTGATATTAAACAAATGCTATAAAATATGCATGCATTCTGGTATAATATATTGCTAAAAAAAATTACATAATTTATTTAATTTCTGATCGATAAAATGCTACTAATTGTATGATGAGGATGTGCCTATGATAATTTTTTGCTAATATAAGTTAATTAATTTCATGACAGATATTTTATTTATGCATATTTGTATGTTGTTAGTTTAAAATAATATTTTATTAAGATATCTAACCGTACTACAATAAATGAGTATAAGCACATAAACTATTTAGCTAATCGCATCTTAAGCGAGGGGCATAACAACAAGCTTTACCTCATACCTCATCTCACAAATGAACATTGAGTATTTTACACCATCCTTCTTAATCAAAATAATGTATATGTATTTGATTCCCTCTAAAATGATTTTCTTCCTTTTCCCATCATTTGTTCTAAAAGGAAAGATTTAATTGACATATTAGTATACTTCTTACATCATTAGCTTATTTATGCATTAATTTTTTGAGGTATTACAAGTTATAATATATTGTGTATAGACTTTATTTATTAGAGCACTATGAATGATTTATATGAAGAGAGGTAGAAATAGTATGCTACACCTAAGGAATCTTGAGTATGATCCTATGATGGTATACAGAGCAATAAGTATTTTGCATTTTATTTCAATTCTAATTAATATCTGATAGAACAACAAGCTAACTAAATTCATTTTATATGGTCAACAAAATGATAATAATTGTGGATACTATATTTGTAGATCAATGGATCCCATACTCAAGAACAAATATATCAGCATAAATCTAAGCCATGTATGTTTCTTATTCTATAATTTTTTCATTAATTATGAACCTGATGATCGAATCATAACAATTTGCACCTTTTCATTTGTTGATAAATACAAGGGGAGAAATATGTATATGATGAAATTGATAAAGTTAGAGATGAATGGGTTAATTTTGTGTGGTCGTTCACTCATTATTAGGGATCTACTTATAGGAATGTCTTGATTTGTGTCTCATGTGTCTTACATTCTTATATGCAATAGGAGATGTACATACAAGTGTTTATTAGTTGTTGATATATAGTTATCTAGGATTTATGATCAATGAACTTTGACTTTGGAGTATAAAGTTATCAACTTGTTGTATGCGTACTAATTTCCATATTTCTTGGAGGAATATATGCATGAAAATATTTCTTGGAGGAATATATGTATGAATAAGTGTTATTTTACACATTAAAAATTTGATAAATATTTGAACATAAAACTATGTATGTGGATTAGAACGAAATTGCACAATTTATAAAAAAAAAATATTTTAATAATGGTTCTTTCCTAAACCATTATTAAAATCCTAATATAATATATATTTTAAGTATTTTTAATAATGGTTATGAGAAGGAACCATTATTAAAACAAATTTTTAATAGTAGTTATCTGGAAAAAAATGTTGGCAAAGGAATTTTTTTATAAATATAAATATACATAAGAGAGTATAGAATACCTAAAACAATAATTATGAATAATTTTGTCTTAAACTCAATTAATAAAATCTTTTTGTAAAGATCTAAAGGTATAAAAATAATATAAAAATTGTAAAACCCCAAAAATTGTTACTGCCACACTTAGGTAGAGTCTATTCCATACCTTTGTCATATTAAGTGTAGGGCTAAAACGTGAAAACAAATAAGTCAAAATTTATGAAAATAGATATAAATAGTAAAATAATTTAATAATTTAAACATAATAACATAGTACATACGTTAGATAATATAATACATAAAAAGAGATAAGGGAGATAAAACAGATGATGAGTCCAAAAGAGATATCCATAATCTAGGGCACATAACATGTAACATGCTTATATATAGATGTCAATTGAGCACGATAAAACTCAACCATTAAGTATAAAATAATGTCATACAAATATATGGATAAATGGAGTTTATTGATTATTATATTTTATTATTGTGATCACAACCAATATATTATATTAACATAGGATGGAGACTCAAAGAACAATATTAACTAATCTAGTACTCAAATGGTACTAGCCCTAGTTGGCTCACATAGAAATATAACTATACCACCAAATAATAGGACACCTAATCATTTAAGTATGTATATCGCCTATAGAGCAAAAATATATCGAGACACCTATAGAGTGGAAGAGGGCCTCTTCAAATCTCGTAAGGCACCTGGGATCACTGGATAGAAAACACCAAAATGATATTAAGTGAATACCAAACCTAGCTCGGATAGCTATTCTATATGGTATAAGTCCCAAATCAAGATCATTTACTTTAAGTAATTAATGTTTTATCAAAGATTTAAGTCAAATAAGAGCAAATGCCATAAAATATCACTTAATCACTTCCATGAACATAGACCAATTATTTATTACATTCTAATATTATCTACACACTTCATCTATAGAGGAATCAAGACTCAACCATTTAGAGCACATAGACCCATTAATATGCTATTAAAGCCCAATTGATTATATGAGGCATTAAAGCCAAAAGATGATTATTAAGGAATTAAAGCCTAATATCCATGCCATGAAAGGCCCAATAAAATTAGATGTTAATGTGTATTATCTTCAATTATTGGAGATAAATATCAATAGCCAATAATTAATCCACCAAGAGTTCACTTATAAGACTGAATTAAATAACTAATCTAAAGGAAGATAAAATGAATAAAATATCTTTAAGGCCTACTGATTACCTTAATATTAAGAAACTTTTATTCATGCTAAAATTATGATACTTAAATAATTAGATTCTTAGGATGAAACATAAATGGGACACCAAGATAAAATACTAAGTTTACATAATACACCCAATTAGTCTCTTTCTCCTCTTCTTTTTCTTTCTTAATTAACTATTTTAATTAAGATATCTAGGCCATCTCATCAAATGTCACCTAAGTATCAACTCATGCATTTTAACTTATTTATTAATATAATATTCACTTAAGTCTCAAAATTCCCATAATTCCATGCAGTGGCTATAATTGTCCTTATTCACTTAACAATTACCTTAACCTTCTAAAATTCATAAGTTGCTCTAAATAATATCAAACCCTAACCTATAATATACCAAATTTCATGTAATAGACCCAATTAATAAAATGATATGCTTACAACTTTCAAAAAAATTCTGTAATGCCAAATATACCCATGATCAAATAAGTTCAAACCTTAAATAAATTTGTTTCAACTTAAATAGTCTAAAATTTGTAGCTTAGCCTCTATACATTATTATAAATACAATGAAATAATTTAAATAATTTAAAAAAAACTCATATAAAAGTATAAGGAAAAGAGCTAAACAACTTGAATCCAGGTATATTCATCACGAATATATTAAATATTCATCATGATTATGTTGGATAATTAGCATTACTCTAATAAATATTCATCAACTTTCCATTAGATATAAGGACATTAAAAATCACACAATTCATCTTCTCATTAAATTTTCATGCTTAACCACAAAATAAATAAACATACACATGTCATAAAATATTTTCTAAGATAATATTTCATGCTTATAATTAAAATAAAGCTAATCATGCATAAATTAATATATAAAACACCTAGTACAAAATCATATTTCTAAAGGTTATTTTAGTCACCAAAAATTCCTAGGCTCCTTAACAAAGCTAAAATAAAGAATCTAACAATTGCTTCTCTAAACCCACTTTTTCACCTTCAAGAATACAAGATAAAAGAGTTAGATAAACCTAAATCATTAAATAAGAAAAATGGGAAAGAAAGGAATTAAAATGGAAAAGATTACTCTTGAATATGGAGGTCTGAAAACAGCAACAAAAAACAACAACAACCACTGAGGACTGATAATTTGGAGATTAATGGGAAGAAAACCAAGAATAAAGGAAGAGAGGAATGACATGGAACACAAAATAACTACAACAAAATTCCAAGATTACTCAAAAAAGGCATATAGGAGAGCAAAAAGAAGAGGGTAGGGGCATAGTTTGTTAGGTAAAAATGGTTCCTAGATGAAGTATAACATGTAAGGAATGCAACCCAACAAGAGTTAAAGGTAAATGAACTAAGTTCAATACATGGTAGCATGTGCAAATTACAAAAAAAAAAAATAGCATTGCTACCATTGTAAAGCTAACCGGGAAGAAAAAGTTTGGTTTAAAGTAAGCTTGAAGGAAATTGACTTAAGAGATAAAAATGGTATAGAGTTTTATTATGCATTGAAATATTTCAAAAGAAACAAAACCCAAAGAAAAGTAACATCTAGAGATGGAGAACAAGTTACTTCAAGTTGGAAATAAATAATTTTGCACTCTACTAAAATTTTATGATTTTATGTGTGTTTGAAATTAGAATACACAATTTGGAAAAAAAAAATAGAGTGAGATCTAATATGGAGAAGTGTGGGGAAATTTTTTTTTTTTTTTTGGACTTTAGGCTCAATTGAGTGCTAGGATTAGAGGTGTAAGAGAAATGTTAGACTATGGTTGTATGTATAAGAGATATGTCATAAAATTATGATTATGGTACTACTTGTACTTTTTGGTTTGGAGAAAGGTAACCAAGTTACAAATCTTAATTGGTTTAGTTAGGAGACTATTTAGGATTGAAATATTAGTTAGAGAATTGGCTACAAATTATTTTAATTAATTAAATTGCAAGAAATTAGTCCAATGATGGGCACTTATTGAGAAAAAATATCAGTTGAATTCTAAAAATCGTAAATATTTATGAAAATGTTTGGAATAATCTTAGGAACTCATATAAAAAAAATATTGAGTATTAGTGTTTTTTTGAGTATTGATGGATGGAAAACGAGCAAAAACAACAAAAAAGAATATGTTGCAGACATGTTTTTCTGCAAATGTACTAAATAAATAATTCAAGGTTCAATAGCCATGAATTGATATAGAATATTTTTAGAAAAACCAAATATATAAAATTATTTTGTTTCATAAATCATTTGATGAATAATAGATTAAACATATAAAAAATCACTAAAATCGTTTAATCGCATAAATAGATTGTTTCACAATTTAACAATTTGGAAGGAAATTGTGAAGTATAAATGAATAGAATAGATGAATAAACTCAAAAATATTTTTGGATGGATTCATAAATTTTGAATGAGTTGAAAAAAATAAAAACATAGGAATTGATTTTTTTTAAATAAATGTGTTTTAACCAAATGAGAGAAAGGATCGATGAAATATTTAAAAATTAACATGAACATAATGAAACTTTAATATATATATATATATATATATATATATAGGTATATATATATGTTATTAGAACAATAATATATGGTGATTAAGAGTTGAGAAAATGGGGTATTATAAAAATAATTTAAAGGATATTAGAAATACTTTCAAAAAAATATATCAATAGATCAAATATTTCATATTATTAATGAAAATACGTAATAAGACCTTAAAACCATATAGAAAAACATTTAAATCAAATCCTACGAAATGGGGATTAATTTAAATAATTTCCAAAAAGTATCTTCCTTAAACCAAAAAGGGGAAGAATAGAAGAAAAATAATTTTGGAAAGAAAATTATAAATAAGTTATGGAAATATTTTTAATTTAAAACATTCCAAAGATCATTACGAATTCATAGAAACAAATAAATTCAATGATGAAATTATTTTCTAAGGATAAAAATCATTAAAATAAGTTTACTATTTTAAAGTGAATTTCATAATATAAATAATTTATTTCGTGTATGAAATAGAACTCATAAAAAAATTCATAATCACACAATGAAGTTATAATAATAAAAATAGAATATGAGTTATAAGAGATTAAAATGCATGAAAGAGAAAAAAAATATTTTTATACCTGACCTTAACTAAATTCTTTTAAATTATAAATGATCAAAATCCATAGCCTAGCCTATATATACTTTTTATAAATACAATGAAATAGTTAGAATAACCAAATTTCATATAAATAACAAGGACAAGAGCTAAACAACTTAAATCTAGGTATATTCATCATGAATATATAAAATATTCATCACAATTCTACTAGACATTCAACATTACCCTACAAAATATTCATCAACTTTTCAACATTTATAAGAACATGTAAAAATCATACAATTCGTCTTCTCATTAAATTTTCATGCTTAAGTACATAAGATAGAAACATACATGTGTTATAAAATATTTTTCAAGATAATATTTGATGCATATAATTTAAATAAATCTAATTATGCACAAAATAACAAATAAAACACCTGACACAAAATCCTATTTCTAAAGGTTAATTTAGTTACCAAAATTCCCAAGCTCCATAGTAAATATAAAATAAGGAATCTAGAAATTTTTTCTCTAAACCCACTTGATCACCTTCAAGAATACAAGATAAAAGAGTTAGATAAACCAATACCATTAAATAAGAAAAATGGCAATGAATGGAATTGAAATAGAAGAAGTGAAATGGAAAAGATTGCTTTGGAATATGAAAGTGAAAACCACCAAAAAAAACAACAACCACCATAAAGGAATGATAGATCAAGGTTTTGGAGGATTAATGGAAGTAAACCAAGGACAAAAGAAGAAAGGAAAGGCACAAAACACACAAATTAATGGCAGCAAAAATTTTAAGATTGCTTTGCAAGGCTTATAAGAGAGAGAAAAGAAGAGGGCAAGGGCACAATTTCTTGGGTACAAAGATTCCTAGATAAATTATAACATGTGAGAAACACAACCCAGAAAGATTTAAAGGTAAATGAACCAAGGTTGATGTATTGTAGCTTCTAAAACTCAAAGAAAAAAAACATCATTTTTGCTACCGTGGTAAATCTAGTAAGGAAACAAAAGTTTGGTAAAAATTAATCTTGAAGGATCTTGAATTAAGGGATGAAAATGGTATAGAGTTTTCGTATTCAATGCAATCTTTCAAAAGAAAAAAAAAACAAAGAAAAATAACAACCAGAAAGGGAGAACAAGATGCTTTAGGTTGGAAATAAATCAACTTTGCACTCAACTGAAATTTTATAAATTTATGTGTTTGCATTTGGAATGCACAATTAGGAAAATTTTGAGTGAGGTGTAATAGGGAGGAGTGTAGAGTAATTTTTTTGTTTGACTTTAGCCTCACTTGAATGCTAGAATTAGGGGTATAAGAGAGATGTTTGGCTATATGATTGAGTGTATAAGAGAAATGTCATAAAACCATAATTATGATAAACAAGATATAAATTTGATTTTTTTTTTAGTTAGGAGACAGTGGGATTGAAATATTAGTCAGTAGATTGGTTAAAAATTATTTTGCTTAATTAATTTACAAGAAAATTCAATAATGGGCACTTATTGAGAAAAATATAAGTTGAATTCTAAAAAACATTAAAATTTATGAAAATATTTTGAATAATCTTATAAAATTAAATATATAAAAATATTGAGTATTAGAGTTGGTCAGAAATTTGATGGATGGAAAATGAGCAAATACGGAAAAAATAAATAAGTTGTGAAAATGCATTTTTCGCAAATGAACAGAACAAATAATTAGGGGTTCAAATAGTCCCGGATTGATATGAAATATTTTTATAAAACCAAACATATAAAAATATTTGGTTTTAGAATTTAGTTGATGACCAACATACTAAAAATAACAAAGATGGCTAAAACAATCTAATGCGTGAATGGATTGTTTTGTAATTTAACAACTTGGAAAGGAGTGAAACATGAATGAATAGAATGGATGAATGAGCTCAAGAATATTTTTAAATGTATTCATAAATTTTGAAACGGTTGAATAGAGTAAAAATATATGAATTGGAAAATTTTTAGTAAATGTGTCTTTTACAAACAAAAGAAATGATCAATGAAATGTTCAAAAAATTAACACAAATGGAATAAGACTTGATAAGAGAACATATATATTTTTTTAGATGGCTTATTGGACCAATAATATATGGTAATATATGGACCAATAATATATCTTACAAAAATTATTTAACAAATTTTGCGATAAGCTTTTGGAAAAAAATATCAATAAATGCAAGATTCTATATTATTAATAAAAATACATTATAAGACCTTGAATAATATTTAAAACCATATATAAAAATATCTAAATCAAATCCTTAGAGACCGGGATTAGTTTAACAAAATTTTAAAAAATGTCTTCCTTAACAAAAAAGGAGAAGAATGAAAGAAAATTAATTTTAGAATGAAAATTATAAAAGGTTATGAAAATCTTTTTAATTGAAAACTCTCCAAATGTCTTCCCGACTTCGTAAAAAAAAATTAAAGATTAACATATTTTCTACACATAAATCATCAAAATAATTATACTATTTTAGAAGAACTTTATAATTTAAACAATTTATTTCATTTACGAAATATAACTCCAAAACAAATTTGTAATCACAAGAAGAAGTTATAATAAAAAACTAATATTAAATGTTAAAAATAAAAGTACACAAAAAAGTAGAATTATATAATTTTAAATGGGGTTTTAAATGGAAATTATAATTATGTGAATATAATAAAATCATGGTCAATAATGAATTTATCTAGAATAATCTACAATGACAAAAACTAAGTAAATTATAATGTAAATTCAAACTGTTGGTACAAACCATAAAACAAAAATAAAAATAAATGTTTTTAACCTCTTATTTATCAAATTATGCTTTTGAAGTCATTAATTTTGAGAAAATCGAATTTAAAAATACACATATTATAGTATTTGTAACACCTCAAGTCATTTCAATGTGTTTTGTTCTCACTCATGCACCTCCTAAGAAATTTCAAGAAAATTTCTAAAACTTCTTAGTGAAGTTTTTAGGATGGAATCACCAAAAGGATAGTTTATCATATTTATATAGTAGTCAAACTAATTCTTATAATGTTGTTTATTTTACAGTGTTACATTCACCCTCACTCAAAGAACTCGGCGTCCTCATCAAGCCTCAACCACTAATTGTCTCAATATAGTTTATCCCAAAAATCATCCCACTAATTGACTAACTAATTCATCCATGTTTGGATCACGGTCATGGTTTTTCGTTGACACCATTTGTAACACCACATATCAATACGACTACATGGGGTCTACCATGAAGCACTATTAAATTGATCGACCGATCACACAAATCAACATGATTCATTTCAGTGCATGCTTTCAAAGTGATTGACTGGTCCCATAGATTAATACGAACCATTTTAGCACACTTTGTTCTCACTCATGCACTTCTCGATAAATTTTCAAAAAATATTCAAAACTTTCCAAGAGTGACACCCTTCTTAAAAATTACTTTATGATTATCATGCTTAACTATGGAGTTCTTAGGATGGAATAAGCAAAAGAATGGTATATAATGTTGATATAAGTAGCCTAATTTGTTCTTATAACACTTCTTTTAATTTGGGATATTACAATATTAAAATTTGAAACTCTTTTTTCGCACACTATTTAATGAATCACCTAACTATTCGTGTCTTTATGCCTTTGGTTGTCAATGCTTCCTTTACATACTTAACATGACTTCCAATAAACTTGAACCATGATCTATTCCATGTTTTTTTGTTAGGTATAACAATCATCACAAGGGATAACATTGTTACCACACTCCTTTAAGATGAAACTATATCTCACACCATGTGTTCTTTGATGAGACTAAGTACGGTTATGCTTCATGGCACTGTAACATTAGAAGATTGATTCATGACCTATTTGCATCCACCTTCGACATGTTCCTTCATAAAGATAAATTTAGTCATCCATGTGAACTTGAGAATAAAAGTTTGTAATACTCCGAGTCGATATGACCATGAAGGGACTACTTTGGAGCACTATCGGGTTGATTGAATTACCCCATAGATCAATAATAGTCCTTTTAGCATGCTTTATCCTCACTCACATGCTTCATAATAAAGTTTAAAAAAATTTCTAAAACCTTTTAGGAGAGTCACCCATATTAAAAATTACTCCACAGCCAGTAAATTTAATTATATATTTTTTAAGATGAAGCAACCTAAGGAATGGTATACAATGTTAATATAAGTAGTCAGATCAATCCTTATAACACTCTACATAATTTGGGGTATTAAATTCACCCTCACTCAAAGAATGTAATGTGTATGTTGCGTCTCGACCTTTAATTGTCTCAATATATTTTATCCCAAGAATCATTCCACTAGGCAGCTAATCGACTCATACAAGTTTAACTCATGGTTGTGATTTATCTCTAATACCATTTGTAACATCCCGAGTTAATATAAAAAGATGGGGATACCTTGGAGTGCTTTCAGACCGATCAACTGATCCCACAGATCAATACGAGTCCTTCTAGTGTGCTTTGTCCTCAATCATGCTCTTCTTGAGAAATTTTTAGAAAATTTTGAAAACTTTCTAGGAGTGTCACCGATCCTAAAAATTGCTTCGCGTCTAATAAGCTTAACTTTGGAGTTCTTAGGATGGAATCACCAAAAAGATGGTATATTATGTTAATATAAATATCTAGATCAATCCTTATAATACTCCACTTCATTTGAGGTATTATAAAGTTAGATTCAAGCAGCTAGCATTGATGGAGAGGATGCATCAGTTCATATAGCTCAAATATTGTCTGACGTAAAACCTATCCATCATCAACTATATGATACTAGCCATCAAGATGATGCTTCACCATCCTCTCTAGAAGACTCCCCTATGTTCTTTGTGTTAAGAGACTCTTCACAAACAGGATTATTATCTACCATTGCTCACTTGGAAGCCATAGTTATGTCTCAAACAACCCTGTATGCTAATAACCTTATTCATGTTCCAAATGGGATCTAGCTACATATGGATTTGATAATTATCTATTAAGCCACAATAGCTACTAAACACACACAATATGGTGACACAAGTCAAGTTAAGATAACCTAAAAATAACATCACATTAAACAACTTTGACATTCTTGAACCGAAGATCATCCATAAGGCCCTTTCTAAACTATATTGGGAGAAGGCCATGCAAGAAGAGATGTGAGCTTTGTATGATAGTGAAAATTGGGCACTAGTCCCATAGACATCGAACATGAACATAGTTGGATTTCATTAGGTCTTTACGAATAAGCTAAAGCTGGATAGAACTATCAAGCATTTTAAAGAATTATTAGTGGCCAAAGGTTTTCACCAAGTTAATGGTGTCAATTTTGATGAGGCCTTCAGCTTGATCATTAAGCGTACAACCATCTAAACATGATTAGTTGTTGAAGTAATTCTATAGTGGGAAATCCATCAACTTGATGTAAAAAAATACCTTTTTGCATGGGGAATTGTAGATGACTATTTACATACAACAGCTACAAAGGTTCTTATACTCATGTTACCCTAATTACATTTGTCAACCATGGAAATTTATTTATTGGTATAGGCAAGCTCCCCAAGTATGGTTCTATGAACTTAGTTCCTTCCTCCTTCATATAGGGTTTAAGTGTAGCCATGCTCATTCCTCCATATTTGTGTGATGTGAATATAGCAACACTATAGTGATATTATTCTACATGAATGATATTATTATTACAAGAAGCTCTCATCATAACTTGCAAGAAGTTATCAATGGCATTCATCAAGTATGTTCCTTGAAGAATTTGGGTCCAATGACGCTATTTCCTTGGCATTGAGGCAACTTTTTTTTTTTTACTAATGGGATCTTAATCAACCAACATAAATATGCCCATGACTTATTACAAAAGGTCAGAATGATCTGTGTACACCCAAAACCACACCTAAAGTATAGAAGCATAACTTGTTTGGATCAGACTCTTCACCATTTGATGCCACTATGTATTGTAGTCTTGTTGGAAAACTATAATACGTTACCATTTTACGTCTAGATGTTACATATGTTAATTTTTTTATGTCAATTTATGTAATAGCCACTTGTTGTTCACTTTCAAGTGGTTTCGCATATTTTGCACTATGTCTATGATATGCCATTAGCTAAGCTTCTCTTCTTGGCAACCTCCCCCCTAAATTTGAGTGTCTATGTTGATGTAAATTGTGGAGGTTACCACCAAATTTGTAGATCTACCTCTAGTTACTATGTGTTCTTAGTATCCAATTGTGTCTTAGGGGCCTCCAAAAAGTAGCCTATGGTTGCTCACTTTAGTGCCAAAGCAAATATCACACTCTTGCTTCTATGACGGCTAAAGTTACTTGGGTAATGTATAACATGCATGACATTAGAGTTCATCTATGGAGATGCCCTATATTATGCAACAAAAATCCTAGTGCCTTGTACTTGACTATCAAACTTGTCTTCCATGCTCCTACCAAATACATTAAGCTTGACTATCACTTCATTCATGAAAAATTTACCCTTGGCACTGTACGGGCTGCCTTCATTGGCTCTTCAGATCAACCTACTAATATCTTGACAAAGCTCGTGTAATGAGATCATTTTCTAAGTATTAGGTTCAAGCTTAGCTTACACAACATCCCAGCCAAGCTTGAGGGGGATTGATATAGTATCTAGTAAGTTAAATTTGATTGTACAGATATATGAGCCTAACATAACATCAACTAATAGTCGTAAGTTTATATGGATTTTATTTTTTCATTTCCACACATATACACACTTACATATATCATATATCCTTGTATATACTGAGAACGGTCCATAATACTCAATGACAGCATTGAGTCTTCTCTCAATCAGTAAACCTTATTTTTTGATTCTCAAAATTCATCTTTAAATTTTGTAGAAAGTAAAATAATTGGTATTCATTGGGGAAAATAGTAAAGAAATTCTAAAAATTATGAAGAGTTAATAAATGGTTCAGAATAGTTTTAAAATCCCATATATATATATATATATGTATGTATGTATGTATGCATGTATGTATGAATGTATGTATGTATTAGATATTAGAAACTAATCAGAGCCTAAACAAATTAAAATGGCTGAAATTGAAAAAACTATCTAATCGCTTAAATAATTTTTTTAATGATTTAATAATTTGGAATGAATGGAAAAATATGGATTGAAAGAGGTGAATAAATGCAATTATAATATTTAAACTGATTAATAAGGCGTATTATCCAAGATAACTAGGGTTAGAGATGTTGGATATTACAGATAGAACCCTTTTTATAGCTAATGAGGAGATACTTTATTAATGTTCTTGAATAACTATACGCCATGTGTTTATTGTTCTTAAATTCCTTCTTTACTTTCTTCAATGTTTTAATTTGATATCATATCTTTAAATATTCTAATCAGAGTATCCATTAATTCTTTCAAATATTAACCTGCTCGCCCTCTTAGATGAAAATAAAATGACAATAGACCTTGCCCAAGTGATAAGTGCCCCTGTAGGTGCATTGTTGTTGTTTACTAATGCATTACAACTATCCCTCGTGCCAACTAATCCATTATAGAGGGATCTGGTTCAGGATTTTGGTGTACAAGTATTGATGGAGACATTTGTGTGGAAGGTAGTGAGTTATCTGAAGTGGATATTGCAGGTGTAGGAGATGACACATGCGTGGGATTGTGAATAACAGGTGTAGATTGTCTATGTATAGGTACAAATGTATTGATTTGTGGGGGCTAACTATCATAAAGACTATTACAAGTAGCTGGATTCACATAAAGAGGAGATGTATTGCTTGTAGGAGGTGATGGCTTATAAGGAAAAACATCTTCCTTGAAGATAACATCTTGAGAAACAAATAATTTCTTAGTCTCCAAATCAAAAACTTCATAACCTTTTTGACCACATGGATAACCAATGAAAACACATCGAATGGCTCTACTTTGTAACTTATCTAGTGTGGATGAGTGAGCAAAACACAAACACCCGATGACTCTGAGATGATCATAACTTGGTGGTCTGTTATGTAACCTTTCAAAAGGAGTTTTCTAGTGTAAGATAGGGGTAGGTAATAAATTGATGAGATGAGTAGTTGCCAGTATGCATTCTCCCTAAAATTGTACTGGAGGTTGGCCATGAAAACTTAATGCTCGTGCTATCTCAAGTAAATGATAATGTTTACACTCCACTCTACCATTCTATTGTGGATTATAAGGAATGGTCCTTTGATGATTCATACCCTCTATCCTAAATAGGGACTGACACGCCTCATTGATTATTTCACTTCCATTGTCACTTTGGATGAGCTTGATGGTTTTCTGAAACTGATTTTTGACATAAGCAATAAAACCAACAATAGTGAAATAAACTTGTCGTTTGTTATGCAAAATAAAGGTCCAAGTACATCTTCAATAATCATCAAGGATGGTAAAGAAGTATGAAGCACCACTGAGAGAAGGAGTTTTATAGGGTCCCACAAAAAAAACATGTATTAGGTTAAATGGAGTAGGTGATGTAGCATTATTACATGTAAAATGAAGTTTATGCTGCTTAGCTTGAATACAAACTTCACAAAAATAGTTAGACATTCCATCAGAATTACACATATCAATATGTTGCATTCTAGATAAAGAAGGATGTCCGAGTCTAGCATGAGCTGTATGAATGTCTAAAGAGTCATTACACGCATTAAGAGAACATGGAAAAGGGCTAGATGATCGAGAAGTGCCATCAGATTGCAAAAGATATAGTCCATTGTTTCTTTTGCCAGCAGCAAGTACCCGCTTAGAGACAGGGTCTTGAAAAAAACATTCAGAAGAGTTGAAGTAAGTTGTGATCGTCAAAGTGTCTAGCAACTTACCCACACTTAATAGATGATGATGAAATGTGGGAGTGAAAAGAACATCCATAAGCACCAGAGTGTCATTGAGAGGAATGTCTCCTGCTTGATTAATAGTTTGTTTCCTATTATCAGGCAAACCGACTATGACAGGTACTTTTAAGTAATGTAAATTAACGAAAGCAGAAATGTCATGACACATATGATCTGAGGCTCCTGTGTCAATTATCCAAATAAATTTTTAAGAATTATTTGTGTAAGAAGAGTTTATAACAGTGGTACCTGCAAAGTTAACTGATGTATGAGGTATATCATTTGTGGAAGATTGACTATTATGCTTCATTGATTTCATGAATTGTTTATAAAAGGCATCCATGACAGTAGGATCAATGTCCATATGTGAAGATGATTCAAGAGGATTATCTTCAGAAATATTTGCCGCAGTAGCATTTAATTTATGAGAATGCTTTTCTCTGTTTTTTGTCATACCATTCAGGATATCCAATGATTTTGAAACATTGGTCCATAGTGTGCCCTTTCTGCTGGCAATAGAAACACCTTCGCTGAGCTTTTCCATGTCTGTTATCTCTATTTTTATTGGAATGTGAGAAATTACTCCTTTGTGATGCTGCTAACGCATTAGATTCTTGATTGTAGGAAATTGATCCACTGAGTTGTTTCTATTTTTTGACTTGTAGGAGAATAGAATAGGCCTTGTTCACCTTAGGTAGTGGATCTTGAGATAATATGTTGCTACAAACAGTGTTGAATCCTTCATTGAGACCAAGCAAGAATTCATGTAATTTGTGATTCATATCTCAATCATGTATTTGTTTTTGCAACAAATAGGAGCATTGTTCCATAACTCCGCACGTACACATTGGAATTGGATCAACACAGCAAAGATCCTCCCAAATACGTTTGAGTTTGCTGTAATATTCTGCAATAGACGTGTTTCCTTGTGTTAGCAGGTTAAGACTGTGTCTAAGTTGATGTTGTAGGAGGTCCACTGGATTGACCATGTCTCTCAACGATTTCATCCCATAATTGCTTAGCTGAGCTAGCATACATGAAATCATTGGTGAATTCTTGTTGCATAGAGCTAAGAATCCAACAGGTAACCATATAATCACACCTAATCCATGTTTCGTAGTCGGTCTATTTTTGTGTGGTTGTTGACATGTTCCGTCAAGAAAGCCGAGCTTGTATTTCGCTCCTAAAGCTCATTTTACACCACAACTCCAGTTGAGAAAATTTGTGCCGTTAAAAGGTGTACCAATCAGTTACATTCCCGGATGATCATGGGATGACAAGAATAGTGGATGGTTATAGGCTTGATTATTGAAGAGATAAGATTCAGAGTTCTTATCTATGGCGTCAGGAATTTCTTCAGCTATCATCGCCGGTAAGGACGAATTGGAATGGCTAGAATTAGGCATTTTACAAGATCAATAGCAATCGATTAGGTAAGCTATGCTGTGATACCATGTGAAAATACCTAATCAAGATTAGCTGTAAACGCTTGGAAGAATGAGGAAGAGAAAAGCACAAAGTGAAAACCCCACTCTCTTTTTATTTTATTTCGTCTGTCTCGAAATACAGTGCGTATGCCTTTTTATATATATACATGTAGGCTGTTTTCTTTTATACACGTAAGCTATTCTACATATATATGCACCATTTAAAGTCCAGAGGAATGGCTAAGCTTTCTTGCTTCACATGTTCGTGGGCAGTAGGCGGCGGCCGGCTGGGATCCTCGTCAAATTTAATGGCTTGGTCGCGGTATTCTTCCATACGTGGAGTCGAGAATTGGCGCTGCTTGTTCGGTTCACCCCTTGCAGCGAAACGCTGGCGGGCATGGGTAGTCATAGCAGCAAGTCCGAAAGCGCGGCCTAGTCTTTCGTACATTTCTTGCGTTTCCATATAACTCTTGTACTGTTGCACGTCCCATTTCATCATGTCAATTATTTGTTGGCAGGTACGGTCCTGAAGCACAACGTCAACAAGCATGGAATGGGCGTCCACAAGCTTCCTCCTAGCAGGATCTAGATTCTTACGGTCAGCCATGTCCGTTGCGTCTTTCATCATGTTTACAGTTTCAAGGCGTTTCTCCTCCGCGAGGATCTCATCTAACTGTTCATCACCGGCGTGTGGAGTGCGGGTCACGCTTGCCATAATGGGAGCACTACTGAATATCTGGCTCCCCAACCTGTGAATAATTAGTAACAGGGATATGAAAGTTCAGAAATGAATGGATTTTATAAGTAACAGATTTATTCTTTGGATAACAATAAGCACAAGAAATTTGAATAAACAATTTCTAAATTTTTTGCCAAAGGATTTACACCTAATAGTTAGAATCCTAAAAGGATTTCAAATTTCTTGAGGAGTTAAGGTTATTTGTCTAGTGGGAATAAATTATCTGGAAAACAGATTAATTTATGGAAAAACTTTTTTTTTCTTTATGAAATGTAAAATGGGCTACATGCAATCGAACATTTCTATCATTTCATTCTTTTCTAATTTTTAATATTTTTTTTCTTTTGTTGTCATGGTCCCACAAAATAGGAGGGACCCTACAAAAATAATGGGAAATAAATATTTGCTCAGGGAAAATGAGAACTGAAATAAGAATGAGAATAAAGGCTCTCAATTCCCTAACATCATTAATTATCATAGGGGACCAGTAATAGACAATAGGACTATGATCGAATACGCACATCTTTGAGCTATTTTCAGGTTATTCCTGTTAATATATCAAACAAAATAGCGTAAATAAATAAATTATCAATCATTCGTCCCCTTCTTACTGTATCTATCAATCATGCATCCATCCATCCATCCAATGTGCGATAGTGTATTTAGTAATCTGTGTACTTACTTGTAAGAGTGTGTAATCGTGAGAACTCTTGCCGTTATCGGTACACGAACGGGAGGTAGCAGAAGATTCACAAGAATCGTGCGTTTCTCTTTAATATAAAGATTGCCGAAAGAAACGGTAAAAGAGCCGTCATTATCGGGTCCTGATTGTGGATAGTTTCCAGCAGAGACGTCCTCGATTTTGGGCGTGATGTCTTGACCATTGACTATCGTCTTGAATGGTTGAATGGTCACCTTCAGGTCCTGAACACTTACGGTGAGAAGCCCAGCCAAACATTGGGAGAAAGCCACGCTCAAGCTGCTTGAGGCCGTTCTATTATCCACATCGGCCAGCGCAAACGTTCCTTCACGACTGTTTTTTGCGATGGCATTGAGAACCTATATATGTAACGCATGCGCGCGAGTCGGTTGTCCGACACCAGAAATCAAAACTAATTAGCATGTCAAATAAACTAAGTGAAGTAGCGACTTTTGTAATAAAACCTCACTTAGGCATGTGAGGTCATAGTGTGTTGCTTGATAATGGAGCAATCAACTTATGAGTTCCACCGGTCTCATATTTGAAATCCCCTCTTGATATTAATTTATACATTTTTAAGGGGTTTTTTTTTTTTTGAGAATTATGGATTTATTCATATAACAAAGACTAGCTTTTTTTGAGAATTCTGATGTACACACAATCTTAAGTCTAGCGTTCTTAATTATTTACATGCTACATACCTCGGCATCGTGGCCGGTGCCAAATCCGAATGTGTGTACGGGCACAGTCCCAAGTGGAACCTCAGCAGCTCTTCCTCCAACATTCTCCTCACCGTCAGACATAAGCATGATGGCACCCACCCGGCCGTCGGAAATTCGACGGTCCTTGAGCACTTGCAGAGCCGTTTCTAAACCCTCTTTGATGTTCGTTAGACTTTCGGGGGCTAAATTCTGGACCAGATCTATCAGTTCAGATTGTGAGTCTACAGTTACCTGTCGCAGTCGACACAGCCTCTCCGCATTAGTAGAGAATTTGACAATTGACAAACGATCAATGGGGCTAAGTTTCCTGATTAGAAATTGCGCGGCAATTTTTAGTTTCCCGATCTTGTCCTCGGTTCCCATGCTCCCGCTAACATCTAGGACTGCCACAACATCCACTCCAGGTCTGTCGTCGCCAGTCCCCCTTCCGGTAAGCTTCAGAAGTGCCTTGAAGTTGGTTTCCTCAATCGGTGCATCCTTCTTTGCCACGACTTCGGCAGTTGCTTTACCTTCATCAAAGCTAAACGCCCCCGGACCTAACATACGCATATGATATATACGCACATGAGAACTGGCATATACGCACAGAAACAAAAACTTGGTACTCATCTCACAATATGCGCGGCTCTTGGATTTTTTGGCCCATCATAGCCTTGCTCATGCTGTAGTAGCCGGTTACGGTATTTCATTAAGGCTTCATTTGGTTTATGGAAAACCAGATGAAAAGGAAAAAAGGTTAGATAGAAATCTATTTTTCCATGTTTGGTTGCCAAAAAATTTTTAAATGGGATTTGAGTAATGGATAAGGACCGCTCGATCCGTAATTATTCGTTGTCATCCCTAATTAATATTTTATGGAATTAACAAGTACATTAGTAATAAGCTATAATTTTTTTTCTCCTTTTTATGTTTGTTGTATTATGTTTGAAATAAAAAATGAATATAGAATATTTTATATATTTTTAAAATTTTTTTAACAAAAATTATTATAAGTTATTCATGTAATATTATAGAATATTTCTATAAAAAAAGTTTGAATTAGTATTGATTTTATGGAGTTTTTAAAAAAAATTTATAAATTTTATGAAAATTTTTAAATATCAATATAATATTTTAATTTTAATTAAATATATAAGAGTATTCAAATAATTTTAATCAATTTTTCTTAGATTTTTTTTTTCTATAAACCAAACACCAAAAATACTTTTCAAGAATTATATTTCTTACGAAATTTTTCTAACAACCAAATAAAGAAAAAAATTAATTACTCTTATTTTTTTTCTTTTCCTTTTCCTTTCGTTCTTATTTTTCTCAAACCAAAATCAAGGAAAATAACAGGATTCCACCTATCAGCATGACCATTGTTCAACATATGGAAAAAGAAATGTTTAATTTATGTATTTATCCGGAGTTGGTACTGCAATTACAAACTATCATTTAAATGCGATAATTACTTTCATTTTATTATAAAATTTCATCATATTATAAATTATGAATAGTAATGATAATGCTAATATCATTATTATTATAATTAATATTATTATACTTATTTTAATTAAATTTTATCATTATCATAACTATTCTTAAGATTAACATATAAATAATATTGTTATTATAAGTTTTATTATTATTATTTTGTTAATATTAATGATAAAAATACTATTATTATTAAAATTAATAATATTATTACGAATAATATTGGCAATCATCATTAATTATAGTTTTCATCATCGTTCAGTTAAAAAAAATATTTTTAAAATTTTAAACTAAAAATTAATTTTGTAATATAAATAAATAAAGACTTTTTTTTATTTTTTATTTTTTATAAAAACTTGTTTCTCAATTTTTGAAGATGAAAACAAAAGTCTGTTTTCCGGCCCCATCAAATATCATATCAAGCCTTCTATCTATCCTACTCCTACACAGTTTGTCAGTTTATATATATCACCGCCAGATTCTTAAACCGAAATTACGGTGAACTGTCTTGTATAAAATACGCACGCCTCACCAGATTCACTAGAACTACTTGATCCACACGACGACTGGTAATACTTTTCAATGCCACCAATCTGTGTCCGTCGCTCCCTCCTCCTCCTTCACCGCCTCCCGCTCTACCTACTACTAACGAAGGCGAATCTAATAACGGTGAATACGTGAGGCCGTCTTTTGCTCCATCGACCTATGACACCGCCTGCACTGGATTCGCCTCCTCACTTAGCACATGACAAAGCTAATTAGAGAAAGAAGAGAAAGAAGAGCAAGGAGAGCTCTTTGAGGCCCCATTTTTTCAATCACTCAGAGTGAGAATTACTTTCATTAAATTCGAATCAATTCGTCACTTGGCAGTATTTCTACTCCTATTAATAGTATTACTGAGCTCTCAATTTCACTCATGTTTTTTCCTCCTATAAACTAGCTAGTTAGAAATATTTATTTACTTTCTATTGGCAAATAACGAACAAATAATTTGAGTTTGACTATGGAGTAAGGAATGTGAGAGGGATTAGAAATTGCTATCAGTATCTATGTTAAGGCGTACATCTGAGAAGAAAGACATGGATGGAATATAAATGATTTTCGGGGGGATGGGAACATAAAATTTAGATTTTCGTCAAAAAAGGGATTTATATATACACACACCCCCAGAATGACTCCAGAAAAAGGGATGGCAAATTCGTTCCTCTGTAGCAAAAATATGAGGCATATAGCAATCAGTTTTGTCGAGTACACAGCTCCCATATGTGGGATTTACCTCTGAAATAATGACTAAAGTATCCATCCGTATGAGACTTCCGCTATATATGCAGTGAGCATGCATGTTCATAGTAATGGAGAAATGAATAAAACATACACCTGCGTCTTGCTGGATTTCAAAGCTCAGATCATCGTCCGCGAACCTCATTTCGCCAAGAGAAACTAATAGAGTGGTATGGCCAAGTATACTGGTTTCTTAGTTTTCTTGCTTCTCAGCACTTCCTATCCCACCCTCTATATATAGGGCTGATAAAGGAAGGGGATCGGTGGGGTGGGGGGGTTGCCGCGGAATGACGGTACCAATATGATAGTTATCAACGCTATCAACATGATCACCGTCGCCTGCACAGAATAATTATCAACATTTGTATTTTACCAAGGAAGTAATTACTTTTTTTTATTCATAAAATATGCATAAAATTAAATATAAAATATCGAATACAAGACAGCAACATAAATATATTATAATAATAAGAAAAAAAAATAAAATAGAAGCAAGTAAATAATTACTTTTCTAAATCGGTTAATCACTTAAAATATGTCTCAGAATTCTAATTAATAAAAAAAAATCCATTTATAACGCAGAATCCGAAAAACCAAAATCCATAGTATATAATCACTAATGAAGATAGCAAAATCACTGGCATACGCAAAATAACTATCAATGTTGTACATAATATATAATTACTTCTTTGGATATAATAATCACCCATTTTTTTGTTGGATGTGTCTTATTAGAGACATCCGAATATATCATATATGCTTTGTTATATGTTCTACAGGTGACTTTAACAAGATATCAACATTTATATTTATTTTTTTTAAATCATTTATTTTTATTTTTGGGTATTAAAATATATTTATTTATTTATAAAATTTAAACTCGATAAATAAATGTTCATATTGGTATATTTCAAACATAATAAATTGTACTAAAATATTAATATAATAGCGGTAAAAGATCATTTGATAATTAAAATTTACGTAAAAATAATGGTAATTTTTTTAGATGGATAGTAAAATATAAGTATATTATGTAAAAGATAAGCACAAGTGATGATATATGGATATATCAATAATATAAATTTTCAAAACAATAAATAAATAAATAATAGTAAAAAAGTATGTTGAACCTTAGTGAAATTTTAGGTAGATTATGGTGAAAGATATATACAATTATGGTCAAAGATGCTAAAATATATAATAAAATATGTGTAGTTATAGTAAAAGATATACATACAACAAGTGATATACTTAGATAAATGTTGATTTTAAAATAATAATGATAATGATAATGATAATAATAACAACAACAACAATAATAATAATAATATTGAAAAATATGTAGGACCATGGTGAAAGTTTAGGTAGATAATACTAAAAGATATATCAAGTGATGAAAAATATAAATTTTTATGAAATAATTTATAGATGTTATTTGAACGACACATTAGTAAAAAATGCTTACATGTATGATGAAATATATGGATATGTGTGGTTAAAGATTAACATAATGATGGTAAAATTTTAGTAGAATTGGGATAAAACATCATCATAATAAGGGTGAAAGATTAGTAGATTTAGGATGAAAGATTAAAAAAAAATAAGGATAAAAAATCAATATAATAAATAATCAAATTATTAATGAAATATATATGTATATAATGGTAAAAGATATATACAAATTATTTTTAAATAAAAAAAATATCATTACAAATTTCTATTTATGAAAATAATTTTAAAAATATTATGAAAGAACCTTGGGGGTGTGACTAGGGGTTATTAAGAATGGAAAATGAGAATTAAAATTTTACCCACAATATATAGTGGTTTGAAAATAAAATTTCTCAACATCCATTACCAAAAATGTTCGCCTTTCGGATTTTGAATCTTCTATTTGTTTTATTGATGATAACTTATCTCCTAGTTTATGTGTTTGCTATCTTAATGATCTTCTAGGAGCTAATTTGCATGTTTGCATAGTTATCATTTATAGGATTATAGATCTCTTAATCTAATTACCTCTTTTAGGAATGCTAGGCAACACATAACCTCAATGTTGTGAATTTTGAGGATAGTTATAGTCAAGATATATCATAATTTATATAGATATAAAATTTAAAAAATAATTTGTGAGTGTAATCTAGCTAAAAAAAGGTACGTATTACAATCAAAGAGTAATTTCTAGCTAAATATAATGTGCAAAAGTACTTTTGAAAATATATCAGCTTGGGATGATTGTGAAATTAAATAGTTGAGAATTAACTGTAAGTGGAAGTAAAGAAATGAGTTGTGTAATAAACAAGAGCTCATGGTTGTTTCTTTTTCTACCTTATAAATGTTATTTATACTAACACCAACAATATAGTCATTAGAATGAAAAAAATATATCTATTGCAAGAGCAATGGGCAAACATTTGAGCATTTAATGCTAAATAGTTGATCATTTCAGGAACCAACCAATCGATTACCCTAATCAATCCATCAATTGGTTAAACCAGTCAACAAATTGTGTTCAGACATGAAGTGAAAATATTATCGTTGCATAAACCGGATGATCAGTTATTGAAACTAGTCGATTAGTTTTGTGCCATACATTTTTCGTTCTATGAACATATATGAGCAATTGAATGGTTTAACAAACCAATTGATTTGTCACATTGACCCATCGATGGTATTTTCAAACCATTAGATTGGTTTAGTCACTAAGAATTAACCATTTTGAACTTTATCTCAACCTATAGCCTAGTTGGTTAAGCTAGTCGATCGGCTTGATGAAACCAGTCAAATTTGTAACACCCCATTGTTCATAAATAAAATTTTTCATTTTTTTAAATATTGCTAAAGAAACAAAAATATAAGAAAACTCACCTATGAAAAAATGGGGTGCTACCCTTGCATCTAATATAAGATAGATGTCCACCATCCATCCCATGTTAGATTCAAGGATACGAAACCAACCAAAAAAGTCACGAGAAAATAGAGTGTGTAAATGTTATATAACATAGAGGTATTAAATGTTGGAGTTTACAAACAAGACCACATCGGGTCCTAAAACAATTGAAATACATGAAATCAGTAAGTGGATAGTACCAAATCACTAGTCTCTCAATATCTACAAAAGAAATCTTTAGGTGTCCACACTTATTTTCCCCTAGCCAAAACATAAGGTAGACTGAGTATCTATGTAACACCCCCAAAATTCACTACTGAAAAATTTTATTTTATTAAAATATTTAGCGGAAGTGAAATAACAAGACTTGTGAATTCTGGGGATATTACTACCACACTTAGTATCAGTTTGATTCACTCATACCATTCCAGTACCAAGTGCTAAGGTTAGAAAATAAAATACCAATTTCTAGAAATGCAAACCATATTAAAATCAGAGTAGCACAATAACCTATTTACAAGAATAAAATCCCCCAATGGTGGTTACAAGAACATTGATTACATTTAGACCAAGAGTTAAAAATGGAATAATAAAACCTTATCAAAATTCCAGACGATCCTTATGCTCTTTTCTATTGCTCACTTGAATAACACTTGAAAAAGACCTGCAAGGGACACTACCCGTTGAATAGGTAGGACCCCCCTAAATGGAACCCTTTAGTACTATGATACTGAGTAACCCTTTAAAAACACACTTAAAAGTAGGCCCACAATGCAACATATGATACAAAGCTATATACATATATAACAAGATGTGCATACATAACATTCACATACTTATATATTCACATATTGAACAAGTCCATCAAATGTTAATGAGTCATAATGCAAAATTGATACTTTTGGGCCTTGAGCAATGTCATAGTGCAAAATTGATAATTTTGGGCCTTAAGCCATTAGTCCATCATTATTCAATTATCTCTCCGAATTTATATCCTTTTGAGTGCGAGAACCTCACTATTATAGCCAGTGAACCGGTCATACTGGACAAAATGCTCCCGGCCACGACTATTTACTAGTGGATCGGTAATGCAGGGCAAAATACTCCTAGCTACTATTATTCACCGATGGACTAGTCTAACCTCGACTCACATGGTGTTTTACTATAAGTACTTAGTTTATTTCCCATATCTTAGTTTCGTCACATTTGGTTTGTTGAGTACATAATCCCCCACTACTATAGCTCGTAGATTAGTCATGTAGGGAAAAATGCTTCTGACCACTATTATTCGCCTGTGGACTGGTTTGGGTCTGGCTCAACAATCTTTCTCTTTATGTAATTAGTGTCTTATTCATATCTTATTTGAAAGTATTTCACCGTTGACATGCATGTCATTGACCTCTACTTTTATCCTCCCGAGTTGGTCGTCCGATATCTTGAGAAATTTTGCCTCTTATCACACCCTGACATCCATTCCCCTTTACATTTACTTATAATGAAAACCAAACTCCTAAGGGTGTGTGTTGAGACCCAACACCTTATGACATTCAAATTCTCTCACTACCACTCTAGGGTTTTCCTTTGAAACCCTAATAAGACCTATGTGGCCCAATCTTTCTTTTATCGTCCAACACGTCATCTCATTTAATTTCAACCCAAATTCCATCACTCTACTCACTAATCATACATGTGACCGTAAAACCCTAGTTGGCCGCTCAAACCCTAACACCTTTCTTACGTAAGGATTATCCCATAAAATTCCTAGAAACCTCCCATGCAAGAGATGCATCACTCATTCATTTTAATTATAATCTCCTTCTTTTTTCCCCCTAATGGATCATGAGATATTAAGTTCAATATCGTGTCCCCTTAGTCAACTCTCTTCCCCTTGTTCCTTTTTATCCTTTCACTTATGTCATATTATTAAACATCCTAGCATGCATGTCCTAGAGAGTCACATCATATAACATCGTATGCACAACATATATAGTCATCATCCACATGCCAGAAGAAAGTCACATAAGCATACATCACTCAAAGTTGTGCTACAAATGATTAATCATTAAGCATAAAGTACACAATATGGTATAACACATGGTACACAAGGCATATGATACACACATTGTTGTTCTTAGCCACATCTCTACTTAGTTTGGGTTACCAAGTCATCTCCCACACTTATTAGGTCATTAATCACCCTTTATAATTGTTATACTTATCATAATTCCCATTTAGTTGATTAGATTACCAAATTATCCTTCTCTTTTGCTATAATTACTAAATTGCCCCTTAGTTGGATAAATTACCAAATTACCCTTCTAAATTATTATAATTACCAATTTTCTCTTTAGTTGGTTGAATCACTAATTTTCACTTCTCTACTATCATAATCACCAAATTACCCTTCTCCATTATCAAAATTACAAAATCACCCTTTAGTTGGTTAATTTATCATATTTCCCTTCTCTATTATCATAATTACCAAATTACCCTTCTCCATTATTAAAATTACCAAATTAACGTTTTGTTGGTTAAATTATCAAATTTCCCCTAGGGCTCACGATAATTATAATTACCACTTTACCCTTTTATTTATAAAATTACCATTTTTCCTTTTACGTCCAAAATTATCATAATACCCTTTTACTAATAAAATTACTATTTTTCCCTTACTTTTACTTATAAAATTATCATTTTACCCCTTACTTCCAAAATTACCATAATACCCTTAACTTCTAAAATTACCATTTTACCCTTTATGTCCAAAATTACCATTTTACCCCTTACTTCCAAAATTACCATTTTTTCCCTTTATTATACCACTTTTATTAAATTACGATCACTACATAAAATATTAATATCAATACTCCATTCACATTATCTAACTCCACCAACTATTATATTTGAATATAATATTTATTAGCAACCACACATATTAGGCCACATTCTTGCATAAGGCATATTACCAAAATGGCCCTAGGGCTCACGATAATAATATTCATGCATCAATGGTCACAATAATATAATACGATATGGATTAGTACTTAGCATTTTCATCAACAACCAAACTCCTTTAAGCAATATGTCCACACATGGCACATAAACTAGCATGCTTTCCCTTTTACCAATCAATATAAGCAACTACATATAACATATTGAACAAGATAAATCATGTAAAATAATATATTAAAAATCCTAATGTGCTAACATGCATTTATCCATGCATTTAAATGGGCTTTAACGATTACCTTAACTCTTGTAAAAATCGAACCTTACTAGTATTCCAATTAAATATTTAAGATTTAAAAAAAAATTAACAACTAAAAGTAGTATAAACACTTATCATATTAGTGATGAGAAACTGAAGCATAAAACTTTTATAAAATTTAATTAATGAAATACTTTTCTTACAATGCTATAATACCGTAAAATTTTTGAACCAAAATAACCAAGGCATGCAGTATGATCTGCATACAAAATAAAAAGAGAGATGCTCAAAGGGGTTGAAAGGAAAGGAATGATAGGCTATTTTTGGGTTGGGGTCTTTAGGCTAGGAAAGAAGGTAGATGGGGGAGGATTTGGGGTAAAATAGGGGTGCAGGACAGAAGAGGGGGTGTAGGTTGTTGATGGCCAAGGGTGGTGGAGGCGGCGGCAGAAAGGCTGTTAAGTAGGCTGTAAGGATGGACGAGACTGAGAAGGAAGGAAAAGAGAGAAGGAAAATGAAGGGGTGAGGGGGTTAGTTTCGGCAAAAGGAGGTGTGAGGGTGGTAGAGGAGGTTGTAGGGAGTGGATTGGTGGTTTGGGTGGTGGCAGAGGTGGCGGGACAACGGAAGATGGAGGGGTTGCAGGGGTGTTGCTGAGAAGGGAGAAAAAGGGGAGAAAAAAGATGATGGGAGGAAGAAGGAGCTGGGGGTGGGTTAGGTGGTGTTGTGGTGGTGCAAGGCGAGAGTAGAAGTGTGAAGAAGATGGTTTAGGTGGTTGGTGAGGTGGAGGAAGTGGCATAGCCAAAACAGAGATGAAAATGGAAGGAGAAGAAAAGGGGAGAAAGGAATCCGGAAAGGGGAAGGCTCAAAAAATAATGGGGTAGGAAAAGGCTTGTGAGGAGAAGAAAAAAAGAGGGAGAAGAGGAGGGGATAGGTGGTTGGTTTGTGGCTGTGTGTAGGCTGGCAGGGAGGTGGTAGGGTGGTAGGCATGGGGATGGGGACAAGTCAGGGGCCTTGGTTAGGGGGTAGAAGAAGGAAGAAGAAGAAAGAAAGAAGGGGGAGGTGTAGGCTGGCGAAGGGAAAGAAGGGCGTGGGTTTGCTCGGTCGGGGTGAGGAAAGAAAAGAAAGAAGGGGCTAGGGGATGGGCTGTGAAGCGCAAGAGAGGAGGGGAAATAAAAGAGGGAGGGAGCGGCTAGCATAAGAGAAGGTGAGAAGGGAAGGGAGTGGGCCAAAGGCCCAGGCGCATAGGGGGAGGGGCTGCCTGGTGGCTTGAAGAGAGGGAAAAGGAAAGAGAAAGAAAGGAAGAAGAAAAAGGAGAAAAATGAGAGAGAAAAGAAAAAGGAAAAGGGAAAGGAAAATAGAAAAAATTAAAATAATTAAAATTTTAAAATAATCGAATGTAATATTTATAGGAAATAAAATTAGTTAATAATTTAATTTAATATAATTCAATATAAGGATTATAAAGTTTAATTTTAGAAAAATATTGGTTTGAAAATTTATTTAAATAAAATGAGTATTTTATAATAATAATAAAATATTTCTTTTAATTTATTAAATATCCCTCTCCAAATTTGTATACTAAAAAATCCATAAAATAATTTTAAAAGATAATTTATCCTAAATAAAAGCTATTTATTAAATTTCTGGTTTTTAAAATTTCCGGGGATTACAACTTACCCTCAAACACTTGCATAGGGTCCTCTACCTCTCGGATTTAGCAGGTGGCTGAACAAATGGGAACATCAGTACATTACGTACTAAGTAATTCAAGTTACTTCCATTATGGGAGTCATGATGCATTCAAGCCCAAGACAAGATAAAGAGCATGCTCACACAATACAAATATATTTATATGCACTACTATGGTCATAGGATGTTTTGGGATTTCATACCATGCCAAATTTAGATAATCATCAAAATTACGATATCATGAATGCCAACATATAATATGATAAAGACAAGTAAGTTATTTAACTTACTAGATGTCCTAAGATCCATTCACCTAAGTTACCCATTAGATCCATATTCTAATATTACATAAACCATTAGGTTGTTAATTTATGATCCATTTTTCCTTTTTGAGCAATAGGCTAGATTACCCCCATGGTCTCTCAATAAAATGAAAGTCACACCTAATACCAAGGGCAAGAAATCTATAAAAATCTGAGACAAATAATAATGGACAGATAGTCTAGCCAAAGCTAAGAGAACTACTAATGGACATAAAATGTGGTTGAAGCCAAATAAACGACTTGGGTGATCGAACCTTTAGTGTTTATATCCTTAGTACATCATTAATATCAAGAGTAGGTAAGGCATTAGGATCAACTAGGATCCCATCCAAAGGTAAGTTTGAAGGCATAATAAATGCCCAAAGGTAGAATAATCCCCGATGGCTAATCGAGGATTGGAAATTCTAAACCTATATACTACTCTATCATCTTTCACTTTAATTGATTAGTTTTTTATTCACTAAGGTCATGTACCCTACAAGTCCCACATAACATACTAATGCAACCATATCCATATAATCATTCCAAATTAACTATCATCACCATTAAAACCCTTCGATTGTAATTTCCCTAAACACTTAACCAAGTTTAATTCATCTATTGAGTTAATCCACAATAAAACTGGGTTTATATTATTTAAGAGTCATGCCATCACATATTTGTTATAATTTTTCCATTCAAATACTCCAAAGGCATATAATAATAATACCATGAATTATAGTCTAATTAATCCATCCAATAAGTTAGTTAATTCATGCCAAGAAGTGTGCTCTCATCATTCAAGAATCATGTTAGAACAATGCCTAAGTCTTAAATCATACCAAGGTAAAAATAATCAAGATTAATAATATCTAGAAAAATTGGTTGATTGGTTTAAATAAAATAGTTGATCAATTTTGCTTATCCAAGCCCTATAATTCCTTATTGAAACTAGTCGATCAGTAGCTTAAACTAGTCAGCTACTCGAAGACCATTCAATTAGTTTGGACAAACTAATCAAATGGTTTAACTATAGACAACAAGAATTACCACCAAAGGACCAGTTAATTACTTTGGTTAGATAGTTGAGTATTCTAGAGACTCATCGATTGGTTAAGCATAAAACTGATGGGTTCTAACAGATAGTGTAACAAAGTTACCATAGACAAACTAGTCATTTTGTTAGGTTAACTGTTCAACAATTCTAAGAACTTGTATATTGGTTTGTATAAACCAATTGATTGTTTTCACACAAATAACATATTTAGGCATTTACAAACATCATTTAGAATATAAATTCAAAGCAAATCAAACCCATATTGCTAGATTTATATATTAAACATGTTCATGTACCAAATCATGGTGAATTTTAGAAAACAACAACATTTTCCCATAAGTCTACATTTTCTCAAAACTTAAATTATGGCACGAGTCATCAAAATACTAGCTACCCAATAATCATGTGAAATCAAAAAAATTAAACACACATAATGGGCTAAATCCACAAGCATAAGGATTTATTATAGCATGTTAAGGTCATATCCCATAGAGACTTCGTTGTCAGGTAATGAAACTTTACTATTTTAGTTTTCTAGATATATTAAATTTAGAGGGTATATAATGACTAATACAATAAAATAAGTTAGTGATGTTAACTATAGTCAAGAGAATCAAATTAAAAGCCTAATATTGGATTATCATCATAAATCAATAATTAATGAATAATCAATTCAATTACGAAACAATTACTTATATATGAGAGGGTGTAATAACTTAAATTAACTAATAGCCTCATTTAAGGCCTAATAATCATACCTAATCTAATTTAATATCCTAATTTTATGGTATTAAATCAAATTAAATCCATATACATTTTTTGCTAAATCAATAAAATCCCAAGAAACTCTAGCCTACTTTTGTGGTTTGATTCTCCCTTTCAATTGTTAGATTTTCAATTATTAATCTTCACCTTTCAATTCTTTAATTAAATACCTATATCGAGTAAAGATGGTGATCAAGAAAATCAACCATAATTATAGAACTAATGATTGAACACAAAAATTCAAGCAATTGGGACTACAATTATACTAATTTATCATTATTTAACAACTTATACTAGATCTAATCTTAGAAAAGAAGTCTTCATGCACATAATTGTAGTCAAATAGAGAAAATAAAATATAGGAATATAATTAACTTTAAGCATAAAAAATAATAAGAGAAAAATAAAATCATAAAATAACACTTGAAAGTTGATATCAAGAGTGCACACAAAAATCTAAAATTGAAACTAAATCTGAGAGTTAAAGATAAATTCTTCAATTACAACCATGGAATCGTTTGTTTTATAGAGAGAAGAGATAAAAGAAAATAATCCCTATCTCTCATTCACATGCCACTCCTTTCCCTTTTTGTCTAACATTATTCCCTTCAGTTAGAACTTTAACAGGACATGTAAATCATGTAGTAACCAGTGCATGACTATTGTAGTCTCCCTCAACCAGATCGTGCGGCATTTTCCTATTAATTATATCACTGAGTGCACAACTTTTCCAACCTCACATAGCCATACCATGCATCCTTTTACTCTCGACATTGTTCTACATAGCTATGTTAGTCTCGCATAGCGAGGTCGTTCATCTTCTTTGTTCTCGGTCTTACTCCGTATGGTTGTGCCAGTCTCACATAGCTAAGTCATGTATCCTTTTTCCATTGAGAATTTATGCATGGTTGTGCTACACTGATGCACACAACTCTGCCTTATCTAAATATATGGTTATTTTTTCACCTTTTCGACTCCTTAGCTTTTCTCCTCTCATGCTTGCATGCAATATTAATTTCTCTTCTTTCAAAGCTTTCCATATAGGATCCTTGTTCCAAATTCGTGCTTCTCTTCCTTTGTTTTTTTACACTTTTTTGCAAATCCCTACAAAATTTCATAGATTAAATAAAACAAGCTCATAAATTAGAGGTAAAGTAAAGTCAAAAAGTGAAAAAAAATGAGTGTATCAACTCCTCTATGCTTGAATTGTTGCTTATCCCCAAGTAACTCAAAGCATAGTAATAGAAAAGGATGATGATGAAGAAGAAAACAAAAAGAAGAGAAAAGATGAAGTTCAAGGCTTCTAGCAATAGAAACAAACTAAACAAACAAGAAATACATTTACAAGACCTACTTAGACAGCGAGCATTGGCAATAGGAAAATTGAAAATATCATGAATTTCAAATAAATATTATTATGACACTCTAAGATGGTTTAAAATCATATAGATGCACATTCTTACTCCTCACTATAAGTAAATGCTAACATCAACACTCATGTGTATTAAGGATATAATAAATTTGCTTTATATTCTCCATGCTAATAATGATCAACCATATACTAGAATATTTTCCTATTCACCCCCACTTAATAGACATTATGTAATGCAAAAATTAAGAGGTATTATTAAAGTTATAATGGAGCTAGGCTAAAGGCTAGGGTAATTTTATGATTTTAGTTAATGACCCAAAGATAAATGGAGTGACAACTACATGAATATATGTCAAAATTTGAGATCAATAATGCATTAATATACTCCAAAAGCATTAGCTAAGGCTTTATATACAACCCCTTGACTAATCAAAACACAGATGCTCATTCACCTACAACAAAACTCCAAAAATCTTATTATTCTTCTTCTTCTTCCCAAGTTAATAAAGCTACCATTAGATAATTTTCTCAATACAACCTGAACTACCAAACATACTTTCATCACACCCCCATGCTTAATTTTAGTATACCTACCCCATATACATTGAAGAGTTATCATTCCCTAGTTTTGGACAAGGTTAAGGTAATAACTTAGGAATAAGGGATAAAAATGTTAATCTAAGAAAAAAATAAGTCTTAAGCTAAAAGGGGGTTTAGGAAAAATGAAATAAATGTCATTTTGTAGGCAATTGGGCTAATGCAACTATAAAAAGAAAATGTGTGCTTTAATCATGTTATTGTATGAATAAGTCATATATGGCATTCAATAGAAATAATGCAAGTTCTAATTTAAAAAATTAGGTAAGAATAAACAAAATTAGAAAATAGTGAGATCGTATAAATAAAAGGCTCAAAATCTCACCAGTTCTAATATTGTCGACTCTACTTCCTATATCTCGATTTAGATTTGTATATCTGAAATACCCCAAAATTCTAATTTTAAAATTTTTGGCAAAATAAGGATTTATTAGAAAAATTGTTTTATTAAAATAAAGGAGAATTAATTAAGGAAAAACACAAAAAAAATAATAAATAAATTATTTAGGAAAATTTGGATATTTTGCTAATAATTATGGAAGGAAAAATTTGTCCGAAATAGCCTAAATTAATCTAAAAAGGAATTAATTATTAGTTTTTTAAATATTATTAGTTTAAATAACCCAAAAATACCAAAATACCCAACCCACCTATTTTCCCTTTATTTTTTTCTCTTTTTCCCTTTTTCTTTTCTTCCTCTCTTTCCCTTTTCCTCCTTTTTTTCCTTCTCCCCCCTCGACTTGGGCCAGCTCGCCTACACGGTCTAGGTTCCTCCCTACCTACGCAGCCTAGGCCTGTGCAACCAACCCCCTCATGTGTCACCCAAACTATTGGCTGAGCCACCCTTTTCCTTTCCTTTTCTTTCCCCTGGACCATCAGATCCACCCCTTTCCCTCTTCTTCTCTCCACATTGCCTACGCCCGACCATATAATCCTACACCTTCCGGTAGCCACCTACATTGTCTGACCATCCTCCCCTCCTTCTCCCATTGCTTTCTTTTACAAATTCAGCCCCAACCAACCCTTCTCCCCTCTCCAAGCTTCCTGCCCCTTTCCCTTTCCCTCTTCCCTTGACTTTGCCACCCCTGCCATGGCAGCACTGCCACAACTGCCACTACTAGCGGCATGCCAGGCACCTGCACCCTCTTATCTTCTTTCCCTTGTCATTTCCCACCCCAATTAACCTATAAATACCCCATAGGCATCCTTAATCAGGGTTTTGACCTCGAAAACTAGAAATCTACCCTTTCTCACCACCGTCCCATCAGATGAGCACTATGCCACCTCCACCTATCTCCATTGGCCAAAGCACCCCCATAACTACCCCATGCACTACCCTCTACCTAACTAAACCCTCCTCGTCGCTCGATTTTCCCTGCATGAGCCACCCTAACCATGCAAAGTTTCCCTCCAAATCAACCTCTACTCAACCCCTACCACCCTTCGCACCACCACCACTGCCAATCCCACCACAACCAATGTCACCCCTACCCTCCAAAAGAACCAGGGAAGCCTTCTCTACCTCCGCATACCCCCATCTTTCCCTACCTTCCTCTCCTTCTCCCTTATCCACCTTCCACCACCCTTCAACCACCACTCCAGCCACCATGCGCCACCACTTTTAGTTGCACCACCACCTCCATTGCACCCCTATCCACCTGATGCACCTTCCACCACCTCCAACACCCCCTCATTCTCACCCCTCTAGCCTATAAACCCATCTTTCCAGCTCTCTTCCTCCTCCACTGCTCCTGCCGTCGCCGTCGTGTGTTGTCGCTAGTTCCGCCAAAAACCCTAGATGATATTCTAGCTTCCCTAGCCCTTAAACTCTTTTTCTATAAGTATTAATAATTTTTAGTAATATTAATAGTATTACCCTTATTATTATTATTATTATTGCTATTATTATTAATGTTGTGTTATCATCATCATCATCATTATCATCATCATGATTATTATTATTATTATTATTATTATTATTATTATTATTATTATTATTGTTGTTGTTGTTGTTGTTGTTGTTGTTGTTGTTGTTATTGTTGTTATTGTTGTTGTTATTATTATTATGTTGCCAATCTTACAATCTAACATAACTTTGAAAATGTTTATAACTATGGTATTATCATTTAAAAGACTACAACTTTAGTATTAATATAGTATCTTTATTATTAATAATAATATTATTATTACCTCTTCTACTATTTTCATTATTATTATTAATATCATTATTATTATTATTATTATTATTATTATTATTATTATTATTATTATTATTATTATTATTATTACTGCTACTCAGCCTTACCTTATGATTTTCCTAACCAGTAATAATAATATCATTATCATTGTTAATGGTCTAGAACTTTAGTGTTGTTATGATTTGGATTTTCCCTTATTTTTGGTGTTGTTGTTATTATTATTAATTATTATTATTAACCTCACTCATATTCCTACTATTATGACTAACGCTAGCTTTGGCCTATTACTATTATCTTTATTATTATGGTAAATATTTAACCCTTATATTAGTATTACCATTTTTATTATCATTACTATTAGTATTATTTTTTACATTATTATTATTATTATTATTATTATTATTATTATTAATGACATTACTACTACTACTACTACTACTACTACTACTTAACCTAACCTTGGAAATATTTATAAATAATGCTACTATTAATGGAGATCTACAATTTCAGTACTATCATGATAACCCTTGTTATTATTATTATTATTATTATTATTATTATTATCATCATCATCATCATCATCATCATCATCATCATTATTATTAATATTATTATTATTGCCATTATCATTATCACTATTTTCATGCTAATATTGCTAATACTAACTTTATCTATTATCACTTTTATTATTAATATAAATATTTTTAAGCTTACATTACTATTATCATTTCGGTTACTATTATTATTGTTATTATTATTATTATTTTGATAAACATTAATATTAGTATTAATATTATTATTAGTTATGTTATTAAAACTGAAGTTGGCTTATTATCATTTTGTTATTAGAGAAGGATAATACTTAAGCCTTAATACTATTATTACTGAATATTTGAATACTTTTAATATTAGTCCTAATGCCTTTAGTACCAACATAATTCCTATAATATTATTATCAGTTATTAGTGTTATTATTGCTATTATTTTGCTACCATTATTGTGGTAAAAATATTCGAACCCTTAAATTATTATTATTCCAAGTATAACTATTACCATTATTATCTTTAGCAATATTAGTACTTTGCCCGTATTACTATTTTTATATTATTATTTTAACCCTAACACTATTATTAGCCTTAGCTTTAAAAATAATAGGGCTTCTATTTCTATAAGCGTTAGTATTACTATTACTATTAATATCACTATTTTGCTATACCTAGTATTAGTACTATTATTATAAGAAATAAAGCTAATAGATTTAATAATATAAATATAGCTATAAATATTAACATAAACAAATTTTTACTAGTAATATCTAGTAGGCTAATTTGATGGTAAAAACCCTAGTTTTTCACTTATAAAGCTCCCTTTAATAATAGTAACCATAATCTTAGACTAAAATAGGAAATAATAGTATTTCTAGTAGGAGGGAAACTAATCCTTTATTTTTCCCTCTTATAGGCGAATCAAGCCAAAACCTTAAGGAGGTGTAGGAGCGTGCTCCAATCCCAACGTCGTTTTAGGTAAGAATGTAGCTAAGGCCCATGTGTGTTGTGTGACTTGTATGCCTTCGATGTTATGTATCATGCTATGTCGTGTATCGTATGGTTTTCATTAACTTGTTTTATGTGTAGCGCAACTTGGAGTTGAGGTATGTTGTGTGTTTTCTTATAGCATGAATATGATATGTATATATGGTGATTTTGATGTGATATGATATAACCTTCTAAGACATGCATGCTAAGGTGATTGTTAATATGATATGGGAATGAAAGGATGAAAATAAAGAACATGGGAAATGAGTTTACTAAGGGGGATATGAGATTGACCAAAATACCTCATGAGCCATGAGAGGAAAATAAAGAGAAAGAAATGACCAAAATGAGAACAAAAAAGAAGAGATGGGAAATCTAAGGTTGCATGGGGACTTTGAGAATTTGAATGGGGTGAATGATACTTGTATGGGGATGATCTTTACGTGAGAAAAGTTGCTTTAGGGTGTAAGTAAGCTAAGGAGAGAGTTGTGGAGTGATTGGAGACTTGTGACAAAAAATAGTACATAGGTTGGTGTAAGGGTGTATACGGGACCCGATTAGGGTTTTGAGAGGAAGCACTAATCTGGAAAAGAACATGTGGAAGTGAAAACAAATAAGGGAGAGTGGAGCATGGATTAAGTGTGGGAATTTATTATATAAGGGGTGAGTATGGGTTCCATGGGAGCGAAGAGACTTTGGGTGAAAAAGAGAGAGGTTACTTGTGGGAGAAGAAAGGTACTAGGTTTGAAGTGGTCAGTTAGAGTTTTTTAGTCACATGTGGAATTGAGGGGGTCAAGCGATATAATTTGGTATTTGATCTAAAGGAGATGAGGTGTGTGGCATAAATAAGGTAATGGTAGTGGAAGATAGAGAGCAAAGTAACGTCTGGGTAAGTAAGAGAGTGTTCGGCCATATAGGTCAGACTAGGGTCCCTGAGGAGGAACCCAAGAGGGATGGGGACATACAGAGTCGATATCACATGTGTTGGGGTAGTCTATATTCTTGGAGAACGTGCCTTACTATATGCCACTATGCCTACGTCTACGGGGGATGGATGTCAGGTGTGAGAAAAGGGTAAGTGTCTCAATACATGAGACTGGGCCACTTCAGAGGCAAGTAGCAGTATGTTGTTGGCATGCATGTGAAGGGTGGAATGCGATTCAATAAGACACGGATAAGACATTAATTACGTAAAACGAAATATTGTTGCGCTGAGCCCAGACCGGTCCACCGGCAAATAATAGTGGCCAGAAGCCGGGGTGCCCTGGAGACTGGTCCACAGGCAAATAATAGTGGTCAGGAGCGTTCTGTCCTGAGTGTATACTTTTCGGTCCACCGGCTATAATAGTGGGGGATTTCATGCTCGACAAACCGAAGTAAGTAAGTTAAACTATGGGAAATACACTAAGCACTTACAGCGAAACACCATGTGATTCGGGGCCAGACGGGTCAACCGAAAAATAATAGTGGCCAGGAGCATCTTTCCCTAGAGACCGGTCCACCGGCAAATAATAGTGGTAAGGAGCGTTCTGCCCTAAGTGTATACCTTCCGGTCCACCGGCTATAATAGTGGGGTTCTCGCACTCACATGGACTACTAAAGAATATGCATGAAATGGACATATTATTAATGAGGATAAAGAATAAATCATCGGAACATACTCAGGCCTCATCATGTGTGCTATCGCACGTTGCCGATGTGATTGTGCTATGTATGCTATGTGGTATGATGGTATGTTTGGCCTTAGCGCACCTGCGCCCTTACTCAATATTGGACCCATACTGATACTACCTTGATTGACTAGGTCTTGTGATGATCCACCAATGGTGGGGAGCAGACCTCCTGTGAAGGTCTATGATCGGGTACTATTTTGGGGTGGATGGCTTGACTTGAGTGAGTAGGTGATCCGGATACTAACCCTTTCTGGGAATTTCTTTGTTAGCTATATTTTGTATTACGTTTCATGTTTTAAAGAAAGAAAATATTATGGGGTTGTAATCCTAAATCGTATTCAAATTTCTATTGGACGTATATCTTATTAATGATTTATGATAGTGTTGTTTTGCATTTTATGATAGTTTTTACTTATTGATGATCGGATTTAGCCTTAGCACTTAGTACCGGAACGGTAGGAATGAACCGGTCGCGTACTAAGTGTGGCGGTAATACCCCCAAGTTTACAGTTTTAAATTCTTTTGCTTCCGCCAAATCTTTGATTTAAACGAAATTTTTCAGTAGTAAATTTGGGGGTGTTACAATGTCCTAGCGGGATAGTTTACTAATGTACGAGATTTTTTAGGATGATGTTGAGATATATCCATTCTTTTATACTGGGTATTAGCAGTTGTAGAGTTTTTTTTTTGTCAGGTTTCATGAATAATCATAGATGTAAGAAATTAACTTAATTCATTAATGAAAAGAATAAGGGCTATGATGGAGAGAAAAGAGGCATATCATACAATTTCACAACATGTGATCAAAATAGGTGATATGGCGTGTATTTAGACAATAAGAAGCTAAAGGAATGTAATTGTAATATTAGATTATCCAAAATCACCATTAAATTTGCACCAATTAGGTTGAAATGATTGTTTGCAACTACATGGATTTATTTAGGTGATCATAACAAGCCTTTGAGTGTTCACTTTGTTGAAGAAATAAAAGATTTGAGTGAGTGAGAGAGAGAGGGAGTGAGGAAGAAAGGGAGAGGAGTCAATGGGTTTAGAAAAAGGAGGTCATTTGTTCTTCTAGGTGAGGAAATTCCTTTTTCTATTCTTGACAAACCTATCAATTGTTCTTCAAGCTAGTCAACTATTCTTTTCTAGTTTTGAAAAAGAAAATTGGGACCGATAGATCTATTTCAAGGGGACCAATCGGCTACTTTTTTTATCACATTGGCTGGTTTATTAATTAGTCTATTGGTATTACTAGCTCTTCAATATACATATAATATATGAAAACTAATTTTAAACATAAAATTTAGACATTTACTAACACTTGAATTGAATACTTTATTCATCAATCATATGGGCCATATCATAATTAAGTCCATGCAATTTAGGGACATATTAACATGATTTTGATTGAACTTCATGCTTGAACCCCATCATTTAAGCACATATTTTCATGATTTCACAAATATGAGAGATATAACTAAAATTTTATGAACTTTATCCCAAATTCTCTCCTAATAATTATGCATCTTTTTTCATCATGGGGTTTATTGAAAGTATCTCACTACTAGTGTAATGTGTACACAAATTCTACACTCACATCTCTTGAAACATGATCTCTAATAAAGTGATGTCTTATTTTACTATTCTTAGACTTGGAGTGTTGAACAAGATTCTTAGTGTGGTAAATTGTGCTAGTGTTACTACATCTAATGGGAATTTTATTTATCTTAAGCCGAAAATCACTTAATTGGTATTTTATCTAAATGAGTTAAGCATAAATTGCTTCGACGACTATATATTATACTTCTATCATTGATAATGTGACACTAGATTATTTCTTACTATGCCAACTCACCATGACTTCCCCTAAAAGTTGACAAGTATCCAATGTGCTTTTCCTATCAACCTCATATCTTGTAAAATCAAAATTCACTACAAAATTTGTGACTTGTACAAATAGAAATTTTGGTCAAGTTACTAATACCAAAAGTTATTTTTCATGAGAAATGAATAATGTTTTTCCTATAGAAATTTTTTATCTATTGGTAACAGTATGTTATACCAACAAATCTTTTGCCTACTTTTATATTTGTGGGTATTAGTAGTATTATACCGATAAACCTATTACCCACTCATATCTGTTGGTATTAGCATATAAGGAAGATAAGGGTTTCAATTATTCTTATATCCCTTGCTACAACACATTCATTCCTCTTATACATGAGATACTTGTCTTATTATGATAATTGCTAATTAATATATGAAATATTAATAATATAATATATAACCATATTTATAATTATCATTATAATTATTGTTATTATTATTATAACATATCTATGATAATTAAAATAATAATAATTATTTTTAAAATAATTAAAATTATCATTTTAAAAATAATGATTATAGTAAATCTCATTATTATATGAATTATAGTAATAAATATTATAATAAAAGTAGTAAATAGTCAATTCGGGCTTTGAATGACCTATAGGATGGGGGTCTAAATATTTGATCACCATGATGAGGGTCTAGGGGTGGTGTACGCATTGTTATTGGATCTCTTTGGGCCTAATATTATTATAGTAATTAATATAGTTATTGTAATACCTTTTAATTTTCAAATTTATTTTTCTTGAACTTAATGATTTTATTAATGGAATTTGATGAAAATGTTTAATTATTTCATTTGTGATTGGTTTTATATTTTTATTAACCATTTCATATTGATATTAGAATTTATTTAATCATTTGTCATTGTGGATTATTCTAGAGAAATTGTTCACAATTATGATTTTTTCTTAATTTCATACGATCTCAATTAATATTTAAAAATATATTTCCATTTTCCAAAATTATTTAAATTCTTTACAGTTCCTTAGAATTTGATTTATATATTTTCTAATGTACTTTAATTATTATTTGGATATTTTATTTCTTTTTCCATAAACTATATGATTTATTTTAATCATTAAAATTTTAATCAAGAATACATTTTCATTGTTCTTTAATTAATTATTGTAGTAATTTTAGCATTCCTAAATCTTTGAAGAGCATTTTCTCTTAAATAAATTTTTGTTGAAATATTACCCTTTAAATTATACTTTAGATATTTTAACAAAATGCCTTTACATTTGAATAAAAAAAACAATCAACTAAAACTAACCGACTTTTTCTCTTTCCCCTTCCTGTTGTCTTTTTCATGAATGATTGAGCTAGGGACTAGCAAAGCGAGACCTACTCAACTCAAACTCTTGCTTCCCCCAATTGTCAACCCTACCCAACTCCGTGGTCCCCCTATTATAACCTGTCCTCTATTCTCATCCATTGATCTGTAACCTCCAACACCAAATGGCAGACGCAAGCAACACACAATATTAGCAACACAATGGTGCGATAATATCTAGCCTCTACTTTCTACCATTGTAAAATCATTAAGCCACAACTATTACAACATCCACATACTTCAACCACCAACTGGGCCACCATCCCTCCATTGTTCTCACTTGTTCATGTCGAGCTACTCCATCTAGATTTTTGTGTGGTATTTCCTTAACCATAACTTCTAATTTGAAATGGTTTTGTGTGAATTGGATTTTGTTAAGCTAAATTCATTGTTTTATTGTGTATATAAAAGTTGTATGATTAATTTGATTGGGTTGATTGTTGTTTATGTAGTTGATTTCTAAGATTTGAATTTTTAATCCGGATAGCTCAAGTTTGTTTGAATTTAATTAGAATTGGGTTAATTATACTTTTGAGCTATTAATTTTTATTGGCTAATTTATAGTTTGGGTTTAAAAGGCTTAATATCCATATTTTAATTGATAAAATTAAGTTTGCCTTTGGTATAGATTGTTTCAATTGACAAATATAACTACTTTAATAAATATTTAATTTCTTTTTTTCCTATCAATTGGTGCAATTATCTGGTATGAACTAATTTTTGTTGTTAAACTTAACTATTAAGGTCATTTTTTATTGAGTTGATATACTTTTTATAATTCTCAATCAATTAATGTTCTTAAATCAATTTAAAACATCTTAAGTGATTCTTTGTAACTTGAGTTAGTCAAGAACTCACTTTGTTTAAATCTTTTGGAGGTGTCTCCATGAGCATATAACCTCAGATATGCTTTCTAGAAAATTCATCATTGTGCTTATTACTTTTGAATTTTAGTTATTGTTTGTTGATTTTTTGTTATTTACTTCACTTATTAGGATCTAATATAATTGCTATTCAATGGTTTATGTGTATTGACTTTTAGTTTTATTTTAATTAGTTTATTTTATTTAAATCACTATTCTCGTAATTTTTTTAAAGTTTTTGAATCGCTTTAAGGTTTCATCAATTATTTTGAATTCATATTAAAAATTAATTACTTTTTTCTTATTACAGATAATTCTAGATAAGTTGATTGATCACTATGATTTCATTAAATTCATGTGATTTGATTTTCATTTAAAATATATTTTTTGTGTTTTTATTTTAATATTTTAAATTTATTTTTAATTATAACTTCATCATGTGATTACGATTTTGTTACGGAGTTATAATATATTAGCATAATTAAATTATTTTAAATTATTAAATCTTTTGAAGTTAGCAAAATCGTTTTAACAATTTGTAGCTTATGATAAGTTAAAATTGGTTGTTAGATTATATATATATGAGTTAGATGATTGATTTGGATGGGTTGATTGTGATGTATATAGTTGATTTATGAAACCTAGATTTATCGATATAGCTTGAGTTCATCTGATTTTAAGCTATTTTTACCAATTGATTATGTAAGATGCTTTGAAATGTATTATTAGAAGGGTTAATTTTAGAAATTTGTGCATAATAGATTGAAATTGGATTTCTTTGTTAAAACTCTTGCGATTTTGAAATTTGATAGATCAATGGCTTATTTTATTGACTTGATTATACAATATGTTATCCAATGTGTCTAATTGCATTTCTACACTTTCAATCTGAAGATTGGTCCTAAAACCCTAGTTTCGAAAGTGATTTTATAGAATTGGTTAACATTGTGCTTCTATTCGCTAAAATTGATTGTCTAGATAAGTTTAGAATTGGTTTAATTGTATTTTGAGCCTTCAGTTATGCTTAATTGATTTTAATAGTCGAATTTGTATTTTAGGCTTAAAAATCCTAAATTTTGGTAATAGTTCATGACACTCATTTGCATCTTTAAATGCCTCTTGTATAAATGTGATATTTCAAAAACCTCAAGGTTATGAGCTCAGTATGGTTCAAGTGGAATGGTTTTTGATACTAAGTTCTATTACATTGTAACTCTCACTTTATATTTGGCCTTTTGGTTTTGTGCTCCACAAATCATAAGTTTTAATTTCCATTATTATTATCAGAGTGATGTTATATACTCTACTAGCCTATGACATTGTTTGTAAAAGATAAATTTATTGATCTAGATTAAGCAAATAATTTTTCTACTTCTTTAATGTTGTTTGGGGTTTATGTGGATAGTACTAGATTCTTTACCTTATTCAATTTCATTTCCTAATCTGGTGTCTACCAAGCATTTCTTTTTTGCATTGCTATTTTTTTCATTGAATAACATAATGTCTAATAGGTGGCCATGGTAAGACATTAAAAATAGAAAGAATATTGACCTTTAATAATGTTGAACAGTGCATGTATGTACAATTACCTATCTAATTACATCATTTAGGAAAATAAATTAAAGTCTTGACAAGTGCCTAAGGGAAATTATTAGACAAACAATTATATCAAATATATTTAAGTTTAAATAGAGTGCACCTAAATGGAGGATTTATTCAAGTTGTTTTTCTTTTCAGCTGATAAGTAGTCATATGCTACCTTTCTTAGACAATGAATTTAAACTAATGAACCTAAAAGCTTAAGTTGCTAGGTTTGGCTGGATTAATGATTCTATACTTTCAACATTTTTTTATACGTGTATTGTTTGTTTGGGCATGAGACATAGGCTTACTTATACCAGTTCTAGAAACCACACATCTTGGAATAGCATAAATGAGAGCTCTAAAGATTTGAACTTATGGAATAGATCGACTCTACCATGCCAAAAACCAAAAAGCTTAAATTATAAGGATTGACACTATTCATTATCACTCACCCTAAAATATATTTCTTTCTAATTAATATTACCAAGACTAAAGTAACAACCGAATATGAATCTTGTCATTGATATAGTATAGGGAGGTCTAGATCGATGTACACACCATCATGACCCTCATATACAATTGTAGTATACTACTTCTAAAATGCCTATAGAATACTAGGGTTTTAGACCTCTAATTTATATTTCTAAGATTTGTAAACATTGAAATCAGTTGATGATTGAATATGCATGCCATGTGAACTCTGATTACCTAATTAAGGTTGCAAGTTACACGGGCTCCTACAAAATCAAAACTCAAACTCCATTCAATTTTTAGTTTTCCTTTCTATTTTACCTTTTTGAGATGGAGTTCTAAAACTATTCAGAATGCTTCCCTAGAATAATACAAAATAGAGAGCCATTTTAAGTTTTCTTCCAAATACTTAATTTTCCTTGCACCTACTCTCCCTCTTAATTAATGACTCTTATTATTTTTTAGAAAATTTTAAGACTACCTTTATTTATCTTTGGGTATGAAATTATATTAATGTGATTAAGTTACTTGCATATTTTCTTAGGGAATACATCTTGATGATTATTAAAGAGAATTTTCAAGTCATTAAAGTCGTTGGAGGTGTTGAATAGGATCAGAATAAAGAGGATGGTGTTTGCTGTGTTAATGAAGATGTGTTATATGTCAGCATATGTTATAAGTTGTATATATAGTATTATACCTACAAGACTATTTTATCATTTGGAAAAATAAACTAAACACTAATGGTTATGTATGGCGTACTTAATTATATATAATAAGTTGTTATTTTAGATAAATATTACAATAAAAGGTACCATGGACATCATTATCGTTTTACTAATCGATAATATATATATCTATATATTTAGGTTAAAGTGTGTATAACCATCAATATATATTTGTTGGTAATAGTTTTAGCAACATATATGATTTTGTGGTTAACAATTTTAATCACAAATATTATTTTGTGGATAATAATTTAAGTTATATATATAGTTTTGTGGTTAATACTTTCACTTATAAATATAATTGTGGATATTAGTTTTACCAACAGATAAATATATGTGAGCATTATCATTTATTTGTAACAGATCATACATATCCATGGCAAAAACTTTAAGCACATAGTTTTTACTCACAACTTTATCATAGAAAAATTTCTTTTGGTAAAACATTTACAGGCAGAAAAATGGCTTTTTCCAACAAATAATGCCCTGTTGGTATAAGTGAATTATTTTATAGTGATTTGAGTAACCGATACGGTAAAAAAATATGTGATTATATGTGTTAATTCAATATCTAAGACTTTATTTGTTTCTATTAAGTTAGATTCCTTAGAAACACTTTGAAAGCGAGGAGATAAGTAAACACTAAACATGATGTATAACCTAGATGTCATACAATAGGGAAGTGATCCAATTATACCTCAATAGCATATTTGATCAACTTCCTTACCTCATTCATCCATGTTAAGTTTAGCAGTGGTTGTCATAGGAGTACTACAAGACTTTATTTTGTTTATTCTAAACTTCTTTATAACTCCTCAGTGTATTTCTCTTGATTAACAAGAATTCCTTCCTTAATTTGTACTCTTGGGTAGTATTATGCTAATTATCACATCATGCTTATCTTGAATTTACTACACATTGTCTTAGTAAATTTCTTTCCGCAAAGTTTCCTTAGTAGCACTAAAGGTGATGTTATCCATATAAATTTGTCATACGAAATAATTTTCTTAGTTTTTTATATTAAACAAGGATATATCATTTTTTCCTCTCTTAGATCTTGTGTTAAATAGAAATCTACGAATGCACTCAAACAAAGGTCTTGGGGCTTATTTTAAGCCATAGAGTGCCTTTTTAATTTTAAAGACATAATTAGGTTTTAAATTATCTTCAATATAGGGAGGTTGTTTAACATTAACTTCCTCCTCAAGGAATATAATTAAAAAAAACACTTTTAACATCCTTTTTTTATAGAGTAAAACACAAAGAAAATGTAATTACAAGTGTACAACTTCAATTTTGACCACTAGGGCTAAGGGTTTTTAAAAGTAATATGTTCCTCTTAGTTATAGCCCTTGGAAACTAATTAGGCTTTGTTTCTAACCCCAAAACTCCATTTATCTAGGTTTTTTCTAAGGACCCATTTAGTAACAATAATGGGTCTATTTAGAGACATATAGAGTAATTCCCATACTTGATTTTTCTCAAATTTGTTAAACTCATCTTGCATTACCATAATCCAACTTTTATCATTCGTGGCTTCTGAGTGAGACTTAAATTCCATTTGAGATAAAATTGGTAAATGGTCGTGGATATTACTTATTTAGGATCAAGTGGCTACTCCCCTAGATGGATCACTGATGATGAGCTCTTGAGGATGTCCATATGCATATTTTCAAGGTCTTGGGAGATCTTCTTTAACTCCATCCTCTTGTTGAGAAATAAGAGGAGAATCTTCCTCTTCTTCTACTTAATTATTCTTGGTTTTTTACCACATATATTCTAGCTAGTTATCCACTTGAATTGATGGACCTTATTCATCATCCTTTGTACTTTTCATACTAGAGGTAGATTCATCGAAAGGAATATGGACCAATTCTTCAACTACTAAGGCTCTTTTGTTGAACACTCGGTAGGATTTACTATATAAGGAAGTGTTAATGAAGACACCTTCATTAGCTTTGGAGTTAAACTTACTAAAATTGAGTTTTCCTTTGTTTAGAATAAAGTATTTATGACCAAATATGTGGAAATATCTTACATTTAGTCACTTACCTTTATAGAGCTCATAGGGTGTTTTCTTGAGGATTAAATGAATTAGAACAGGATTCATTACATATTTGGTAGTTGATATGGCTTTGGCCTAAAAGCAATTGACAATCCTGGAATTGTACAACATGGTTCTTCTCACTTCATTTAAAGTCCTATTCTTTCACTCTATGAAACCATTTTTTGGTTGAGTTCTTGGGGTTGAAAAGTTCTGGGAGATCCCATTTTGATCATAGAATTATATGAAGTCGACATTTTTAAATTCTTTATTGTGACCACTTCTTATAATATGGATCATTGATCCTTTTTCTCTATGGAATTTCTTAGTAACTATAATAAATGCATTATCTTTAGTAGAAAGAAATAATGCCCATGTGTACTAAGATTAGTCATACACAATAACTAATGCATATCTACAACACCCATGATATATGCCCTGGCGTGTCCAAACAAATCCATATTTTATAGCTCAAGTGGTTTATATGTGATCACAAAAATTTTAAGCTTGAATTAAACTCTATCTTGTTTTCCTTATTGACATGCATCATATAATGTCTTTTTCAAAGTTTATTTTATTGATATACTACTTCTTTTCTAGCTAGTTTGTTTAATAAATCTATACTACCATGTTCTATTTTCTTATGCCATAACCATGCATTCTTATCTATAACTCTTAATCATGTATTATGTAATTTTATTTATTTCACTTCAAGTATGTAGAGATTGTTAATATTTGGACTTAAAAAATAGTAGGGATTTATCTACTCCATTTAAAATCATGCAATAAGAATAAGAGAAATTAACTAGAAATCCCTTGTCACCAAGTTACCTAATACTAATTAGATTATTCTAAAAACTGCTAACCAAGTACACATCGCCATTAATGTGTTAAGAGTTACTGATATCGATGTTATCTAGTTTAATGAGCTTTCCTTTGGAGTTGTCTCCAAAAGTGACACTTCCTTCACCATAGGATGTTAATTTTGTGAACATCATTCGATCACTCATCATGTGTCTTGAGCACCCATTGTCTAAAAATCATTTTTGGTTTTATTTTTTTACATTGAAGAAAACCTACAATCACAAATATCCTAGATTAGGTACCATTTTAATGGGTCTGTAATGGGTCAGTGTTTAATCCTTGTGGGAAAATTCCCTTAGGTACCAACAACTAATTAAATTTTGAGATACCTTTAACATTTCTAGTGAAAGTACAAGATGAAGAAACATGTCCATTTCTACCATGCACATTTCAAGAGATTAACACTTTGTACATAGAAATGAATTTTGAAAGGAATTTCCTTTTTTCCTATAAATATTACAAGTACTAGATGCAAGGGTGTCATGTACTTCATGATCCTTAAAATCTTTCACAAAACCTTTTTTTGAGGGTTTGGCATTTCATGACCTTTTTGTGACAAAAACCTAGGCCCTAATAGTCCTTGTAATACCATTGAGTACTTAGCAGCATGTTTAAGCCTTCTTCACCTTTAATGAAAGTATAAACTACCTTTACAAATTTACCACACATGCATCATAGATCAACTAACTTATATTGAAGTTGATCCATCTTCATATTGTGATTAGCATTAATAAATTGTTTATATGTGTTAAGCTCAATTAATTTTTCATATAACTTGATTGTAATATGTAATATAAAATATTCTAAGACAATGTGGTCATTAAGCAAGTTTTTATGTAATTAATTTATGTGACTATAGATCTTTTTCATATTATCTTATTGTTTAGTCACTTTTTTATTTATGCATGGAGAATCATGCAAAACATATATTAGATCATCATACTAATATGGAGCTTTATATTATACCTCATTATCATCATTGAAATTTGAATACAAGGTGGAGGAGAAGGACTCGGTTCTGAGTGTCATAAAACATAGGTTTGCTACCTATTCTGATGGATTTCCTTAACTTTCTCCAAATTTGGTAATGATCTTCCTAGGAGATTTTTTAGCTTGACCAATGCTTCCTTTGATCCTTGCCATTTTCCAAGTAATATCATTTTTAAACTCAAAATGGACTTGAATAATATATCTAGACTTGCCACAGTTATGACATTTGATCTTGCCATCCTTAGATAAGTCCCTTATCATCCTTTAAGTTTTGGGAAGTTTTATTTCTCCTCTATATCAGATAAATATTTTAAAAAGAACATTGTAAGAGCTAGTTTTTTGTCATCCATTGGAGCCTCATCGTCATCTTCTTCATCTTCAACCTCTTATTGGATAAAAATCTCTTTTTTCCTTGATGAAGAGCATAACACCTTTAATACAATATTATTATTCTTCTTTTATTCACCTAAAGATTCCATCTTAGATTGATGGGCCATAAAATTTCCAAAGTATTCATCAGTAGTCATGCTTGTAAGGTCTTTTGCTTCTTTAATTGATGTGGATTTTGGAATTGACTCTTTAGTGAGATGCCTTTGTACATTTCTTACTTTCTCTTATTTAGTAATGACTTTCCTCAACTCCTTGACGTTTTTAAGAATGGAAGTGAATTGGTTAATCAATTCACATATTGATTCTCCTTACGTTATGGAGAAGGGCTAGTATTCACTACCATGAAGAGATATTCTCTGATTTTTCACTTAGGTTGTGCATTCATGAATTAAAAAAATTTTGTACCAAATTTCTTTAGCAGTGATGCATGATTGTACGAAATTATATTCTTTCTTTCCAAGACCATATTATAGGATCACGATGGCTTTGTCATTGAGAGAAAGCTTCTTTTTGTTAGCATTCGTGAGTTCATCTCTTACTTTCTCAAGCATTGTGATATCAATCTCCTTCATGATTTTTGTTGTGCCTTCAATTAAGATTAACCACATGTCATAATCTTGAGCTTTGATAAAATAGATCATCTTATTCTTCTAGTATGCAAAGTTTCTCCATTGAACATTATAGGCATTGTGGTAGGGATTCCTTCCCTCAATCCCATTGAATCCATTCTTTGAAGATGATCTTTTCAAATTAGATTATTAGATCCTCTATAAGTTGCCAAGATTGGATACCAATTGAAAGAAGCATAGAGGGGGTGAATAGGTTTATTAATAGTAAAAAATAAGAAATTAAATGTAACACCCTAATTTTTACTACTGAAAATTTTCATTTTATAGTGGAAGTAACTAAATAAAATAGTGGGAGTTACCATTGTGATTGATATAATTTTAGTTTATGCAGTCATCCTTACATGAATCATAAGGCTAAAACATTTAAGGTAATATAAGAAAATTATAAAACAAAAGCACATTTATAATACAATACCGAGATTGGAGTTTAATTTTGACTTTTAAAATATAAAATAAAAAAGAAAGATACCATAGATTAGAGTCCAAAAAGGGTATCCAGTTAAATACATAATTCGGATAACATATACTCTGCACCTGACCCCAATATATATAGAGTCGCACATAAGGTGTCATAGGCTGCAAATTCATCTAACTAATCTTCTAAGGCCTACACATAAGATCTACGTCCTTCTACTCATGGAAATGAGGAATACCTATAAAACGGGTGGCCAATAGCCTGCATACTGAGTAAAGGAACAATACTATTGAAATAGGAATAAAAATAGCACATGCTTCAATGTTAGGTAATAAGGAAAAATAACAAAGTAAATGAAATATCTCATAATGCATATTATGATCCAGATACATTTTATTAAATATATTCCTTTTTCATTCTTTTATATATGTTGAGTGCAAGGACCTCACTATTCTTAAACTGGTGGAATAGTGTGAAACTTCCAGGGACAACACACCCGAGCCACTAGTCTTTCCGGTGGAATGGAGGTTAAAAACATCTTTTTGGGTCAGAACACTCTTGATCAGCTATTCTACCCGATGGAATGGGAATACTTATACATATAGAAAATATATCACACTGGTCCTGAATCATGTATTCTTCCACTATAAACCATTAGTATCTTTTCCATAGGTAATGATGATGCGTTTTCATTTCACAATGATTAGGGACCACACTACTCTTAAATTGATGTAATGGTTTGAAAGTCTTAGGGAAAACATAACTGAGCCACTATTCTTTTTGATTGAACAGAGATTAGAAACATCCTTTTGGGGTAGAACGCTCCCAAGCCACTTTTCTTCCTAGTGGAACGAGATACATACATACATACATACATACATACATACATATATATATAGAAAAATAGATCACCATGGCCCTGCTCATGGGTTCTTTCACTTTAAGTGGTTAGTAACTTATCCAAGATTGATTCTCAAGCATAGGTCATAGTTAGAAAAGATATACAAATAGTATAGGTCAGAGTCCTTAAGTCTTTTCAAAACCCTAAATACAATCCCTTTAGTGTTCATTCTTCCATGTTTGTTGTTCTACTCAAATTATATTATCTCATCTCCCATATCCCATCATTAGTATCTTACCCAAAATGCACAACTTGATTCCCATGAGTTTGGTTTCATAATCTCATCATGATATATTAACCACTAAAGTATCCATGCCCAAATTCTATAGAATTCTCAAAACACTTCCCATGAAATTTTCATGATTTCTAATTCCAATAGATAACCTCTAAACCCTGAACATGGAATAATGATATTAACCTTTCAACATAGCTTGCCCCAAAATTACTATTAAACATTTAAAAACCCCATATAACGATAATGCTCCCATGAATTACTCATGCTATTATTGTCATAATTTAAACCTCCTAACACATAAATTACCAAAAATTCCTTATTATCCTATAATGACCAAGTTACCCTTTAAGCACAATTAAAACCTTTATTTTATAAAATCTTATACCTTCCACACATATTATTTTTCTAAGTGCCTATTTATCATCATACCTCATGAGAATCTTTAATTCCATTTAACAGAACTCATTCAACCCATATTTCATACCATAAGATATATTTCCACAAATATGACATTTTCATCATTCAACCTATATTTCATACCATAATATATATTCTCACAAATATGATATTATCGTCACAATTCACAACAGAATAATATCTCTTACCAAATATCAACATAACATTCATATCATCACAAAATATCGATATCAACATATGTTTCATAATATAGCAACAATATCATGAAAAGCACATATAGCCATACAAGCAAAGATCATAAAAGTTCCTAAACATCGAATAGTATCTATGCTAAATAGGGCACCAAACTCTGAGCATGCAAATCCTAGACTTCCTCCTCCAAATCTACTAGAATACCACATACGAAAAAAAAAATAAAAGTCATGGTTAGGCTTGAAGAGTTAAAATAAAGGAGAAATCAAGGTAAATAGGGTAAAAATAGATACAAGCGTAGTCAAATAGAAGCTTGAGATGTGTGGATGTGTAGAGGAATGTGTGGTGGAGCTACGGTTAAATTTTTGTGGTGTTTGGTTGAGGTTTCGGGGAGAAAATAGAGATACACGACCAAAGGAATGAGGCTGAACAATTGTGCAGCATGTAGTGCAAAATTTACACGGTTCTGGACGAACATGATGAGAGGAAAATTTATGGATGGTGAGATAGTGCATAGGATGCACGGTTTTACAGCAGAGGATTTAGGCATTACACGGCCATGCAACAGGGGGTGCACCGGTAGTGCAATCAACAACGTTGCAACACACGAGAAGAAGAAGAAGTAAAGGGGTTGTGGTTAGTGATGATGGCATGCAACAGTGATGCACTATCGTGAATACAACAAATTTAAATAAATCCTAAATCCCAAATATGTAGTATATGATAATAAGGAGTCGAACCCATAAAGAATGTCGTTTTAATTACTAATTTTGTTATTGATGTTATAATTCCATTTATAAAATTTCATTGATTCTAATAATAAATCTAATTGTACTAATTCTGAATCACAAATTGACAAATAGGGGAGGAATGAATTGATGATGGATTTAAAATACTAAGCATTGAACTAAGACGAATGATTTTAAATTATTTAATGTTGACTTAGGAAATTCATAATAAAAAATTCCTTTACTTCCACTCAACCTTAATAAATTGAATATGCTCTCAATTTATTTTCTAACCATTTAATAATCTAGGTTACGAACACTAAATTCAATTAATGGTAGCATTATGAACAGAAAGCAGCCAACTACAATCATAATCACATAAGCTCAGATTATGCATTTGCATGAATTAATGGATAAGATTGATAATTAATCTTCTTGCTACTTTAGACAAATTAATTAACAAATACGGGTTAATTTCATTGCCTTAGCAAAGATTAATTTCCAAACTAAATAGGTGATCAATCTAACTAGTTCAAAAATCTTAATCTATGATACAGAATCATTCATGAAATGCCCCGAAAATTTCTAATTTTATAAACTACATTTAAAGGATATTTATTTGAATATTTATTTAAATATATTATTTTTAAATTGAATTAATTAGGGAAAATCAAGAAGAAATTTATAAGTATTTTTATTAGAAAATAATTTGGTTATTTTAGCTAATTAAGCATTTTATTTTGAAAATAATTAAGCAAATTATTTTAATTAAAATAAGAAGGAGAAACTATTTTCAAATTAATATTAATTTTATAAATAATTTAATTATAGAAAATTAGGGTGTTTTGCTAATTAAAAAGGAATTTGTGGAAAATCTTTTAAAAATCCTAATTTAGCCTAAAAAGGGATTTTAAATATTATTTTATTTAAATATTAATATTTTTAATTATTCCAAATATTCTAATTAATTTAATTATCCCAAATAATTATTTTTCCTTTTTCCCTTTTCCTTTTCTTTCCTTTTTCTTCTTTTTTCTTCTTCTTTTCTTTTTCTTTTCCTTCTCCCCTAACTAGGCCAGCCCGGCGGCCCAGTCTTTGTTTTCTTCTTCCTCCTCGGCCCAGCCCGCGCGTCCGGCGTCCTTACCGTCCCACGCTGCGCCGCGTTCCTTGCCGTTTCTCACTAAAACGCCGTGTTGAGTTTAACAAACCCTCGCCTCGCGCCGACCGCCCGGTTCCCCTTCTTTCTTTTCTTTTCCCCTGGACCAACCGGTCCAGCCACCTGCCTTTCTTCTTCCCCAGCCTTCGCACCTGCCAGCCCCGACCTTCGACCTGCACCGCCGCCATTACCTGGTTTTTCGCCGGCGATCTCGCCGTTTTGACCGGCCGATCTCCTTCCTTTCTCTTTCCCTTGATTCGGCGACTGTATGAACCCTGTCAACACTCCCCTATTCTCACGCGATTTTCCTCTCTCTCTCTTCTGCGCACCACCCCTTCCCCCGAAAAATAAACCCACCGGCTAACGTCGCCTCCGGCGACCGGAACCCTACTTTCCCTAGCTACTATCCAGCCCACATAACCCTATCCTCCCTTCTAAAGCCAAGTCTTATGTTACATTAGTTTTTAATATTATTTTTGATAAGAGGGAGTCTAATTTTAGGTTTTCTCTCATAGTAGGTAAATTGTGTCAAAACCCTAAGGAGGCATAGGAGCGTGCTCCAAGACCGGTGTCGTTTTAGGTAAGGGATGCTAAGGCCATTTGTGTGCTTTTATGCATTATGTGTTTCAAATGCTATGTATTCTATGCTTATGATTATTATTTATGTCGTATATGGTATGACGTGAAGTCGAAGTATGTTTTGTATGGCAGTTGTATTATTTACGTATGATGATATGTATTGTGACCCCGTAAGACATGCATGATAGAATGTTGATGTGGTTTGTGTGGGAGAATGGATGAAAAAGGAGGATAGGGAAAGAAGTTGACTAAGGGAAGTGAGTTGACCTAATATTATGGTTTATAAGGAATAATCTAGTTTATGATGCTATTTGGGAAATTTTAGCTTATGATATTATATGGGAGAGTTTAATTTAGGATTGATTGGGAGAATTTAGTTTATGATGTTATTTGGAAGAATGTAAATCATAATATTATATGGGAGAGTTTAAGTTATGATTTGGTTGGGAGAGTTAATTTATAATTTGTTCGGGAGAATTTAGTTTATGATGATATTTGGGAGAATGTAATTTATAATATTATATGGGAGAATTTAATTTATGATTGATTGGGAGAATAAAATTATGATTTGTTTGGGAGAATTTAGTTTATGATGTTATTTGGGAGAATGTAATTTATAATATCATATGGGGAAATCTAATTTATGATTTGTTTGGGGGAAATTCAATTTATAGTTTTCCTTGGGATATTCTAATTTGTGATCTTATGTGGAAGAATCTTTATGGTTTTGAATTTAGGATTTGATATGGATGAATATTTGGGTTTTATATGGTTTGAATCTAGGGTTTGGTATGGATGAATTCTTAGTTTTGTTTGGGTTGAATTTATGGTTTATATGGTGACATTGATGGTTGTATGGTGGTATTGAGGTTTGCATGATTGAATTTAGGGTTTCACATGGAATTTTAGGGTTTGCATGAAAATGGTTCAAAGGTTTGCATGGGGAGATTAATGTTTGCATGGAAGTGAAATTTACGTGTGAAAAGTTGATTTGGGATGTAAGGGAGGAAGTAGAAGAGTTATTTGGGTGTTTGAATACCTTTGGTGAAAAATAATACGTAGGACGTTATAAGGGTATGGAGGAGACTGAATTATGATTGTTGTGGTTAATTGATGTATATGGTGGCTGATTAGGGTTTTTGGGGGTTATCACGTGTATTTGGTAATTAAAGTGTAATTATGAAATTTTGTGATTTGTGATGTGTGGTGATTCATGCATGTTGGTGAAGGCCTTTGAATAAGACACTTAAGATACTAATCATTTAAAGTGGAAGATTATTGAGCCGGGTCCAGCCGATCCACCGGTTAGGAATAGTGGTTAGGGTTTAACCCTATGTGTAACCGATCCACCGGTAATAATAGTGGTGAGGACTATGTCCCCCAAGTGTCCGGCCCACCGGAAATAATAGTGGGGTGACTCGAGCTTAATAAAAATAAATCATAGTTGCCAAAACATTTAAGAGGTACTAATTACTTACAGTGGAACACCATGTGAGCAGGAACCAGCCGATCCACCGGTAAGGAATAGTGGTGAGGACTTTGTCCCGCAAGTGACCGATCCACCGGCGAATAATAGTGGTGTGGACTTTGTCCCCCAAGTGACCGGCCCACCGACAATAATAGTGGGGTGTTCCTGTACTTGCATGGATTTGATAAAAGGCATGGTGTGAAATGAAATCTGATAAGAGATTAATGAAATGATTAATCTGGACTATGATTGGGCCTTTACGTATGTACCCGAACGATTATTCGTTGTTATGATATCATGATCGGCTTTATGTTCTTTTATTCTTATGCATGATTTTATGTGCTTATGTGTTGGCCTTAGCGATCATTTCCCTTTACTCAGTACTCGACCCGTACTGATACTACCTTGGTTGATGGGTCCTGTGATGATCCACCAATGGTGGGGAGCAGACCGCTTGTGCAGGTTTAAGATCAGAGACTGTTTGGGGTGGCAGGCTGACTTGAGTGAGTAGGCAATTCGGAATTTGACCCATCGGGTTTAAATGTATTTCTATTTGGAAGTTACTAGTGTTAATAAATATTTATGCGTACTCTGATTTTATTGTATCATCTTTTGAATTCCTTCATGAATTGTTAATTTGAATTTAATGTAAAGATTTTCTTTAGCCTTAGCACTTGGTACTGGAACGGTCTGAGAGAACCGGTCTGGTACTAAGTGTGGCGGTAACATTCCCAGAATTCACAGGTTTTAAGTATTTCTATTTTAATTGCTTCCGCTTTTCAAAAAAAAAGTAGTGAATTTTGGGGTGTTACAATTCAATTCAATCCATTAATTCAATTAAACTTCATCTAGAATCAAAAATTTAAAATATGAAATGGTAATTAGGATATAATTCCATCCTTAAATCATCCTACCCTGTTCAAATTACTCAAATATCTGCATATTTACAATTCCCACAATTACATACAAACCTTGAAAATTAATAACAATACATTCACGAAATCTACTATTGATACAATTAGATGATAATATGGTGAACACAAGTAAAATTATAGATAATCTACTTAGATTTAACAAAAATGAAGATACTAAAATTCATAAAGGAATAGAGAAGATTTATCAATTTAAGTGCAGATTGTCAAATCATCACTAGAATTCAAGAAGATCAAAAAGTTGGAATTGTGCATTACATGTATATTTTTGAGGAATAAAGGAAGAAAAATACATTCTAATTGTTTTCGATCTGTTCTCCCTATCCCAAACCCTATTCTTAGATAGACATATATCAAAAATAGGTCGTGCGGATAGTTACACATTTTTAAATGGAAACACGGTTTGTGTTTTGGAAACACGGGACCCTCGTGTTTTCTTCCAACTGTTTTTCTAACATGGATTTAAAGATCGATGCTCAAAATAATTAACACGGCCCGTGTTTATGAAACACGGGGGTTCTGTGCTTTTGATCCTTCCACTCAATTCCTTTTAAAGTTTCAGCCTAGCTTCTCTTGATGTATTAGTTACCTTTCCAACTTCGCTCTCCTTGATTCAACATTTCTTGATGTGTTCTTTACTTGATATATTCTTTTCATTGACTTCTCCTTGAATTTATTCAATTTTTTCTTTCCTGTAAAATCTATTCAAAGGAGGAAAACTCGATGAAAAGATTAAATCTAATAGAATTCATGAGAGATAAATAATATTTTTAAGCATGAAAATAATCTATAAATCTCATCTATCAAATACCCCCATGCTTGAATTATTGCTTGCCCTCGAGCAATATCATAACTTGCACATGAATACATCAAGAAACACAAGAGAAGCAGGTTACGGATCACAAGAATTGTTATACTAGAATTATTCATGTACGAAGCTCAACTTGTAATGGGTCTTAAAATACTTGTAAATCATGAAATCGCAATGATAAAAACATCTTTGTATCACACCCTAAATCACCTTAAAAATATTCTTATCAAATACTCAAACGGTTAAGGAATGAAAATTATAATAGTTAGTATCTCATCATGCAAATTAGATGAAGACTAATGAAATTCAAATTGGTAGATTCTTACTTTCTGGATGTGGAAATGCTCACTCTTATGTGTACGGTGTATGATGTGTTTACTCTCAAATTCTCTCCAAATGATAATGATTACCCATATGTTTGCCATTATTCTCAATTCGCCACCGCAAAAAAGAACTAAAGTTAATCAGAATCAAAAGGTCTTAAAATTTGGTTGTAATGGGGCTAAGGGTTTAAGGTGAGATATAATTTTTGGGGATTGTGGCTAGACTCCATTAACTAGAGAAGCAACTCAAATCTACATCATACACCTATATACATGGAGAATACAATCCTCCCCAAAATTCTTCTAAATCATTAAAAAAAAATTTGTCACAACAAATTTTCTGACTGCCAACCATTTAAAGTTTCTTTTTTTATTTTTTGAATTGAACTCCCATGCTTAGATTTACATATATCAACAAACTCATTCGCACCAATTAATTACTTCCTTGTTATAGAGTAGGGATGGAAATTTCATACGGATATTGTGTTTTAATGAAGGTTAAATCAATAAAATAAGGCTTAGGCTCAAAGGGGTTTAATCAAAGGAAAAAATTTCAGGATAAGCTTTTTGGTCTTTTGGTGCTAATATAGAAAGAAGAATGCCTTTTTCATTTTCCGATATCCTAAAGTTCTATGCAGTCTTGAAGAGAATTAATGGCAAAGTCTAGTTTCACACATCATTGGAGAGTACACACACAAGTAAAATATGTTCTAGATAAACAATATATCCAATGACTAAGTCCAAGCGCTCACCAAAGTGTATCTACAAATTTTTCAATTTCATTTCATCCCATTCCTAGTCAATGCATGATTTGATTTCTAATCATTCTAACTTTCTTTCCTTCACTGTTATCACATTCTCAATTTCTATTTTTGAGGTTTCAAAAGATGTTGATCAAAACATACAATAAGTATAAAATTATCCTTTTCAAAAATAATTCAGTCCCATACTTTGTTTTACTTCATACATGGATTACTCAAATCTAATACTTCCTGTTTTTTTTTTAAAAAAAACAAAATGAACAACTAGCACGTAAAGTAGATAGGAATAAATTAACTAACTACCACTTAGCATAAATATATAACGTCTATGAACTATTTCTGCTTAACAATAATCACAAGCCTACAAGTGCTAGTGCACCCCCCTACTTATTATGTTCATTGTCCCTAATGAACAAATGCAAGAGAAACATGAAGAAGAGGTTTCAAGAGGGAGGTGGAGGTGGGTCTCGGCTCCCGAGATGAAAATCATAAAGATTTTTCATCATGTCCATCATTTGATTTTTGTTATGGTGAGTGGAATCCAATTGGGAATATAATTTATTTTGGAATTGGAAATGCCATTCTGGAACAAAAGTTGAGGATGAAGAAGAGCTGGCTTGGGATCGCGGTGGTGGTGGCGGTGATGCATGGTCACCATGAGGTGGAATCGGATGCACGATGGCTAACAGGGCAGGGGTATCGTCATCCTCAATAGGCTGCCAATTTAGTGTGTTTAATGGGTCAGTTTTGGCAAGGTTAGGTAGACGGAAGAAAGCACGTCCTTGGTAGGAAAGGTACCACGCATTACCTCTATGCTCAATAAGATGCGTATGACGCCAATGTTCGATATCAATGCACGTGCTTATGGCTTTGATGGGCATATCCTCGGGGATAGGTATGTCCAAACTTACACAATGTCACCCTATTTTGAATTACCTACCCTTCAATAGAGTAGTGTTCCAGCATAGAATAGAGAAAGAAGATTTCAATTGAATGAAACACCCCGGTACTATCTCCCCTTCAAAAGATGGTTGTAGCTAAAAGCCATTGTATATATCGGAATACTAGGTTAAAAATCCAAGAGGATTTTGCTTCAGAAATGCAGAAGGTATTGGGGGTAGGCATATTCGCTATATCACCTATTTTGGCGAAAAAGTTGTTGGCATGGTACCAGGGTAAAATGAATCGGTAACCCTGTGGAGGTAACATAAAGATATAGGCAAGTTCATGCAAGGCTAATTGCCTATCCTCATTAGAGAGGCGAAAAGAAACCTGCCCTTGATTATTTTGAGTGTCACCGATGACACAAACTTCAGAAAATAGTTCAAAAGTACTAAAAAATTCTAAAGTCAAGCGCCTATAGGTATGATTTGTACAATAGACAAAGTTATGCAATCCTATAGTTATAAGAATGTGCATGACTTGATCATGAATACCTAATGTATGTAGACACCTGTCATCTAGATATGTAGTGCCAATGATATGCCTTTGAGACAAGTAATCGTACCTTTGTTGTTGTTCGGGTGTAATAAAAATTATACCTAAATCGTTGGCCGGTTACGTTAGTGTCTCGATTGAGTGGGTGATGATCGAGGCCTTGAGGATTCGCCTTCGGATTGCTGCTTCTTTTTCGGTGCCATCTACACAATATGTCAATATTAGAAAAGTGAGACCTTGTGTCTTAGTTGGTTTGTGTAATGCAGTATATAGAGACATAAAGATAACAAATTGGATGCTAAGAAACAATGTCATAAACTAAAATTGTAGCAAACAAAATGTTGCTTTGCAAGAATATGGTTGGCCTGCAATTATAACCACACAACAATATTCACTGAATGCATACATATTCCCTAATCATGTCATTCATCTAGTTTTATAATTGTGCAAGTTATGCAACAAAATCACCCAATTTCCAAGCTTATTGTGTCAGCACATGAAAGCACAATTGACAAATACGAATTTTAGTAATGCAACATGATGGGGAATAACCACTTACCTTGATTTTGTGAAAACAAGTTTAGAAAATACCAAAAATCAGATAAATGATGTTGGAATGTCAATTTCCATGAAAACCCTAAAATAATTTGCAAAAAATGGAAGGGTTAATGCTCAAATTAGAATTAGGGTTTGAGGAGAGGGTGCGGCCTATTTTTTGTAATAGAGCGACAGAAAATTTTACAGGAAAATGAAAATTAAGGGTGGAGAAAGAAAATAGAAGCTTAATGTGGGTAGGAATTTTTAGGATTTGAAGAATTTAGTGAGAAAATGAAGGTTTTCAAAGGGGTAAACATATAGAGGGGCACAACGAAGAGATGTAGTCGAAGAGAGGGAAGGTTGTATTTTTTCAAATCTATAAACACGGGGGAGAAAAAAATGGAATTATGTGGAAAACACAGACCGTATTTCATAAATACAGTACCCCTGTGTTAATTTTTGAACATTCAATTTCAGAGAAAAAAATGACAGAGAAGGTAGCACGGTTTGTGTTTAAAAATACGGGACCCCCATGTTAATTTCCGAGCTCTCTAGAATTCTGAAAATTTTCTGTAGAGAAGGAAACACCGGCCGTGTTTAGAAATACGGACCCCCCGTGTTATTTTTTGGAGCACTTTGGAATTTTGAAATTTTTCTAAAAAGAGGGAAACACGGGCCGTGTTTGGAAAGACGGACCCCCCGTGTTATTTTTGGAGCTCTCTGGAATTCTGAAAACTTTCCTGCAAAATAAACACGGGCCTTGTTTGGTGAATACGACCCCCCGCGTTTTTTTAACAGTAAAAATGGAAATAAGCTTCAAATGTATTTCCACACATATACACATTATAAACATATAAATTTATACCTACTGTGAAAAAATAAAAGTACGAGATACGGAAAACTTATGTACAACACTTGGGTAAGTCCCAAGTGACAAAATGCGATTAATTTAGCCCTCATAATTGGGAGTGGTAAGATCTACCACTTCCAAATTCTGCACTTCGTGCCCTTCATAATAAGGTTTGAGGTAGTGTCCATTGACTTTCCACATCTTCCCTATTTTTTCACTCTTAATTTCTCCTACACCATGAGAAAACACATTAGTCACCACAAATGGGCCGATCCATCTCGACCTCAATTTCCTTGGAAACAACTTCAATCGAGAATGATATAATAATTTTTTTACCAATTTCAAAACTCTTTCTAAGAATGAACTTATCATGAACTGCCTTAGTTCTATCTTTATATCTCAATGCAATTTCAAAAGCATCATTTCTTATTTCTTCCAATTCTTGTAGTTGGAGTCGCCTATGTCTTCCAACTTTAGTTGACTCCATGTTACATTTCTTTACAGCCAAAAAAGCTTTATTTTCTAACTCAACTAGTAGATGACAAGGCTTACCGTAAACTAGACGATATAGGGACATACAAGTTGGAGTCTTGAAAGCTGTACGATAAGCCCATAGAGCATCATTAATATGTAAGCTCCAATCTTTTCTTGTTGGTTTCACCATTTTTTCCAAGATTGATTTGATTTCCCAGTTGGATACCATGGATTGACCATTGGTTTGTGGATGATATGTTGTAGATATTCGATGTGTCATATGATATTTCTTTAATAGGGCTTCTACGATTCTATTGTAGAAGTGTGAACTTGTGTTGTTAATGATGGCTTTTGGTAAGCCAAAACTTGCAAAAATGTTAGTTCGAAGAAATTCTACAACAACCTTAGCATCATCAGTATGGGTGGCCTTAGCCTCCACCCATTTTGACACATAATCAACAATAACAAGAATGTATTAGAACCCAAAAGAGGATGGAAAGGGTCCCATAAAATCCATACCCCAAACATCAAAGATTTTGCATGCTATGATAGGAGTTTGTGGCATTTCATTTCTAGGACCTAATCCCCCAGTCTTTTGACAGTTTTCACATGTTTTACAAAATTCATGAGCATCCCTAAACAATGTAGGCTAGAAGAATCGACTCTCTAAAACTTTATAAGCCGTTTGTTTGTGGCCAAAGTGTCCCCCACAAGCATAACTGTGACAAAAGTGTAAGATAGACAGAATCTCACTATCAGGAATACATCTTCTAATGATTTGATTGGCACATTGTTTCCACAAGAATGGATCATCCCATACAAAATATTTTTCTTGACTTTTCATTCTATCTTTCTATGCTTTAGTAAATTGTGAGGGGAATACCTTAGCCACAAAAAAATTTACCATGTTAGCATACCATGGCATCTCATTCCCAATGACATGAAGTTGTTCTTCCAGAAACGCTTCATTGATAGGTACTTCAACTTCAACCTCTTTGATTAACCAACTTAAATGATCTACTACTTTGTTTTCAGTCCCTTTCTTATCTTTAATGCGTATATTGAATTCTTAGAGTAGAAGAATCCATCTAATCAGTCGTGGTTTTGCCTCTTTCTTTGCTAACAAATATTTCAACACTACATGATCAGAATAAACAATTATTTCAGTTCCTAACAGATAAGAACAAAATTTATCCAAAGCAAAGATAATGGCAAGAAACTCCTTTTCGGTAGTTGTGTAATTAAGTTGACCTTCATTAAATGTTCACGAGATGTAATATATCACATATGGATCTTTCCCGATCCTTTGACCTAACACTACTCCAACAACAAAGTTAGATGCATCACACATCAATTCAAATGGGAAGTTCCAATCAGGTGGTTGAAGTATGGGTGCACTTATCAATTTTTCCTTCAAATGGTCAAATGATCTCTGGCATGCATCATCAAATTGAAATTCTGTTTATTTTTGAAGAAGCTTACATAATGGTTGGGCTATTTTAGAAAAATCCTTGATAAATCAGCAGTAAAACCGTGCATGCCCTAAAAATGAATGCACATCTTTGACAGTTGATGGATAAGGTAGTGAAGCGATAAGATCAATTTTTTCTTTATATACTTAAATTCCTTTAGCTGAAATAACATGTCCCAAAACTATTTCTTGTTGAACCATAAAATGGCATTTTTCAGAGTTTAGCACAAGATTTGTTTCCAGACATCTTTTCAAGATAATGATTAAATTATCTAGGCATTCTTCGAAAGTATCTCCATAAATACTAAAATCATCCATGAATACCTCCATAATTTTCTCCAGATATTCAGAAAATATGCTTACCATACACCTTTGAAATGTAGCTGGAGCATTACATAACCTAAATGACATGCGTTGATATGCAAACGTACCATAGGGACATGTAAATGTGGTTTTCTCTTGATCTTCTAGAGCTATGGGAACCTACACATATCAAGAATAACCATCAAGAAAACAATAATAAGCATGACCCGCTAGTCGTTCTAACATTTGATCCATAAATGGTAAAGGAAAATGATCTTTCCTAGTCATGGAGTTTAGCTTTCTATAGTTAACACATACCCTCCAACCATTTTGAACTCTAGTAGGAACCATCTCTCCTTTATCTTTCTCCACTATTGTTATTCCTATTTTATTTGGGACAACCTGAAGTGCACTTACCCAACTACTTTTAGATATTAGGTATATGACCCCTACACTTATCAATTTTAAAACTTCTTTCTTCACAACCTCCATCATTATTGGATTCAACCTTTATTGTACTTGTCTACTTAGCTTCACATCCTCTTCCATTAAAATTTGATGCATACAAACTGAAGGACTAATACCTTTAATATCAGCAACTATCCATCCCAAAGCTTATTTGTATTTCTTCAACACATTTACCAGTTTTTCTTCTTGTTGAGATGTTAGTTCACTAGATATGATAACAGGAAGGGTATTCTTATCTTCTAAGAATGCATATTTGAGATGGTTAGGTAAAGGTTCAACTCCACTTCAGGTGGTTTTTCTATGGAAGGTATAGGTCTATCCACTGTCAATGGAAAATCCACAAATTTTCCAATTCTACTAGGACATGTTCCCAAAGCAGCCGCTACCTCCTTGATTTCTTCTTCAACATCATACATTTTATTCCATTCTTCCAACCCTTTAATTTCTATACCTTGTGTCAAAGTTATTTCTAAAGGATCAGTCGATGATAACTGGTACACCATTTCAGTTAAATTCTCAATGACATGAATCATAGATACCTCCTCACCATCTGTAGGATATCACATGGAATCATATATATTAAACTTAATAACTTCACCATCAAATTCCATGGTTAACACTCCATCGTGGACATCAATTTTTGTTTTTGAATTTTTTAGGAATGTTCTCCCCAACAATATAGGAGAGGGGTTAGCTAAACCATTATCATGCATATCTAACACATAAAAATCTATAGGAAAAACCAACTCATTTACCTGAACTAAGACATCCTTAATGACCCCTTCAGGATATGTGTTAGATCTATCAGCCAATTGAATAACAACGCGGGTTCCCTTTAAAGGACCTAGACTTAGGGTGTTAAAGATAGATTAATGCATGACATTTATTGAAGCACCTAAGTCAAGCATGCATTTTCATACCTCGTGTTTCCAATTTTGCAAGGAATAGTGAAAATACCTAGATCCTTGCACTTCGGTGGAAGCTTTCTTTGCAATATTGTTGATACATTTTCTCCCGCACTTACCTTCTCATTCTCATTAAGTTTCCTTTTGTTAGTACACAAATCCTTAAGGAATTTTGCATACCTTGGTCCTTGTTTGATCGCATCAATGAGAGGGAGATTAACTTCTACCTTTTTGAATATGTCAAATATCTCCTTGTCATGGTTTACTTTCTTGTTTTTTGCCAACCTGCTAGGAAAAGGTGCACAAATTTTTATAGGAGAATGTGACTTACTCTTTATCGTTTGTTGTGAATCTTCACTTATTTATTCTTCAGCAATTATTTGATTTGGCTCTTTACTTGTGTCATCTTCTTCACTCACTTTTCTTGGATCTGACAATTGTTTCCCATTGCGAGTTGTGATAGCACTAGTGTTTTCGTTAGGATTTCTTTCGACTTGGCTAGGAAATTTTGAAGAGCCTTGTGCTTGTAGTTTTCCAAGGGAATCTGCTAGTTGACTAACTTGATTTTCCAAATTCTTAATACCATTTCTAGTCTCTTGTTGGAATTGTAATGTATTGGTATCCAAAGATTTCACCAAGTCTTCCAAAGGCATACCTCCCGATTGTTGTGGAACTTGCGGTGGAGGCATCGGTTGAAATGGTGGTCTTTGATGATTTGGTGGAATTTGGAAAAACTCAGGAGGTGGATTTGCTCCTTGATGATTTTGATACATCTGTGGTCGGAAATATGAGTTACCACTTTGTTGAGTGTTTCCATACCTTAGATTCGGGTGATCCTTCCATCTAGGATTATATGTTAGAGCAAATGGATAATTCCTTTTTGGTAATGGTTGTCCTCCAATGGCATTTACTTGTTGTTCTTCCTTCAGAGTAGGACACATGTTAGTTGGATGACCAGTAAAAGAACAAATTCCACATACCTTGGCAGGAATCTTTCCACCTACAACTCTTTCCACAAGAGTTGTCAAATTTGATACTTGCATTTTTAATTCAGCAATATTGGTTTCTTTCACCTGTTGAGACATAGAAGTATCACCACTAATTGAGAGTTAGATTCCATGTTAGCAATTAACCTTTTAGCTTCGATAGGTGTTTTATCAACCAAAGCACCACTACTAGCAGCATCTATCATATTGCTATCCATAGGAGATAAACCTTCGTAAAAATATTGTATTAATAATTATTCACTAATTTGATGATTAGGACAACTACCACACAATTTCTTGAAACATTCCCAATATTCATGTAAAGATTCTCCTCCATCTTGCAAAATACCACATATTTCCTTTCTTATATTAGTTGCTCTTGATGAAGGAAAATATTTTTCAAGGAAAACCTTTTACATATCAGTCCAAGTGTTAACCGATCCCGCTGGTAGATCATATAACCATTCCTTAGTAGCATCTGCTAAAGCAAAAGGAAAAGCTTTGAGTTTAAGTTGTTCTGCACTTACTCCATTCGGCTTCATACCAAAACAAGCTATATGGAATTCCTTGAGAAATTTATTTGGGTCAGTGAAACAACTTGAACCCATGGAGTTGTTATCTCTAAACCCTGTAAAAATAGGTAAAGCTAGTATTAATCATGATTTGATCTCACAAGTATCATTATCAGCAAGATAAATAATGCATAAAAGATTAGGGTTAAAGACAGGATCAGCTAGCTCCTTGAGAGTTTGATTCGCCATTGATGGATTAATGTAGCAAGGTGTATTAAACAAATCCTCTATATGGTCTTCTCCCAAATTTGTGGAACTTTCTTCAGAATGTAATGGAATATGGCTAGCTTGTTCCAATTTCCTTATCGTCCTAGTTGCAATTAGAGAAGATGAGTTTGGATATATGGCTGGAATAATTTGTCCTTGATGCTCGATTGCAAATGATCTCAATTGTAAGTGGCTGAAGATTTCACATGAAGAATTTTTCAAAAACTAAAATAAGAAACCACACCAAAAACAAAACTATAGATTATAATTGCCAATCCCCAACAACGGCGCAAAAAATTTGATGCACTGTCGTGAATACAACAAATTTAAATAAATCCTAAATCCCAAATACATAGTATATGGCAAGAAGGAGTCAAACCCACAAGGAATGATATTTTAATCACTAATTTTGCTATTAATGTTATAACCCTGTTTATAAAATTTAATTGATTCTAATACTAAATCTTAATCACTAATTGAAAAATAGGGGAGGAATGAATTAATGATGGAATTAAAATACAAAATATTCAACTAAGACGAATGATTCTAAACAATTTAATGTTGACTTAGGAAATTCATAATAACAAATGCCTTTACTTCCTCTCAACCTTAATAAATTGAATATGCTCTCAATTTATTTTCTAACCATTTAATAACCTAGGTTATTAACACTAGATTCAATTAATGGTAGCATTATAAATGGAAAGAAGCCAACTACAATCATAATCACATAAGCTCAAATTATGCAATTGCATGAATTATTGGATAAGATTAATAATTAATCTTCTTGCTACATTAGCCAAATTAATTAACAAATATGGGTTAATTTCATTGCCGTAGGAATGATTAAGTTCTAAACTAAATAGGTGATCAATCTAATTAGTTCAAAAATCTTAATCTATGATACAGAATCATTCAATTCGATCCATTAATTCAATTAAACTTTATCTAGAATCAAACATTTAAAATACAAAATGGTAATTCGGATATAATTCATCCTCAAATCATCTTACCCTATTCAAATTACTCAAATATCTGCATATTTACAATTCGCACAATTACATACAAACCATGAAAATTAATAACAACAACACATTCATGAAATCTACTATTGATACAATTAGATGATAATATAGTGAACACAAGTAAAATTACTGATAATTTGCTTAGATTTAACAATAATGAAGATACTAAAATTCATAAAGGAATAGAGAAGATTTATCAATTGAAGTGTAGATTGTTAAATCATCACTAGAATTGAAGAAGATCAAAAGGTTGGAATTGTGCATTACATGTATATTCTAGACGAATAAAGGAAGAAAAATACATTCCAATTGTTTTCGATCTATTCTCCCTTTCCCAAACCCTATTCTTAGATAGAAATATATCAAAAACAAGTTGTGCGGATAGTTACACATTTTTAAATGGAAACACGGTTTGTGTTTTGGAAACACGGGACCCTGTGTTTTCTTCCAACTATTTTGCTGACATGGATTTAAAGATCGATGCTCGAGATAAATAACACGGCCCATGTTTATTAAACACGGGGGTGCCGTGTTTTTTATCCTTCCAGTCAATTCCTTTCAATGTTTTAATCTATCTTCTCTTGATGTATTTTTTTCCTTTCCAAATTCGCTCTCCTTGATTCAACATTTCTTGATGTGTTCTTTATTTGATTTCTTCTTTTCATTGACTTCTCCTTAATTTTCTTCAATTTTTTCTTTCCTGTATAATCTATTGAAGGAAGAAAACTTAACAAAAGGATTAAATCTGATAGAATTAATGAGAGACAAATCATATTTTTAAGCATGAAAATAATCTATAAATCTCATCTATCAGATAGTGAGGGGGAAGGTTAAGGCAACCTTTGTGGCCGGTCCATTGGCCAAACGTAGCGAGTGGTGGCCTAGGTGATGCACGGTGGTGCAAAAGCTAAAAATAGGGAAAGAAAGGAGGAGGGGAAGCAGAAGAAAAAGGGGAAGATGGAAATGAGAAGAAATAGGGAGCTCAGTAATGGTGTTGTGTAGTAGCAAGGTAATGGTGATGGTGATGGTTGCATAGGATACTTAGGGTAGGGTAGTAGCTACGAGGGGAGGGTGGTGATGGTTGATGTAAATGTTATGTTAGAAGGGAAAATGGCAGGAGAAGATTGGTGTGTGTGGAGTGTGCAATGGTTATGTAGTCAAGCAAGGATAAGGGTGCAAAAGGAGAAGGAGAAAAAAGAAGCAAGGAGGTAAGGTGATGGGTGATAGATACAGAAAGGTGATGGTGCAAGTGGGTGGTGCAAGTTGTAAGTGCAAGCTGCATAGATTCAGAAGTTGTAGCTCAAGTTTGGTGGAAGGAAGAAAAGAATGAAAAGAAAAGAGAAGGGATGGGAGATTAGTTTAGAGTGATTTTAGATTAGATACAAGTAATTAGGATTAGTGGAAATTTTAGTGGTTTTTGACTTTTTTTTTTACTAATTACGGTTTATCAAAGTTAAGGTCTCAAAATCAATTCAAGTTTTTGGATTAAGGAATTAGGTTAAGGATAACAAAGGATTTATTGAAATTAGAATTAATTTTGGGTGCTAATGATGCAAAATTAGGCTAAGAAAATTTTTAGGCTATTACATTAAAATTTGACATAAAATATTTAGTCGTTAGAGAATAAAATTTATCTTCATTTGCTACCAAAAGGATTTATAGTTTTGGATTTTGAATCTCCTATACATTTTATTGATGATAACTCCTCTCTTAGTTAATTAGACTATTATTTTTATGAACTTAAAGGATATAATTTACAATTTAACCTAGTTATCCTCTTTAGATTTACGTATCTACTAATCTAATAACATCTCTTAGGATTGTTAGGCAACAAATGTAATGATCATTGAGGAGTGTTGTGGTTGATTATAATATATCTCACAATTGTTACATATACGAACTTTAAAGAACAATTAGTGAGTGTAATATATATAGATGAAATTATATATTATAGTTAAAGAATAATTTCTAGCTAAGTGGAATGAGCACAGACACTTTTGAAAATTTCTTAACTTAGGATGATTGTAAAAGTGAGTAGTTGTGAATTAGGTGTATGTATGAGTAATGAAATGAGTTGTGTAATTAATGAGAGATCAAAATTTATTTTTATTTTAGCTCATAAATGTTATTCATATTTATGCTAAAGAATATAGTCATTGGAGTGAAAAGTGCACAATGGGTAGAATTTTCAAAATTCAATGCCGACAAGTTGATTGGTTCAGAGAACTAGTCAATCAGGTGCCTTGAACAATAGATTGGTTGGCTAAACAAGTATATGGGTTATATTCATACTTCGTTGCCAAAACTAGTTGGTGAGTTTTGCGCCATAAATGTTTTGTCCTATAACCATATATGAATAGTCAAATAGTTTATTAAACTAATGGATGTGTCATACTTACCCATCAATGGGTTTTATTAAGCTATTTAATTAGTTTATTACTAATAAAAAAACCATTTTGTACTTTATCTCACCCTTATCATGGTTGGTTAAAGCAATTAATTGGTTTCTAAACCAGCAAGTCAAAGTATTCAAACAAAGATAAAATGGGTTTCTCAAAGAGTAAAACATATCACTAGTTGCTTAAACCAATCGGTTGGTTTATGAACCAACTAACTAGTTTGATTAAACTAGTTAAAGTATTCAAACATTGATGAAATGAGTTTCTAGAGATATAAAAAATATTATGTGGTTGGTTAAACTATTAATGCACATTCTAAACTAGTTGATTAGTTTGGTCTGATGAACAAATCAAAGTATTTAAACAAAGATAAAATGGGTTTTTGAAAGAAAGAAATCCATCACCTAGTTGGTCAAACTAGTTGAGCAATTTGATGAACTATACAAAGTACTTAAATAGAGGAAAAATCATGTTTCTTATCACTGAAAGTCTATAGTAACCAATCCATTGGGTCTTGAGTTTATTTCAAGTTTAAAATCCTTGTTTTCAAACAAACCTGTAGATTGATTTTGAGACCAGTTGATAGGTTCCAACTGGAACAAACATGTTTGAAAATATTTTTAAATGGATTTGAGATTTAAAATAAAAAATGCATTCATATCAAACAAACATTAAGGTGGATTTCAAATTTTCCCCAAATATCAAAAGAAAAAGTATTATACTTATACAACTTTAAAAGATAAATTAAGACATGGATTATATACATTGATGTCTTGAGTCTTAATAGTCTTGATATAATCTTCTCTTATGCTTTCAATATTTATTGATCTTTTAAATATTTCAGTTTAGAAAATATTTTAATAAGTTTGTATTGACATCCTTAAGATAAAAATATCTCATGCACACTTAAACGACCATGATAACTTCTTTTACATCCATTTGTTATTATCAAAACAAAGTTTAAGGCATTGATTGACCTAGGGCGTCATCATATTACATTATTTTTCCAATAATCCTAGTTAAATATATTTTGGTTTAAAAAATTTACAAACAAGAAAGCTAACTTGGCACTAAGTACCGTGTACAAAAGGTATGGCATACACACCGACACACAAACAAAGAAAAAATAAGTTATCAAATTTTGGCATTCTCATTTAATAATGTTGAAGTTCACCCTTTTTTATTAAAAAAATGGATCATTAATTTCAATTGCACTATTGGCATGGAAAATTATATATATATATTTAATGGATCAAATATTAATTCAATCTCTCTCAAATTATATTAGATACGCAAAAAAGTTTGACCGCATGCCAATTATCCATATATTTAAAATTATATATATATATATATATATATATATATATACACATATATATATTGAAAAATATTACAATATAGTATAATATAATATATAATATAGTATATTGCACCTATTATATAATTGTATATTTTCTAGTACATATTAATACAACACAATATACTTTCATTTATCTAAATATAATATGACATTTTTAAAATATAGTATGATATACTCCCAAACACAATATAATATATTGAAATAGTAAACATTATATCGGTTTAGATAATGCAATCAAAAGGTTGACTTGATATCCGCTCTAGTTGTAATTATATATTCCACAATCAGATCTTTCAAATACCTAATAATAGTTTTAGATCTCAAAATTTTTGCACCATCCTAAATTTCATCAAGTCAACATGTAAAAGTACTTACACTGGAGGCTTTATAATTTTTTTTTAATTGAGAGAACCTATGAAGTGTAAATATTGGGGGTTCTATGTTCCATAAAAATTAGGAACCATTTAATCTAGGTTTTACCTATAAACTCGATTCTTAAAAAAATTTGAGGGGAAAAACAAAAGGCAAATGACTATGAAAATGGGGCATATTTTCCTTGTCTTGTTTTGGGATGTATCCTCATACCTTAGCATGATTTGTACAATTTTATTCCTTCCCCAAAGTGGATGAATAACAAGTATCAACTAACTTTCTACAAAAAAAAAAGGGGGAGGCGCATATTGGAGGGGTGGGGCATTTTTTATTTTACATATTAGATTTTTTTAAATTTGATTTATTCGAAAAATAAAATAATTGGACTAAAATAAGTTTGAAAGTTTCCTATACAAGTAAAAACCCATATTAATATAATTTAAATTATTAATGTAAAATATTTTTTATTAAAAGTAAGTAATGTAAGGTATAGATTGAAAATGTATAAAATCATTGATTTGGTTGTAAAATTAGGTTGGTTATATAAGAGCAATTATAATGGTGTGTGTTTTAGTTACAAGGAATTGTTGTACTACATAATGAATCTCTATCTTTTCTCTTACTTTTTTCAACTTTCATATGACAAAACTCTCATGCACTCTAATAGCAAGATTTTAGTTACATGGGATTTTGTTTCATTATTAATTTTTTATTTAAATTATAATTTTATTTTAACTTTTAACTAAAATTCAAAAATATCATTTTTTATATTATATTAATAAAAAATATAAATATTTCCTAAAATATATTCTATTATAAAAACGTAACTTAGAAAAGTTAAAAATTACTTTCTAGTTTTAACCTCAATTTTTTTTATCTATGGATTAGATGTTTACTATATTTTAATGAAAGGTGTAAATTAAATTTTGAGACTACATTTATTAGTTCTTAAAGATGTGTGTGACTTCTATTTTGATATAGATGGAGTAATATTTATGTATTTTGACCATTGATGGGCAACAAGTACAAAAATTCACATTGACGAACAAAAAAAAAAGTTAAACTTCAACATACAAAAAAAAAATTGGTTGTCAAAAATCCATTTCTCTTGTTTATTTTATTATTTTTTTGCGACACAATTTACACCATAGAATTGTTTCCCTAACACATAGTGGATATGTTCAAATTTATAAGATTTTGGATTTAGTTATATTATATTTAGGTTAGTGAAAAAATATCAAAATTATATGAAATTTTTTTTCACATTTTTTCTTCATAAGTACACATCTATATTAATATACTACGCATATGTCCCAACAAAATGCAAATCTTATAAATGATATAAAAATATATCTTTTAGGTTATAAATACTCATTTTTTGTAGATATAAATATTAAGATACAATAATGGACACTCTTCACAACAAAATAGGCATCTTCTTGTATCAAAATACACATGCATATAAATAGATGCACCTAGAGAATGCATATACTTAAGGAAAATAAATACACGTCTATTATTTATATAAATAAAAGTGATAAATTTTCAAGTATTAAAATAAATACCCATCTCTATATATGGGAATACATCTTCCCATATGATAACTTACATTTTACATGACAATAATCTACATCTTATATAAAAAAATATGCTTTATTTTTTTTCATGACTTTCAAATATTAGAGTTGGTTTTTAAATAAATTGGAATATTTATTTGAAGAAGGATTGAATTGTTTGAGTTGAGTAATTTGTTCATGCTATGGTGAGATGCCTAACCCTAAGCCTAAATGGATTTGATTGTAAATACCTTTGTGGTTCTTTGGATTTGATTGATGGCTTGATTTGTGTTGTTGTGGGTGTCAGCATCCAAGGTTATTAATATTGACATTCCATAAGATATAAACCATTTAAAGAGAAATATTTAAGTTGAAGAGGGATCGCGTGACTCAAACTAGGCCCTTGAGTGTATAATTGGGACCTTCAAGTCAAAGGGATCATTTCTTCTCATAGGGACTCACAAAACTTATATGGGCAGGTGTACTTAAGAACTTGAGTGATGATGTTGAATATATATAGCTTAGGTCATGTACGTTCCTTGACTTGTTGTCTTAAAGGTTAGATATTATTTTATTGATTCATTTTTAGTGTTAGTGCCATGAATTATTGGATTGTATTCCTTTGTAGATTTTAATTCACCTTTAATTGAACCTAACTTAGAAAACCACATTTGTGACTCTTGAATAATTAGGTTAGGTTTGGCTTTATTTAATGCTTTAGGATTGTGTTGAACCATGTTGATCTTTGGCTCTTTTTTAGGGTTCCATTCGATTGTAATCGCATAAGGACTTATAAATTATATTTACTCTTGATATTATGATTGCATGTGATTATTGCATTTGAATCATGGTTTTCCATTAATGTATGCTATGTGTAATGTGAACAAGCTACCTCTTTTGAGGTATTGTGATTTACTTAGTATGATGAAGTCATACTGAGAGTACATTTACATATGATTATATGCAGGACATGGAGTGGCATGAGCTTTACAGGCATGATAAGGTTCTAAAGGATGAAATTCCTTTTAAGGAATGGGTCTTTGATCTAAAAGTTAAGGCAAACTAATGTCGCATATTCAGATGCATCCTTTTCTTGTGTCAGTTTTCCTTTTGAACTCTCATATACTAAAGTGTATTTTGATTAGCTTGTTGTACGAATGCTTTATTATTTATGAACCTTTATTTATATTATTATGTCTTCTTTCTAACTTTGTTGTTTTGATTTGACTTATTTAGCTTTAACACTTTGCATATGAAAGGTAAGAAGGCCAGACTTATGTTAAGTGTAGTGGTAAAACCCAATACTTTCGCTACTACACTTCCATAGAATAAAATTTTTAGGTAGTAAAAATGAGAGAGTTACAAACTATGCTCAAATGAATGCTAAACTATCTTAATATCCATTTGGGGCAATTTGACAAGTAAGTTTACATATTTCGGGTAAATTAATAAGCAAATCATCTTCACATATTCTTTACAAAGGGCTTTATCCTCCTCTTCATCATCTACGAAGGCAAACAACATTGAAAAAGGCCAAACATTAAAATGATAAATAGTAAGCAATAAGAAAGAAAAACAACTTGAATTTTATCAAGAAGAATTAGTGACAGAGGACAGGTTCTAGATGGTGGCAGTATTTATTTAAAAAATTGATAAATTTCATTTAAGTAACCGTAACATTTGACCTAATACTTTACATGTACCTCATACTCTTAATAATCTCACATAAGTACCACGACATTTTAAATTATCATCATTTGGTCATTTCTTTTTACATTAATAAAGTTGGACTAGGTTAAGTTTAGTGTAAATAAGGTGATTTCTTTATGATAAATATCAAAAATTATAAAAACTTCCTAAGAATTATTTTCAAAATATGAAAAATAAAATAAATAGAAAGATAAAAAAATTGATAACTTTTATTCAAACTAAAAAAAGTTGTTATTCAAATTTATTATTTTTTAGATTTTTTTTAAAAAAATATCTTTATAATTATCTATATATAAAAAAATTCTTAAAAATATTTTTATATTTAAAATATCAGTACATATACAGTAAAACTCAATTATTTTCAAAAGGTTAGTTTTTTTATTATTTTTTATTTATTTAAAATGAAATAATGCACCTAGGAAAGGTGAGATTAAATTTAATATACAATAGAACCCCCTTAATTTTTTTAAAGAACCATGTAATTGCAAGTTAGTACAGTTATATACTAGATGACCCACCATCTAAAAACTATTATCCCCTAAAATAATTAAAGGGCTATATGGTGCGTAAAAGAATAAATATAGGGTTATATGGTGTTTTTTAAATAACACCAATATGGCTTCAAGGATTTTTTTTTTGTACACTTTTAAAAAAATTTATAGGAAGTTTTAACACTTTCAAATAAAAAAAAAATAGATTATTAATGAAATTTTAAAATTTTGAAAAAAAAAACATATTTTTTTTAAGGTTTTATAATATTTTTCTATTGTTTAAATTTTTTTAGCATTTTTTAAATTAACTATCAGAAATCAACTTAATTAAATTAAACTTAACAAAATTAAACTTTATTAACTTAAAAGATACATAAGTGATAATAATTTAAACTATGGATGTAACTAAGTAATATTATTAAAAACATGAATTATCTAAAAAATTATAAGCTCAAATACCAATGTTATAATGAAATTTATCTAGAAAAACCATGGACTCTTTAAGCGCTCCAACTTCCATCTATTTCATTTGAAAAACACGCAACACAATTCGCAGTGGCTCTTTGCAAATACTGTCATTATTAGATAACCTTCTGCGATGATAGTTTTGATGTACCCACCATAGATATCACCACAGTGAATATGCAACTGAGTGATTCGATCATTCCAATTATTAGCATAGATACATATTTTGTTGATCTAACACCGAAGATAGCAGTTGTGGTCAAATTTTTTATTTTTTATTATGATTAACTTTATTTGTTATAAAAAACATGTACACATATTAAAAAATAATGCCATGAATCAAATTCCAAAATAAACATCATAAATCAAGAATATTTTAAACATGTGTAATATCTTCATTGATTCAAAATTCATTATTACAATAGGAATTTACATTTGAGGCAAATTGCCGTAAAACAATCTAGTAGCAACCACATGAAGTATGGCCCTAAACAAAAATTAGTTCATGCATGTTCACAAATGAAGAATTGTACAATGGAAGAAACAAGCATGTAAAAGCCTTAATTGATAACAAAGTCACATTAAGATTTACCAACACAACTAGATAGACATATATCCCATCTTGGTGTATACAAGAGGTGCAACCTCTAGAAAACCCCTTCAAGCATTTTACATCAACACTTATTTTTTTTCATTATCCACCTTATTTCTAACCTCCAACTTAAAACATATCTCTACCTTTATTTTAGAATCTAGTAGAAATCTTTATAAGACAATTTCATGTGTCCTGAGGCTAAAAGTGAAGAGGTGTTGAAGAGCCGCCAAAAGAATAAGTGTGGGGGAAGATAAATAAAAAGAAAATGAATTAAGGAAAAAAAATTTAGGCACTAATGTTAAAATTAGGGGGTAGATTTACAACTACTAAACCTCTATACTAAGTAAGATGGAGCTTAAAGTTCACCTACTTTGATCAAGTATGACTTAAGTGGGGAGGGAGAGAGAGAGAGAGAGAGAGGGAATTCCCACCTTGCATCCTACTTTGCTTTAATGAAGTGTTTCCTACATTTTCAAAAAGAAGTGGTAAAAATGATATAAAGGTCCAAAATGATAATATTTAGCCTATGTAATAATATGTGATGAATTATAAATATGTATTGAGGAGTTCAAAATTGCAAGAATAGTCTCTTGACATTAGTATGATTTTACTATCTTTGAGCATATTTTATAGAATCCCCTTATCACTTTTCATTAATTAACTCTTAAACCTAGCTCTGTCATAATATTTTTGAATTCTTACTTGATTATTGAGATGGGAAATTTTAGTTTGTTGGAGATTAGACACATGAGTCCCGAAGACAAAAATTTCTTGCAGCTTCTACTAAGGAACTATGTCCCCAAGTCTGGGTGCTTTATCATTATTTTTCTTTGAGGTGTTGATATGTATATTTATAATACAACTAATAAAAGCTAACCCACCATCTAAATAGGTAACTTAGCTCATCATTTTTAACAATTTTGATGTAGGTGCATCCTTGTTTATATATCTAAACATATTTCTTAGATATCTTTATGATTGTTCTTAGCTTTGTTAGAGGTATTCTATCATCCTATGACAGTTTCTCTTAGAATGGGCCATCATATGATAATTATGCAATATTAAGGATCTAAATGCAGCCTAAGCAACATGCAATGCTCTAGGACATGTCAAGAAAGAAAATATGGTAGCTAGGATGTGGAATATACAACATGTAAGGTGGGGATAAAGACCAAGATGGATATTAAAATTACCTAGCTTGGGTTTCTTTATTAGTTAAGATTTTATGTAACACATTTATATCAAATCTTAATTACTTCTGTTGGGGATTATTATTGTGTAATACAAGGTGTAAGTAGATGTTAATAAAAACTAGATAACAACTAGTAAAGCTGGGCATAACAAATAGCTTTAGGGGAATTTCTGTTGAATGATGTAAGTTAGTTAAGATACTATCTTAACTAATTTTTCTTGCTAAACCTAATGTATATTATAGGCATGATTGGCTATGAATTTTATGGATGTATGCCTATATATATGGAATCCATTTGACAATTGAATGTCATGTTCAATTCAGGAATAAAGTCTATCTTTGTTAGCAATTAAATCTTTCAACATCTTTTTGGGTTGAGGGCAACTAGTAGAGGATTCTTTGCATATTTTTTTTTTTAATTTCAATTAAAGGGATTTTCTATATAAGTTTCTCTTTGATATATTTTTAAGTAATAACTTTGTGAGGTGCTTAAGACTTACATTTTCATATAAACCCCGTATTACCATTCATTCCATTTGAACATCACCAACATTACTTCCATCACCAACGATTCCCTGAGTTATCATATGAGAATGTTGTATGAGATTTCATGATTGCTAGATTTTGTGTCTGAGATCTAGATCAAATTTTACAAAATTATTTTGAATAGGCTATTAGGAAATGCGCTCAAGTTTGTAAGAAATTTAGGAATAATACTTATATAGATTAGGAATTGTTCTAGAGTTAATGAATTTAATTAATTGGCTGCTATATTTGAGCTTACACATGGAAGAGTTTTCTAATGTCTATATACCATTCTAATGTCTTATCATGTAATGATATAAATAAATTGTACTTATACAATAATTAACGTTTATTTATGTGATTAGATCATTATTATATTATTATCTTTTACTGTGGAAATGCATTGAAGCACTTCTAATCAAATAACTCAAGAAAGCATTTAGGTAGTAGCTAAAAACACCTATTCTTCTTCTTTTAATTAACTAAAATTTTAAAATAAATAAACTTTTCTATTAACTCCTAAACCCTAAACCCTAAACTAAAATTTTTAAATAAATAAATTATTATAAAAACTTTAGTGGTTTTTTGTTGTATTACATTTGGTGTTTAATTAGTACAATGGTTATATTGTTTTACTTGAACACAACCCACTTGCTTCATTTATAATTATTTAAAATAATTGGACTTCAAAACTTTTGAAGCTAACATAAGAAACCATTATTTTCATTTCATTCTTTAGTTAGGTATTACTATTCTTGGTGCTCCTTTTGTTCCTCTATGAATTAAGATTTTTTTAATGATGTGAAAGTTAATAAGTTTCATGTTTTACTTCTAAATAGGGATCAGCTTCTCTAAAGTCTTTAATACAAGAGCATCTATGTATTCCCAAAACAATAAGGATTTAGCGTACTTACTAATGGAGCCTATTACAATATTTTTCTTTCATGATAATATTAATAAAGTGACGAACCATAACAAGTGTATTTTGAGTAATTCTTGTAGGTATGTAGCCTATTTCCAAGGAGAAGATTCATGCACTTCAAGTTGTTAAAATATCTAAGATTTTATGTGTTAGAAGTCATTACATGTTAAAAGAAGCTATTATGCATGGAAGTTAAACTATAGAATTAAGGAGACCTATTTATCATATTTTACATAAATTAGGACTCTTGGAAGTTTATTTCATTTATTAATTAGAAACTTTTTTTTCTAATACGTTTTAGTTCGATTCATGTATTATATAGGTTAGTACTATATTGCTTCACTTGTCATTATGCTAGTCCACCATGTTGGTTTAACCTTAGCTACCTTATTGTCCTACATATCAAAGTGTGGATACCTATATAACCACATGGCCGACATATTGTAACACATGTATGTCGATTATGAATTTAAATCTAAGTAAGTAATTCACTTGGATATCTTCTCTCTTTTGTGATTGAATTTCCTAACTAAGACTAATTGTAGTAATCTTAGATAAGATACTTTGAATTTATTCATGAAGAAACATTCAAAGTTAAACTTCTTGAGTTGTTCCTTTAATCTTAATTGAAGATGAAACCAATCTGTAAATCTTGCTTGAAGATTCACACAAACTTCCCCCTTCCTTCATTTAACATCTTCTTCTCTTCTATATTTGAATCTTCTAATCATTTGAAGATAAATTCACACCAATCTTCATCTTCAGCAACTAGCTTAGAAACGGAAATTGAATCTAATATGTTTAAATCTCTAAGAAATTCTTACATCGATGAAGGTGATTTACACAACTTAGATTCTCAAAACAATGAAGAAGAGGTGAACGAGAACACTAGTGGTGATATTGCAAATAAGGAAGATAATGGATGTGTAATTAAAGAGAAGGTATATAAGAAAACTTATGTTGATTGGAAATGAGTTTAGATAGGTCACATTGAAATATGAGAGAAGGAAGCGGAGTGCAAACATTGTCACCAGATCCTTACATTTTCCACAAGAGCTATTGCCACACATTTAAACTAAGATGTTCCAACCACCCTTTAAAGAAGCAAAAGATATTAACTTTTGACAAATCAATGGGTGTTAGCATTTCTTCCAATTTTAGATATGACCATGTCAAATAATAAAGAAGTTTCTAGTAAAATGCATTGATTGATGAATACTCTTTTAATATGTTTGAGCATGTTGGGTTTACTATGTACTACTCAACCATAAATTATAAGTTTTAGAAAATTTCTCATAATATTTATTGGCAAGATTATTTTTATATGCATGAGAATAAAAAAAAAGAAGGTTAAGAATGTTTTGGCATCTACAAAAAAGATTAGCATAAGAACTAACTTAAGGAAATTCAATGCTCAAAAGATCCACTACATAGTTATTAGTGGTTATTTCATTAACAATGAGTGGATGTCACATTAGCATGTTTTAAAATCTTTTCATTTAATCCATTTTGGTACTATTGTAAACATATATAATAAATTGTATGGTTCTTCGAGTGGTGATTGAGGACATAGGTAGCTCTATTACTATTAATAATGACTCAATAACCGATGTTACTATTAGGATATGAAAAGATAACATTTCCTTAAATTTACCTTTTGTTGGTAAATTTTTCCATAGCAAGTTTTGTGCTCACATTCAAAATATGTTAGTTCAAGATGGTTTTAGGGAGATCAAAAATTGCTCAAAAATCTTCATTAAAGTGTCAAAGATTTGTTGAATTATGAATCTTATTTGTTGAAGTTTAGCGAGATTGCTAAAAGATTGAAATTTTGAGCATGAAAATTGGTGTTAGATTTCTATAGTCATTAGAATATTCCCATTAAAATTTTTATTGTTTCATCTGAGTTGAAAGATATACTCCTTAGGTATGTAGAATAGGTGTAACCATATATTATTACCTTTTACTACATAATGGAGGCCAGTTGAGATAGTGTGTGTCTTCCATGAGGTTTTTAGTGAGGTGCCTAATATCATTTTAGGGAATGACTACCTAATGACAACTTTATTTTTTTTTAAGATATTGAAAATTGAAGTAGAATTGGATAAGAAGGAAAAATGTTCTGATACATTTATCCATAATATGATATTAAAGATGAAAGAAAAGTTTGATAGATATTAGTGTGATTGTAATCTATTAGTGGTTATTACATTCATCTTGGATCCTAAATGTAAATTGGCAATGTTTGAATATGAATTCCCCATAATTTTTAAACATAATAATTTTTAAAAGAATATTGAGCATGTTAGGGAAGCATTTCATGAGGTTAATGAACATGCTCAAACTTATGAAAGTAGTCTAAATAAGTCTTTGATGTGCTCTGAAAAAGGTGAATGTTGTTCCTTAGATGTCACTAGCACAAGAAATAAAGGTGTTAGCTTTAGAAGATCAATGTTGAAGTAGTTTTTAAAAAATCTACCACAAAACTACCTATAAATATATAGATATATATATATATATATATATATATATATATATATATATATATATATAGAGAGAGAGAGAGAGAGAGAGAGAGGAAAGCGTGTTTATATGTAATCCAAAAATTGGTGTGGTTGTAACTAATATACATTTAAATTTGATTGTTTTGTATAATTGTGGTATTGTTGAATACTGGTATTATTCTTATTTAGAAATTGAGATGAATCACCTATTATTTTGTTAACACAAAAATATAATATAATAAAGTATTACCTAGGACTCTAGACTCAAAAATTCACAAATAAATGGAAAAACAATAATATATTCATTTTTAAATGGGAAAAAATAAAAATGGAAACAAAATAAAATGGAAAGTATAGATGAAGATAAGAGAAATAAAGGTATTAGGAAAGTTAATATCAACCACTAGAGTAGGTAGAGATATAACAAATCATTTATGAGTCACCACATAGTCATAAGAAAAAGATTAACCAAGTTGTAAATCACTAGTTTGTCTATACACCTTACACTACTTCTTTTGATTAATTAACACATAATAGTGACCATACTAATTCCTATTAAACTCTAATAATAAAGTAGCAACCAACGAATCCTATATTTTACTAGAAATATAATAATATGCATTATTACAATTATGCTAACCTAAATATCCAACTAGTATATCCAGTGTATCTAGTTGTATTCCACACCTCTGATCCACACACATCTAAATATTTCATGCTCCCGTTAAAATCACAAAACTAATAGGTGAATTATTATTTGATATAACTATAATTTATACCTATGAATTATAGTGTAATTTTATTGTTACCTAGTATGCATATAATCCAATCATAATGTCACTATAAGGAAGTAAGAATAAAGCATGCACCATATAATTCATATATGATAGAATCACATATATAAACAATATTAATCGATTTAGATTCAAACAATGATCTCATGAAATATAGAAAAATAAATGAATTATAATTAATATCTTAAACCACAATCTAGAACTTCAATATCACTCCTAATAACACATGAATGACATATTCATCAAGTAAAAATTAATTACAGAAAGCATGTATAAATGGAGTAGAAGAAAAGAATAAAAAATAAATCGGGGTGTAAAAACCAAAACAATTGGTTGAGTGATAAATAAGGCATTTCAACTAATTGGTCTTGCCCTCATCTTCCTCTTCTTGGAGCTTATTCTTCTTCTAGTTGAATCTTTAGCTCGAATTGGGTAATTTTTACACATTAAAGAAAGTGAACTACAAATTAAGGGTGTAAGAAGGTGTGATTGATGAAATCTTGAATCAATTGATGGAATTAAACCATGAATTGATGCAATTAATGAAGATGAATGAGTGGATTGAAGAAGAAACTCGAATTCTTCAATTGTATGATGGAGGCTAAATTCTCGTGCTCTTTGAGGTTCTAAATTATGATGAACTTATATATGATGGAGAAGGTATATTTTATGATTATAATTGGTATTAAATAGTGGGAAAGATATGATACACATCAAAGAATAATTGCAGAATATATGGATCATTATTCTACATAGCCATGAAAGTTACTAGGATCAATCGTGTTACTTAAGCACCTTTTCAAATAATTGTGTCTACCACATAAAATTCTTTGTCTGCTTGGCATATTCAAATTTAGGCTTGATTTTAACGATGATTCCATGAAAATTAGATAAAGTGTTGAGATGATAGTTATAGATCTCTTTCTTAGCTCTCTAATAAAACTTGAATTACCTTAATCAAGGTTCGGATGAAAATTTTTGCTTGATATATCATAGGTTTTTTTTTCATCATTTCTTGTGAGCTTGTCAATATACCTTTGTGCTTAGATTTGTCTCTAAAATACTTCATTTTAGCTCATTATTTTATGATTGATCACAAATTAATGCCTATAGTTAAAGTTACATAAATTTGAATTTTTTTTAAAATAAAAATGTGTAGACTAAGGAAGAATAATACCCTTAAAAAAAGATTATAAAGTATGCGTATAATGCCTTAACATGAATATACGACAGTAGTTCTAATTCTTTTGCTATGACCATTTGGTTGACATATATAACTATAGTTTTGTCTTAGAACAATATGGATTTAATACAACTAGATGTACCTTATAAATTATTCATGGTACATAAAATAGTAAAAAATATAATACATGTAATAATACTTTAATTATTTTAGTTTTAAATTATAATGATTATATATGTAATTATATTATTTGATTAGTAAAATTATAAATTTAATTTTTTAAATTATTACTATTATTGTTATTATTATAAATATTGCTATTATAATAAATATAATAATAAAACATCAACCAAAACTAAAATAAACATATGTCTAAAGAAAGAAAAACATTAAATGAAATTTAAATAAATATCAAACTAAAGTAAGAAAAATATCATATAATACCCCAATTTTCAATCTTAAAAATTTCTATTTAAACATGAAATAGTGCAAAAGTAAACACAAGAAATGGGAATTATTACAAATGTACATACTATAAGATAGATGTCCACCATCTATCTTCTGATAGGTGCAAGCCTAAAAAAATGTTTAATACATCTTGAAATAGAAACCAAATAATAAATCCTTGCTAATAAAGTCAGTGGAAAACTTTGTAAAATCATCACTGATAAATATGTAGAAAATCTATGTTACAAAAATATAATTCACACAATAGAAATATAAATGGTCGTTTACAACACCAAATTAACATTTTTAATACAACTTAACTTCATATATATTTATATATAATTATAAAAGTCCTTGAGAGACAAAGCTCTAGGTAGCTCTAACTCTTAACCTTAGTGCAAATCACATCTAAATTAAACTAGAGTACCGACATACAAAATTCTAAACAAATGTAGTATCAATACAATATAGTATTAAGTAAATATCCCAACTCATTGCAATAGCATACCCATGTAGATTCACATACTTACCATAACAGATAAAACATAAAAGACATACTCTCCTATGAGATCATGGAAAATAAAAGAACAATATATACTAACTAATAAGAGTTATAGAAGCACATTCCCTAAGATCTTTGCATATCCCATAGAAGAACATACCATCTTATTTAAGAATAAATTAACAAAAGAACAAGTTGTTACAGTAGAATTATGCCATTATAGAATAATGTCATGAAAGATAATGAAATTTATAAATTACAGTTGTATATGAAATTCATATATTACAATTGGATCAGCATTACACACTACACAAAGTATCATGGCGTATTCACTTAAATACTACTATTCACTCTATTTAATTCTCACCAGTTTCCATATAATCATTTCACTTAATTTCATAGAACCACTTATCATTCAATTCCATCAAAAGATGTTACATCACATATGATAATTCACATTATTACCCATTTCCTGGTATATATTGTCATAGTTAACTCATTTTATTTATTCCACTTATTTTAATTATCATTTTTAATAAATAGTATTTCTTACATCCAAAACATAATATTATTCATATCCAAAATTTAACATTATTCACATCTAGGGCATGGCTACCAAGAAACCCATAACAACATATCACATACATCTTTACGGCTATGGAAAATACTATGACCTATACCTCTACGACTATGACCTACTCAACCACTCAGAATACCCTAACCTTTAAGAATTGATACCCTTTATAGGGCACGTAGGTCACCGATAGAGTAGAGAAAAGGGCCTTGTTGTCGCATTATCGGCACATCACTTCTGAATTCATTGGAAAGGTGTCTACCACACATCCCTACTTCTAAGGCCATCAGAAGGCTACTCATGATGGATTACATAAAACCATCACTTATAATCACTAATATGATCTATAAGCCAAAAATCATAGGTGAATTGAAACCACCAACTATAACAATTTATGTAACCTATAATGTAATAGTCAATTCAATCTTTTCACTTGTCACTAGAATTATTCACACTTTATGTCCATGACCATATACTCCATCATATATAATCCATCACTAATTTGCTTGGCAAAATTAAACATAATTAATAATAAAGACTTCAACCACTTGTATTTGCATCAACAACATGATAATCAACTTACATAACATAATAAATCATAAAATATAACTACAAAATATTAAGATACATAACTATAAAGAATTACCATATACCACACCACAATATGAATGCAATCTAAAATGCAAGACAACCATATTGTGGAGGCACAAAAACAACATACCTTGTTAACAAACCCTATCATGCTCTTAGCATAACCAAAATGTGGAATAATACACATCAACACATAAGATTCTATTGACTAGGTGTTTATGAGGTTTACCTATCTTCCAAGCTATCCTAGCACAAAAAGAAGGAAAACCATTCAATTTCCACTAACACGCCTTTCTACATCACCTTTGAAAATCATAAGACTAAGCTAGAGAAAACTAATTAAAACATAGAATAATAATTATAATAATAATAATAGTAGTAGTAGTAGTAGTAGTAGTAGTAGTAGTAGTAGTAATAATAATAATAATAATAATAATAATAATAATAATAATAATAATAATAATAATAATAATAATAATAATAATATGAGTAAATTTCATCAAAAACTACTTATACAATTATGTTTTACCACCCAAAAAGTCAAACCAATCAATAACAGAAAATTGATTCAAATGATAAGTTAAAACTCAATTGAATTGGTTAGAAATCAAAGCTAATTGACTTATATGTGAAAGAATCAAACACAACTAAATTCCATGAAACTATTTCCAAAAGTTAGGGTTTCAAAGCCCTAAATATAAATACAGATGATTCAAATTGAATGTACGGAAATGCAATTAAGGTTATTTTAAATGATTATGTAAAGTTATAAAATCAATTTCAAAAGAAATAACTATACAGATAACATTCCATAGTTTCATTTGAAAGTTAGGGTTTTAGGCCCAAAAATGAAATTTGTTTAAATTTTATTAATTCATTTAAATTATATGTTTAGAATTACAATTAGATATATTTAGAAACATAACGTATGATTAATTGATTAAAAATAATAAAGGAAAGACTAAATTTAACATAATTAACGTTTTTGAGAACAAAATGCAAATCTAATCAAATATTACTCAAATATTTATATTGATAGGTTGAAAATAGAATTAAACATATTTTAATACCAACTACATAATCAATAATAAAACAACTCAATTACACAATCCAATTTAAATTCCACTTAATTTCACACAAATTTCTCAAATTAACAATTCCAACATGACATGAAATGCATTTAAAGTATATTGCACAATCAATTTATTCAAAATAGCTTAGTTGGATGAATTTGAGAAATCCAAACATAATTGGGTCAAAATTTTAATTGTCACAAAACAAGAATATACCACACAATCAAACATCCAAATTAATTATACAACTCAGATATACATAGTACAACAATCAATTTAGCATAACCAAAGTTAATTCAAAAAAATTAATCAAATTAAAATTAGGGCTTGGGGTAAATATTCTAAAAACATTGTTGCAAAATTAGAAGGGATAAGGGATGTTGGAGATTCGCAAGTGGTCAGGTACACTAAAGGTGGCCAAATGGCCGCACTACTATTGAGTTATGTTGATTGTTGTGCTTGGCTGCTGTTGTTGCTTTTGTGTTGTCGTCAATGATGAAGAGTGAAGGGAGAGATACTATGGTGTGGTAAAGCAGTGGAAGAGGTAGTGATGTGGTGGTGTTACTAGACGAAGGTTAAAGTTGAAGGAAAGGGAGAGGGAGGTTGGGGTCGGATTTGCACGCAAGAAAGAAAATGGGAAGGGAAGTGAGTAAAGATAGAAAGAAAATAGGGGGGATGGTGAAAACTCCTTTATTTAAACAAAATATCTATAATAATCAAGATAAATAAACATCTAAAAATAATAGTTAGAAAGATATTTTTATTAGGGTTAGACTTTAATAGAAATAAATTCAAAGAATATGTAAATAGATTTTCGAATAGAAGCAAGACTTAACCGATAAAATTTGTCATAAAAAATAATTAAAATAATTATTAAAGTATAAATAAAATTTCAAAATGATATTTAAAAATGGAGAATTATTTTTATAAAAAATTTGAATGACATTAATTATTTTCAAATATATTCAAAAATTTCCTCCGCAAATTAAAATAGATAAAATAAAAAATCATAAATATGTTATGGAAACTATTTTAATTTAAATATTTTGATGTTCTTATTGACCTCATAAAAGTAAATAATTACAAATATGGTTTAAAAAATTATTAAAATAATTTTACTAGTTTTTTTAAAAAAATATTCTATTTTGTTCTCTTTAGAATTAAAAAGGAAAATACTTTTAAATTAAATAAATATTTATTAAAATATGTAACATATTAAAACATTTTACTGTATTTTAATCTTTAGTATGTTGTTTATCAATTATATTCATATTGAGTGCGGACGTCATCTATTAAAATCTTTCGCTCCACCTTTCCTTAGAAGTGTTGTTGTATATTAAACCAAAATGAAAGAAATTTAAATGGTATTCTATATATGTTTACAACGATGGGTTTTTTCCCAAACTCTAGATTGTAGTATTTAGCACTACTGATATTATTTGATAGTCAGTTAATCAGTCTAATATTCAAATTAACCTGATTTAAAATATTAAATATTTGATTATATTTTTTTAAGTCAAGTAATCAATTTGATTAATAAATAAATAATTAAATAAATCTACTATTAGATCTGACAAATAAAAATAATATCTAATCTAATAAAATATATACATATATATTCTATACATTATTTAATTGTTATAATATTTTATTGTATAGAATCATGTGTTTGTAATTGAAAAAGATAGTGTTTATTGTAAGTAAATTTTATACTTTTTAACTATTATTTATGCTAAATATTTAAGTATTATCAAAAATTTAAAATTACTAATTAAATTTAATGTAAATTAATACTTACATCAAATCATTAAATCATATCAATTTAAATTGGATCGAATTATTATCTTTCAATGAATATTTTTTTTATTTGATATTTATTATTTGTGGATTTTTCGAAAGTTTTAGATATTTAATTGACTATTTATTATCTGATCAAAATTTTCGTATATACGAAACCTTTTTTAAAATATTTAATCTTACAAGTATCGAATATATTTTTTACTAGAATACTAGATATCTATCTCGTGAGCGACCATATTCATAGCACCCATAAAATAGGTTGTCCATAAGCTACATACTAAGCAAGAGAACAATACTAACGAATCATGATTACAAATAACACATGCATTCATAGCACGTGATAAGTGCACATTCAAATAAATGAAAGATCCCATAGGATAGATAAAGATCCAGACCTCTTGATTAGACATAAACATTTTCATTATTTTATATATATTGAGTGTAAGAATCCCACTATTCTTAAACCAGTGAAATGGCCTAAAGCACCTTCTCAGAGACAACACACCTGAGCCACTATTGTCATTTGATAGAATAAAAGAAATAAAAAAAAATACCTTAGTCCCGACTCACGTACTCTTCCACTTTAAATCACTAGTATATTTTCCATAGGTTATACTATAATACTTTCATTTTAAGATAAGCAAGGATCCCACTATTCTTACTCTATTGGAACATACTAAAACACTTTCTCAGGGTAAAATGATCCTCAGCAAACTATTATCTCCAATGGAACAGATATTAAAAACATATTCTTAGGGAAAAATACTCCCGAGCCAATATTATCTCTGGTGGAATGAAATATATAAAAACAAATCACCTTGGCCTTACTCACATGTTCTTCCACTTTAAGTGGTTAGTATCTTATTCATGATTTATTCATAAGCATTGAACACATTGAAGCAAATAAACACATCATATGGGTCAAGGTCTGTAATCTCATCAAACCCTAATTACACACTCCTAGCATTAATTCTCCTTTATTGATTATTCAACCATAAATTATAATATATCATTCTTGAATATCATCATTATTATCATACCCGAAATTCACAATATAACTCCCACATCATACATATATAGTAAAAATCTTATCCTAAGGTATTACTCACTAAAGTACCGAATCCCTAATTTCATAAGTAGTCATATTATTCCCATAAGACTTATATGATTACCAAGTTCATCAAACATCCTCATATGGCTAATCATTAGCAACATATCTAGAATGTGGATAACCTCTATGTTTTATACATGGAATAATGATATTATTATTTTAAGTTATCATGCCCTAATTAGAACATTATTTTTATTTTAAATAACCCAAGACAAACAATAATACTTCCAAACACTTCTCAGGATATCATTACCATATTCTAATCCACCTAACACATTACAATATCAAATTTTCTATATTAACCTATAATGACCAAAATGCCCTTAAGGATAGCCAAGCATCTTTATTTTATAAAATCTCATATCTCCCACAATCTTTATTTTTTCCAAATCCACCATTTATCATCATACTTCTTAAATATTCATATTCTACTTATCATGGCTTATTTGCCCTATATTTAATGCCATACAATATATTTCCCACAAATGCATCATTAGTATGACAAAATCATATCTATACCTTTTACCCATTCTCATTTCCTTCCAAACATATAATCAATATTCTTAAAACATATTATCAACAACATACATCAAATCATATAGCAAAAATATCATGAAAATTACACATATCCATACAATTAATTAACACAAAAACTCCTAAACATCGATTAGTATCCTTACTAACTAGGACACCGGGCTCTAAATAGGTGATTACTAGACCTCCTCCTCTGAGATTAAGGGAATATAGCCTTCAAAAAATAACATAATGCATGGTTAGGCTTGAAGAAGATAGCCAAGGGAGAAATTAACTTAAAGAGGGTAAAAATGGAATTAAACAAAGTCAAATGGAAGCTTGAGATGTGTGGATGTGTAGTGTAATGTATGGTTGAGCTATGGTAAAAATTTGGTAGTGTTAATATAAGGTTTAGGGCAGGAAAAATAGGGAAGAGGAGAGGAGGAAAAGAAGATGGAAGAAAGAAGAAACAAGAGGGGAAGCTCGAGATAGTGTTTTGGACACAAAATAGGTAGAAAGTAAATGTAAAACAAAATATAAAGGAAGGAGAGTGTGTGGTGTGCATATATATATATATATACACACACACATAGACATGAGAATGGATAAGAAAATAGAAAAGGGAGGTGTGCGAAGGGAGATAGTGCATGGGGTGGTAGGTGAGCATAAGGGATGGCAACAGAGATGATGGTTGTGTGTTGAGAAGATTTTAGGTGGTGAAGGCAGGTGACGGTGATGATGAGTAAGTGTATGTAACGTGAAGAAGGGAAAAAATGGTTGGGAGTAAGAGGTGATGTGAAGATTGGGCAATATGAGGGGAAGAAGAGGGTGATGGATGATGGATGATGGTGTTTGCAAAGGTGTGATGGTTGAGGCACGTGCAAGTTGCATAAAGACTACTCAAAAGTTACGACAAAGATGATGGGAAAAACGAGGAGGGAAGGAAAAGAAAAGAAGAAATAAAAGGAAAAAGAGAAAAGGTTAAAGATAGTTTAGATGATTTTAGATTAGCTAAAATAGAAATGATTAGTGGTAAATTTCAGCAAGTTTGAGATTGGGTTACAAAATATGGCTTAACTAGGTCAAATATTTCATATTTGGCTAAAATTTTGGGATTAAGAAATTTGGTTATGACTAAAGAAATATTTTCCCAAGATTAGAACCAAATTAGGATTTTAATAATATGGGATTTGGCAAGTAAAAATTTAGGGCATTATATCACTATCCCTTTAAAAGGGTGTTCGTCCCCAAAGTCAAGAAGTCTAAGTTAAGGAAAAAGAGGAATGAAGATGTAAGAAAGTGATCTTGGTGGTTAATCATATCAAAGTTGAAACTAAATTATCAGGGACTACCCCGTTAAAAAGTGAAAAGCACAAACCCTGACACACCTGAGCTAAAAATATTGGATACTTCTCACACATGTCCTTTTCGATCTCCCAAATAGCTTCTTCTGCACCATGATGGATCAAAAGAATCTTCACAAGTGAAACTAAGCTATTTTTTGTCTATTGAATCTTAATGTATAGAATCCTCAAAGTTCTCTCCTCATAGGACAATGAATCATCAAGCTCAATCTCATTAGGTATGATCATGTGCGATAGATTTGCAATGTATTTCCTCACCTAGGAGATGTGGAAACCATTGTGAATTTGAGCCAATTCTTGTGGAAGTGCTAGGCAGTATGCAACCTCGCAAACCTTATCAAGAAAATTATGTGCACCAATATACCTTGGACTCAACTTACGTTTCCAACCAAATCTCTATGCTCCCTTAGTAGGGGAAACCATTAACATAATTCTATCCCCAACTCAAAACCATTGCTATGATGTCTCCGATCTGCATAGCTCTTATGATGACTTTAAGTTTCTCTCATCCTATCCTGAATCAACTGAACCTACTATATCATCTTCTCAATCAACTCTGGTCCAAATACAATAATCTTGTTGATATCCCTTCAACACAATGGTGTTCGACATTTACATCCATACAATGCTTTAAAGGGTGATATCCCTATACTAGCATAATATTTTTTGTTGTAAAAGAACTCAAACAAATGAAAATTATCTTCCCAATTTCCTTGGAAGTCCAAAACACAAGAACATAACATATCCTCTAAAGTCTGAATCATCATTTCATTCTGTTCGTCCGTAGCTGGTTGAAAGGTAATACTCATCTTCATTCTTGTGTCCATAACCTCTTGCAGCTTTCTCCAAAAGTGTGAAAGGAATATTGAATCCCAATTAGAGACTATATTGGTAGGTGTACCACACCTAATCACCAAAAACCTCAAATATGCATCGGCCAACTGATCCATTCTCCACATCATCTTCATAGGTAAAAATACAACAACCTTAGTTAACCTATCAACAATAACGCAAATTGTGTCACAACCGATACAATTCCTTGGTAGCTCACTCAAAAAATCCATCGAGATGGAGTCCCACTTCCACCTTGGAACATATAAAGGATGAACCAACCCTTTAGGTCTCTAATGCTTAATCTTGACCTTCTAGCAAGTCAAAAATCTTTACATAAACTCTGCTACCTATCGCTTCATGCCAGGCCACTAATAGATCCTCTTATGATCTTTATACAACTTATCTCCTCCTAGGTGGATGGAATACGGAGTAGAGTGACCTTCCTCCAAAATCAGATGCTTTAGATCAATGCAACTCTAAGGTACACATCAATGCCCTCTATAGTGAATGCTACCCAACTCTTGAATTTGGAAACCCTCACTTCTATGGTTATGAATCTTCTACTGAATCATTTGGAGCTTAAAATCCTCAAGCTGTCCTACTTGAATCTCAGCAAATACTATTAGTGTAATTATCAAAGTATATATCTGGACTTCTAAGCCACCTTATAGGATTATCTCTATCCCCATCTCACCAAACAGCTAGACACCACAATAGAATTCAAAGAATGTGATTTCTTCCTACTCAAGGCATTTATAACGATGTTGGCCTTACCCTCATGGTAGGTTAACTCGATATCATACTCATTTACTAACTCTAGCCATCTCCTCTACCTCATGTTCAAATCCTTCTGAGTGAATATATACTTGAGGCTCTTATGGTCAATGTAAAATCTGTACTTAGTCCCATACAGATAATGCCTCCAAATCTTCAATGCAAAAATAGCAGCTGCCAACTCTAGATCATGCATCAGATAGTTCCACTTATGGTGCTTCAACTAACAAGAAGCGGAAGCCACTACCTTGCAATGCTACATCAAAACATATACTAATCCATGCTTTAACGTGTTGTTGTAGACCTCGAATCCATCAGTGCTCAAAGGAAAAGTTAATACTAATGTTGTAGTCAACCATTGTTCAACTCCTAAAATGCTCCCTAACAAGTATCATCCTACTGGAATCTAGTCGTTTTCTTCAAGAGGTTCATCAAAGGATGAGCTACCTTTAATATGTACTAAATAAATTTTTTTTAGTACCCAACCAAAAAATGTACGACAAGAATCTTCATCGGATCCACAACAACTCCTCCCACTAACACCATGTGTCCCAAAAAATGTAACCTTCTAAAGTCAAAACTCGCACTTAAATAGTTTGGCATACAACCTTTGCTTTCTTAGAACTTACAAAATAGTTCGTAGATGCTGATTATGCTCCTCTATACTCAAAGAGTAAACTAAAATGTCATCTATGAAAGATAGGAAAAACTGGTCGAGGAATGGTAAAAAAATCTTTGTCATCAAGACCATAAAGACAGTAGGTACATTAGTGAGTCCAAAAGACATGACCATAAATTTGTAGTTCTCATACCGTTTCCTAATTGTTGTCTTTATGATGTCTACCTCGGCGATGCGCAACTGATGATAACTTGACCTCAAGTCCATCTTTGAGAAAGTTAAATCACCCCAAAGGTAGTCAAACAAGTCATCTATTCTTGGAAGTGGATAACAGTTCTTCACCTTCACCTAATTCAAACCTTGGTAATCCAAACATAAGCAAAGGCTCCCACCCTTCTTCTTTACAAACAAAATAGGTGCTCCTCATGGAGACACACTCAGATGGGCTTACCTGTGAGCTAATAAGTCTTCAACTTGCTCAACACTACTAGTGCCATCTAGTAGGATGCCTTAAAAATAGTTTCATCCTTAGACACCAACTCAATGGTCATATCTATCTCCCATAGTAGCAGTATACCTAGAATATCCTTAGGAAAGATTTCTAGAAACTCTCGAGCAACCGAAATGCCCTCTAAATCTAACATGTCATTATTAATCTCCCAAAATCCACACAAAAAAATAGGGTAACCTTTCTACACCAAAAAAATACAACGTATGGGCAAATATGACCTTTGTTGTAGGCCTAGGCTTACATCTTTTGACATATGGAATTTATAAACTATTTTCCTACGTAAAAATTTCATGTATTCCTCATTAATTTTATAAGATTTAATCTTTTCTTGAGTTTTTCTCTTTTGAATAAATTTTGTAGGAAATGTTAAAATTGAAGAAATTCAAAGGAGAAATCAATGAAAAGAAGAAATCAAGCAAAGAACAAATTAATAAACATTGAAGCAAGGGAAGAAAGTTTGGAAATGAAGCAAAGATACTAAGAGAAGTTATGCTGAAATTGGAATGGAAGAAGAGTGAAAGAGCAAACACCATGGTACCCCCGTTTTTCCTAAACACATGCCATGTTAAAATCTCAGTTCTTTTTTAGAATCTAGAATTTGGTAGAGAATCCAAACAAAAACACGGAGGTCCCATCTTTGTTTTCTAAAACACAGATTGTGTTCTTCTTAAATTTTTTAACCTGTCACACGACCTTTTTTGATATATTCTCTATCAATTATGGGTTCGAAATTAGTTTTTAAGATTCAAAACAATTGCATGTGCTTTCTTTCTCCATTCCCTCTAGAAAAGACATGTACTTCGCAATTCCAACTTTCTTTGTCTTTCTTGTACTCTATTGAACAATTGACAGTCTGCAATTCAAATGATAAGTTATTCTCTATTCCTTTCTCAATTGCAAGTTCTACATTTTTATTGATGTAAGTAAAATTTCTACAATTGTGTTTTTATTTCTATTGCTTTTAGGGTGTTATTACGATTTATTAGATGTTATTTGTATCAATTATAAGTTATTAAATGTAATAGTGTGATCTTAAAATTATGCAGATGTTAGAGTAAATAAAACAAGGTAGGATGATTTGAGGATTGAATTATCTTTCAAATATAACAACATAATTTAAAGGCTTGATTCTATATAAAATTTAATTGAACTAATGGATGGAATTAAATGACTCTGTATCATAGATTAATAATTTAAACTAATTAGATTGATGACGTATTTAGTTTAGAAATTAATCCATAATTGTTAATTAACATGTCTAGAGTAGCAAAAAGGTTAATTGTCAATCTTATCCATTGATTCATACAAATGTGTAATCTGAGATTATGTGGCTATGGTTGTAGTTAACTGCTTTCCATCCGTAGTGCTATCATTAATTTAATCTAGCATTTGTAACATAGGTTATTAAATGCTTAGGTGATAAATTGACAACTTATTCAGGTTATTAGAATTGAGAGAAAGCAAAGAGATAAATTATTATGAGTTTCTAGAGGTCAACATTAAATTATTTAGAATCATCCTTTTTCCATAAGCATTTGATACCTTAATTCCATAATCAATTCATTCCTGTCCTCATTCATTAATTAGAGAAAAAAGTTAACTATAGTATAGAATTAGTAATAGAATTAATGAAATTGTGTAATTGGGGTTTGTAACTGGGGTTTTAACATCAATTACAAAATTATTGATTAAACACCATTCCTTGTGGGTTTGACTCCTTCTTACCATTTACTATGTATTTGGGAATTATAATATATGTATTAAATTTGTTGTGTATACGACAGCGCATCAATCTCCGATAAAAGACTCTAGCACCCTAAGGTCCTAGTAATACAACTTGCTCATATAAACAATCTATTGCTGCAATATATCTCCCTGAAGATCCATCTCAACCAGATCTATTTGGAAGTCTACCCTGCCTATCTCTAGGGCCACATCTGAGTAAAGCCTAATACAGTGAAATTGATCTCTAAAGGGAAAAACATAGATATAAACACAAAAGAAGGTGAAGTCAAAGTATATTTAGCAATAAATGAAGAAGACACAAATGATAGAGATACTTCTGAATCAAACAACCATAAATTGGTAGCGAGAGGATTGAGGACATACTAGTAATCACATCTAACTACCTATCAGCCTCTACATGGCTAATAATATTCAAGCATCCACCTGACTTTCCTCCTTAGTATCATCCCCAATACTGTCTAGAACCCTAAGTCTTAACTCCTCCCTTCTGAGGGAAAGGGCAAGGCCCCTGCTGTCCTCCTTTAATTCTTTAGAAGTTATCCACTAGGTAGGGGAGGTGCTCTCTACTAAAACAACTACTGAGGCTGCTAGTAGGTCAAATGCTAGAAAGCCTATTGTCATGGAATCAATGGGGTTTATTGTTGATACTGACCCTGCTGACATTGACACTCAAAAGACTAATGGCCTAGTAGACCATATGTCCTACATCGAATTAGAGCGCCCCAACAACTCAGCCCTAGATGATCTTGTCCAAAAACATGGCACGTGAAGTGCCTTGGCTAACCCTAGGATCTACCATAACCTCCTAATTGACCCTAGTGCAAGTACTAACCTTCTTGAGGCTAGTTCTAGCCTCTCTACTAAAACTCTAGAGGTTCACCTCTTTGATACTAGATCTTTCCTCCAGAGCTCTACGTCTCTAACTTCCTCTTACCCGGAATGGAAGCCTGCTCCTAAACCAAATAGTGGTGACACACACCCTCTCATATAGCAAGGATAGGTCCTAAAAGACCATGACACCTATCATCCTCCAAATGCTAAAGTGGAGCCCCTACTTAAACTGATAAACTATAGTCGACTCACTAGTTGCAATCCTTGTCAAGAACATTAGGGTCTCCAAGATGACAGGTTCCTCATCTCTATTGTAGATCAGTGGGTGATGTCCCGTAACCCTATGTAGACAGAACTATTTGATACCCTCCTCTAGGTAATTCAGAGGAGGTGGGGGCGGCTAAGGTAGACATTGGACAAACTCAATGAAAGACTCAAAGTTCTCCTCCAAATGACCAATTAAGTGCCATGATTACTAACTAGCTGTTACTGAAAAATGTTGTTATGTTCTTAATTCTTGATTTTGCTAACCCGTGGTTCTGAAGTGTTGATTCTAGGATTTGCGACTGACAAGAATCGAATGATTCTTGTCACGATTAAGCTAGCAACAAAGAAAGTTGTTCTGATGGAGGCAGAACTATATGGGAAACCCTAAATAACTGTTGGCACGAATTCGTAGTTAGGGTTTGGTCAAGATTTTTGAATCTTGACAATAATCGAGAAATACTTCTCGATTGGTAAACTCGAGCCTTACTTTTACTAATTACTACAATTATTAGCCATTAGTTTAACATTCTTATTATGAGTTGATACTCTGCTTATACTTGAAAGAGTGCGTAGGTAGTAGTTAAGTTCCGGTAAGCCGTTGGTTCTAGAAAGGGGTAGGGACTCCAAGAAGAGGGGTATTATCTCATTAATTAGCTTAATTGCACAATTTTCTATCACGGTAATCTTGTTCCTTTCTTGAAAATTCTTTACCTTGTTCAGTTCAATGGCTGCTTAAAATTATTGTGTTATTCTATGTTGTTCTAGGAAACTCTTTAATCTTGTGATTGTGCTCTGATCCCTTTTATATAATTGTGATCAAATTGTTGTTCTAATTTGATTGATAGTAAGGTGTGATCTTGGCTATAGATTGATTGTTATTTGTGTTCTTTTCTTGTACTTGATAAAGTAAACCTTGATAGGATTTATAATGTCTAATAACGGCCAATATGTGAATCAATCTATATCGGTATCTAGTAATAATTTATTAGAGACCCTTAGAACTTTTCAAGAACAAATGATTGCTCAACTAGCTGTTTTATCTGCTAACCACGAACAGAGGATAAGAGAACAAGAAATGAGAATCAATGAATTGTAGAATAACAGAATAGATAACCAACACGATGGTGTATTAGGAAGGGCTCCCATAGACCCTAGAACTAGGACTAGAAGATCAAATATCTAATAATAGTGATAGGAGGCCCAGATAGAATATTAGACAAGAAAGAGAGTTAGATCTAGTTGATAGGAATCTAGGTAACCTTAAATTTAATATACCTAGATTCAATGGGAGAAATGACCCTAATTATTACTTTGAGTGGGAAAGAAAGATAGAATTAGTGTTTGAATGCCATAATTATTCAGATGAGAAGAAAATTAAAGTAGCAGTAGTAGAATTCATAGACTATGCATCTTCTTGGTATCATAATCTTGTCTTTACTAGGCATAAGAGTGGAGAGCCACCTATACAAACATGGGATGAATTTAAGATTTTGATGAGAAAAAGGTTTGTTCCAAGGTACTATTATTAGGAATTACTTAAAAAGTTGCAGACATTAAATCAGGGGAATAGGTCTGTAGATGAATACTTTAAGGAACTAGAGGTATTAGTGATCAAAATAGGAATTGTTGAAGATGAGGAAGCTACAATGGCTAGATTCTTAAGTGGATTAAACTCTAAGGTAGCTGATAAGGTAAAGTTATATCCTTGTGGAACCTTGAGTGAAATGGTTAATATAGCTACCAAGAAAGAGAGTCAAATAAGGAGAAATAGGCATTATAAACCCCCTGGAATTGGGATTAGGAGTACCCTAAAAAGGAATTTTAGAGAACCTAATTCTTGAAACTAGAAGAATAATGGGAGGTTTGAATCTAGAGGTTAGGGTAATGAGGTTAAGGTAGGAAACAGGACTGATAGGGGGAAGACTATAACAGCTAATCCCACTAGTGGTCCCTTTAGAAATAGAGATATAAAATGTTTTAAGTGTGGGGGATTAGGGCACATAGCTTCTGAGTCTCCTAATAAGAGGAACATCTTGATTAGAGATTCTGGAGATATAGAGTCTGAATCTAAAGAGGAAGAATTGGTGGTTAACTTGATTGGGGATGATACTAGTGAATCAAAAGAAGAGATAGAACTTCCAATAAGTAGAGTTCTTTTTGTGGTGCGTAGGGCATTAAATAGTAATAAATTACCCGATTCAAATGCAATTCAGAGAGAAAACATATTTCATACTCGATGTTTGATTGATGATAAGTGTTTTAACATGGCAATAGATAGTGGTAGTTGTATCAATGCTGCTAGTACTTTATTAGTATCTAAATTAGGCTTAGTAACTACTAAGCATCCAAAACCTTATAGATTACAGTGGTTAAATGAGTTAGGGGATGTTACGGTTAGTAAATAGGTTCTAATAAATTTAAATTTAGGTAAGTATGAAGATTCTATTTTGTGTGATATTGTCCCAATGCATGCTGCTCATTTATTATTAGGAATACCTTGGCAATATGATAAGAGAGTAACACATGATGGGTATAAAAATAGATATACTATACATAAGGATGATAAGAAAATTATTTTAGCACCTATGACTCCAAAAGAAATCTTTGATGACCAAATTAAAATAAAGTTTGATTATAAGGAATTATCCAAATAGAGTGTAGAGACTGGAACTAGTTCAATGGAAGTTAAAAGTTCATCTGGGTTTTATGCTAAGAATAGAGATGTTGAAAAGGCTATTAGACAACAAGCAAGTGTATATTTGATGGTTTATAAAGAATCCTATGAGTGTCAGTTGGAGTTAAGTGAGGAAGTGCCTACTGATGTTAGGAAATTGTTAGAGGAATATAGTGAGTTGTTTCCTAAGGAGATTCCCCATGGATTACCTCCATTAAGGGGGATAGAACATCAAATAGACTTTCTACCAAGAGCTGTTATTCCAAATAGGCTTGCTTATAGAGCTAACCCTGGAGAAGTTAAGGAGTTAAAGAGGCAGGTTTCTGAGTTATTGAGTAAAGGCTATATTAAGGAATCAATAAGTCCCTGTGCAGTCCCAGTACTATTAGTACCTAAGAAAGATGGAAGTTGGAGGATGTGCATAGATAGCAGGGTAGTAAACAAAATAACCATTAAGTATACATATCATATACCAAGATTAGATGAAATGTTAGATCTTCTCCATGGTGTTGTGATTTTTTCAAAAATAGACTTAAAGAGTGGATATCATCAAATTAGGATGAAACTAGGAGATGAGTGGAAGTTAGCCTTCAAAACAAACTTTAGGTTATATGAATGGTTAGTTATACCATTTGGGTTATCCAATGCTCCTAGTACCTTTATGAGGCTTATGAATTATGTGCTTAGAAATTTTATTGGAAAATTTGTAGTTGTTTATTTTGATGACATACTTATTTACAACAAATTTTTAGAAGAGCATTTGAGACACTTAAGAATTATTTTGGATGTGTTTAAAATAGAACACTTGTATGCTAATTTAGCTAAGTCTAGGTTTTATTTAGAAAGTGTAGTATTCCTAGGATTTGTTGTGGGTAAGGATGGCATATCTATTGATAAAGAAAAGATTAATCCTATTCAAGAGTGACCTATACCAAAAATTGTGACTGAAGTTAGAAGTTTCCATGTGTTCTTCTTTATCGTAGGTTTGTTAGGAATTTTAGTACTATAGCTGCTCCCTTAACAGCAATAACAAAAAACGAAAATGGTTTTAAATGGGGCTTAGAACAACAAAAATATTTTGAAATTCTTAAAGCTAAGCTAACCCAAGCGCATGTATTAACTCTTCCTCACTTTGAAAAGATGTTTAAATAAGACTGTGATGCTTCAGGTTTGGGAATAGGGGATGTACTTTCTCAAGAGGGTAGACCTATAGCTTATTTTAGTGAAAAATTAAATAGTAGTGCTTTAAATTACTCTACGTATGAAAAAGAAATATTTGCATTAGTAAGAGCATTAGAAGTTTGGCAACATTATTTATGGCCTAGAGAGTTTGTTATAAACACTGATCAAGAAGCTATCAAATATTTAAAAAGTTCGTCAAAATTAAATAGAAGACAAGGTAGGTAGATTGAATTTATTGAAATTTTTCCTTATATAATTAAGTAGAAAAAGGGAGGTGATAATGTAGTGGCAGATGCCTTATCTAGGAGACATGCCTTATTGAATGCTTTATATACTACTTTGTTGGGATTTTCTTGTATCAAACTTTTATATTTGGAGGATCATGATTTTAAAGAAATATATAAAAATTGTGTAAATGCTACACAAGGGAAATATTATATCTTTGAGGGTTACTTATTTAGAGAAAATAGACTTTGTATTCTTGATTGCTCATAAGAGGATTATTAATTCAAGAAGCCCATAATGGTGGACTAATGGCACATTTAGGATTTCAAAAGACTTTAGATATACTAATTGATTATTTATATTGGCCTCATAAAAAAAGATGTGTTAAAATATTGTGTTAATTGTAAAACTTGTAGATAAGCTAAGTCGACATCAAAACCTTTTGGAATGTATACTCCATTTCTTGTTCCTAATCAGCCTTGGACTGATGTTTCCTTGGATTTTATTTTAGGATTGCCTAGGACTAATAGAGCTAAAGATTCAATCATGGTTGTAGTAGATAGGTTTAGTAAAATGGCCCATTTTGTACCTTGTAATAAAACTAATGATGATGTGACTGTAGCTGAATTATTCTTTTCTCATATAGTTAAATTGTATGGAATACCTAAAATAATAGTGTCAGATAGGGATGTTAAATTCTTGAGTCATTTTTGGACGGTTTTATGGAGCAAATTGGGAACTAAATTGTTATTTTCAACCACATGTCACCCTCAAACAGATGGACAAATAGTGGTAGTAAATAGAACATTAGGTAATATGTTGAGAGCTGTCCTTGGAAAAAATCTTAAACAATAGGAAATTGTATTACCTCTGGTAGAATTTTCTTATAATAGAACATTACACTTTACAACTAAAAAGACCCCATTTGAGATCGTGTATGGCTTTAATCCTTTGACTCCCCTTGATTTGATCCCTTTACCTAATTCTAAGTTGCATAATTTTGATGCTGAATCTCATGCTGTAAACATAAAGAAATTACATGAATTTGTGAGTCAATAAATTGCTAAAAGGGTTCAACAAATGGCTGAAAGTGGTAATAAAAAGTGAAAGAAAATGGTTTTTCAAGCAGGAGATTTAGTTTGGGTACACCTTCGGAAAGAACGTTTTCCAAATCTTAGAAAATCAAAATTGGATCCTAGGGGAGATGGACCTTTTACTGTGTTAGAAAGAATTAATAATAATGCTTATAAAATTGATTTACCTGCTAAATTTGGTAATGTTAGTGATTCTTTTAATGTTTTTAATCTCATTCCTTTTGTGGGTATTAATCAGGTTTCAGAGACGAAACCTCACCAAGAAGAGGGGAATGATATATATCTCAAAAAATTGTATTTAAATAATTCTATTAATTGTTATAAATCATGTTGCACATATAATTACTTTTCTTATTATGTGATTATTTAGAAAATTAACTCAGAATATGGGAGTGGATCAAGATGATTGATGTGTAGCTGTTGCTGGGTGCTGTTCCAGAAAATGTGTTGTGTTGATTTGTAATTATCCCATGTGATGCATTCACCGACATGTTTAGCTAATGGGAATTAAGTTGGATGTGTAATCTGCCACCGGACCCATATTTATTGGGGTAGCTAGAATGTGGATTACTCAACCCTTGGTAACCATGATTAGCTAATAGATTTTCACTGATGGGAATTAATTGTAAATTCATTAATTGGGATTATTGTGCATTGTAGTTATTTTGTTGGAGTTGAGTTGTTTCTTTGCCCCAACTTTTCGATCCCTGATGTGTATTTGTTTCGACTGATTTTGGGCTGTATTTGGGCTGATTTGTTGTAAATTAAGCATGATCCCATCGTTTGTATATGGTTGTATCATTGGTATTATATACACCATATAAAAGGCGTATACACGGTTGTATGAAACACTTACTTTGGTCAAAATACAATTCTGATTGAATTTCTTGAATTCACTCTTGACTTCTCTCTCTCTCGCGACCTTCTCGTTCACATCTTCTTCTTCTTCCCCGATCTTCTTCCTTGATTTGCTTGTTGATCCTTTTTGTTCTACAACTTCAGCAGCCATTAATTCAACTGTGATATGAGTTTTCTAATCTTCCTTTGGATTAAAACCCTTAGGCTGATTATCTTGGCGAATCGAACCCCATGCTTGATTTTTTGATCCGGTGAAAACTTGTGAAACCTATCCAGGCTTCGTCACTTTAGTCCTGACTTACATACTCTTCCACTTTAAATCATTAGTGTCTTTTCCATAGGTTATGCTATTATATTTTCATTTCATGATGAACATGGACTCTACTATTCTTAATTGGTGGAACGAAATGAAACACCTTCTCTTGCCAAAATGCTCCCGAGCCACTATTATCTCCAGTGAAATAGATACTAAAAATATCATCTTCTCAGGGCAAAACGTTCCCAAGCTACTATTATCTTTGATGGAATAAAATATAAAAAAATATCACCTTGGCCCTACTCACATTCTCTTTTACTTTAAGTGGTTAGTATCTTACACATGATCGAATCATAGGTATTGAACACATGAAAGCAGATAAACAAATCACATGCTCATAAAACCCTAATTACACACTCCTAGCATTCATTATCCCATATTGATTATTTAACCATAAATTATCATATATCATTCTTGAATATCATGATTATCATCATACCCATACTTCACGGTTTAACTCCATACACATATAGTAAAATCTTATCCCAAGGTACTACTCACTAAATTACCAAAACCATAATTTCATAAGTAGTCATAATTCTTCCCATAAGACTCATATGATTACAAAGTTCATTAAACATCCTTATAAGTCCAATAATTAGTAGCATATCCAGAATCTGAATAACCTCCAGGTTTTACATACAGAATAATGATATTAATAATTTAAGATATTATGCTCTAATTGGACCATTATTTTAAATCTAAACACTTCTTAAGATACCATTATCATATTCTAATCCACATAACTCATTACAATACCATAATTTTTGTATTAACCTATAATGACCAAAATGCCTTTAAGAATAACCAAGAGTCATTATTCTATAAAATATTGCATCTCTCACAATCTTTATATTTCCCAAATCCATCATTTATCATCATGCTTTTTAAATACGTACACTCCATTTAACATGGTTTATTTGGCCTATATTTCATACCATCTAATATATTTCCCACAAATGTTATTTTTGTAACAAAATCATATCCATACCTCTTACCCATTCTCACTTCCTTTCTAACATATAATCCATATTATCACAACATATGATCAACAATATACATCAACTCATATAGCAAAAATATCATGAGAAATACATATATCCATACAAGTAATTAACATAAAAGCCCCTAAACATCTATTAGTATCCTTACAAACTAGGATACTGGGCTCTAAGCACATAAATCCTCGACATCCTCCTCTAGGATCACTAAAATATCTCATACAAAAAATAAAATAATACACGGTTAGGCTTGAAGAGCATAATAGAGGGATAAATTAAGGTAGAGAGGGTAAAAATGGAAATAACTGAAGTTAAATGAAAGCTTGAGATGTGCGAATGTATGGTGAAATGTGGCAAAACTATGGTGAAAATTTGGTGGTGTTTGGATAACATTTAGGAGTAAAAATAGGGGTACATAGCCGAAATGGGTGGTTGCATGATTGTGCTATGGGTAGTGCACACCCTGGTCGAGAGTGTGAGTCGTGTATAACTAGGTGTCCATGCTCGATCACTGGGCAAATAAACTTGAGTGGAATAAATGCACACAAGATTGTGATAGGTCTATTCGTAAGCTGTGTGAGGGTGCACGAGCAGGCTTTGATGGTTGCACGGGCATGAGATAGGAATTTTTTGTGTCACATGGTTATACTTAAAGCCATGCATTTTATAAAAAAAAATAGATGGAAATGAGGAAAAAGAGTGAAAAGGGGCTAGTAGTCGGTGGCAATGGTTCACAATGGTAATGGGGAAGGATATGATAACCCTAGTTGGTCAGTCCACTAGCATTGGGTAGTGGGTGGGTGTGTATAGTGGTGATGGTGGTGGTAATGGTGGTTTTGCAAGCATGATAGGGCAATGAAGAAGAGGAAAAGAAGAAGGAAGAAGGAAGAAAGAAGAAAGAAGAGGCGGATCTTGGGAGAGTGTTTTGGACAAAATATGGGTATAAAGTAAGGCAAAACAAAAGAGGAAGGAATGAGAATGTGTAGTGTGTGTGTGTGTGTGTGTAGACATGGGCATGTGAAAAGGGAAGAAAATGGAAGAGGGAGGTGTGCAATTGCATATGGTGCAGGGGGTGCAGGTGAGAATGAGGAATGGAAGTGGAGATGATGGTTGAGTGTTGGGAAGATTGCAGGTGGTGTAGATAAGTGATGGTGAGTAAGTTTATGTTGTGTGAAAAAGGAAAAATAAATGGTAGGAATATAGGGGTGATGTGATGATCAGGTAGCATAAGCTGAAGAAGTAGGTGATAGATGATGATGGCTTTAGAGATGTGATGGTCGATGCAGGTGCAAGTTGCAAGATGCAAGTTGCATAAATGATAGTTAAAAGTTATGGCAAGGATGACTAGAGAAAAGAGAAGGGAAGAAAAATAAAATAAGAAATAAAAGGAAAAAGAGAAAAGGTTGGGGATTAGATTAGATGATTTTGAATTAACTAAAATAGATAGGATTAGTGGTAAATTTCAACGAATTTGAAATTGGGTTACAAAATATGGCTTATCTGGGTGTTATTGATTAAGAAATTAAGTTAAGGATAAGATAAAATAAAATTTTCTTGAGATTAGAATCTAATTACGGTGTTAATGATACGGGATTAGGATAAGCAAAATTCTGGGGTATTACACTTGTCATGCAGGCTTACAAGTGGAGAGAAGAGAAAGGAGAGGTTCGAGGGGCATATATAGGTAAGGGAGTTTAAGGGATAGGGGAAGATGATAAGGGAAGGGGAATGTCAGCTTAGCATGCATGGCTATAGGGGAGGATGATTGCGAGCTAGTACAGGGCACAGGGAGTTTAAGGGTGCAACTAGAGGAAGACGAGCAGTGTGTAGAGGAGGGACAATTTTGTGTAGAAATGGAAAGGGAGGTTGATTAAGGAAGAAAACAAGAGGGAAAAGAAGAAAATGGAAAAGAAAGAAAATAAAAGGGAAAAGAAGAAAGAAGAAAAAAGGAGAGAGGGATGGCCTTGGGCTCACCAAAGGGAAGAGGAAGGTGAAAAAATAAAGAGAAGAGACTCGGTCAAGGGTGGTGCAGTCCGAGAAGAAGGACAAAAAGAAAAAAGAAGAAAAAGAAGAAAAAGGGAAAAAAGGAAAAAGAAAATATATTTATAATTAGAATTAAAATTAGGTTAAAGTTGATTTTTAGGATAATATTAATTCATCTGAATTTAGGGTACATAATTAAAAAAATCAGGTAAAATTATTGGTTTAGGGTTGGTTAAAATAAAAAGGATAAGATAAAATAATTATATTAATTTTTTAAATAATTTTTCTAGATTTAAAGTTATGAGTTAATAAAAATAATAAAATTAATATTTAAAAGGATAAATTTTTAGATAAAAGGTTAAACGTTCTAAATTAAGGTTATTAAATTTTGGGGTGTTACACTAGTGTAAGTGAAGACGATTGATCTAATTGCATTGGTTTTTAAGGTTAAACTAAGTGAAGATGATTATCGTGAAGTAATACATGTATCAGATCCTGAATCTAATACGATAACAAGGGGGAAAAAAGAAGGAAAAGAAGGTAATGAGGGTAATAATATTATAACATATAATATCTATGTTGGGTTTTTTTAAATGCATTTTTCAACTCAATTATGCTCAATACATAACATTCTAACATAATTTATTTATTGATATTTTTTAGAGATATGGCCAATAAAAATATTGATAGGGACAGTACTGATGAAGAAGAGAAAAGAGGGTTGACAATTATGAGAATCATCACAAATATAAGGAATAAAGGAGAACTGGTCGAGTTGGGATGGAATACTTACAATCTTCCCATTGGCCTTTATGCAGACATGTTCTTGACTTAAATTTCACTTGTGACACGTAACCGTGTTCCTATCTCCTATAATAATTGGAAGCAGGTTCCAACGGGTCATAAGGAGCTCATTTGGTAGGAAATCACGGTAAATATACTATTTTATGTAATCATTTATGTATGTAAAATGTTATTAATTTTAATACATTAATATCAGTATACATTTTCATATCTTACAATGCATAGAGTGTTTAATGTGCGAGAGAGTAGGAAGAAATGGCTTCTTAGATATTGTGGGGAGTGTCTAAGAACATTTAGGTCATATTTAGCTTGTAGGAAAATGTACAGAAAGAGGGATGATTCTCTACGGCAGAATCCACCCAAACGATATGGTTTTATTGATCAAGAAAGTTGGAACCAATTTATTGCATATCATCTTACAGGTGATTTTAAGGTATTTGTTAGATAACAATTAATTTTTTTTTCGATCCTTATATTTGCATAATATTGAAATAATTATGTCACTATGTTTTGGCTTGTCACATAGGAAAAAAGTGCCAAAAATAAAGAGATTGCGAAGCAGAATAAATACCGGCATAATATGCCTCGCAAAGGGTATGCAGGTCTTGAAGAGGAGTTAGTATGTATTTTGTGATTTATCTATTTACAACATACTGAAAAATTTTATAATATTGGTATATTATAAGAATATTTTTTGATTTATAGCTCATAGCCCAAGACTTAGACCCATGTAACTTGTCCATTAATATTGATACATTATGGAAGAAGGCTAGAGCAACAAAAGATGAATATACTAATGAAGATGTAGATGTTGCAGAGACAAAAATTGTTAGTTTGTAGATATTTGGAACCCTGCTTACTTTTCTTTTAGAAAACTATTATATTATGCTTATTCATGTAAGCTAATTTTACATATATTATATACATTACAGGACAAACTTCAAGCGTCAGATGGTGAGGAGGCGGTAGACCAATATAACATTGTATCACAGGCTATAAAAATTGTAGAACACCCTGGAAGACACAGGGGTCTTGGATTTGGTGTTACGAAAACGAGCGTACATGGTTGATCTCGTGGTTCTCGTAACACTGATGAGCAATTTGCCATCCTCACAAAGAAATTGATGGTCGCATTTGAACGGATGGCAACAATGGAGCAAGAGTTATCATTTATTAAATCTCAAGGGTATAAGCCATCCGATTCAGTCAACCATGATCAGCTTCACATACCTAATGTAAATAGTTTCAGAGACAGTTGTGAAGTTGATGCACGTCTTTCTTCTCTTTCCGAGGTAAGCATTACATAATTATGAATTGTTATTAAATGTATTCGGTGTCATGAATAGTTAATAATGTGTAATATTTTCATTTAGGGTTTGCATAAATGTGACTTGTTAGCGAATGATCTTTCAACTCTTTTGGAGAAATGAAGGGTTTGCATCAGTCACAGTACCCCAATGCAAACTGTCCACGGGTACAATTTAGCCCTACTTACAAGGCCAGTGAGTATTGACACTCCAATCATTGGTAGTGCACCCTTGCCTTGTTATAAAGAGGGTAATGAGGCAGCCACAGTAATAGAAGCTCATGGAAGCTTCGTGCCTTGGCTTGTGGATTAGATATGTCTCACTACTGAAAAGGTATTGACATTCAATATCTTCATTAGACCTAGTTTAGTAGTTACATTGTTTACACATTTTTCATATATATATGCTCAATACATATTTTGTTTATTATTATTATTTAAGGAATCAAAGAAGAAGACTGCTCCTACTAGTAAAACCAAGAGAGGTACTAGTAGAATGAGCAACACAAAAGAGGGCGCTGCCAAAAGAAAGAGAGCTAAATCTGAAAAATCAGTTGCCCCACAAACGATTCCTTCTTCGGAAATATGCCAACCTCCACCAGCATTAGCTTTATTGTATTTCTATGCCCAAAACTACCTCGGGAATAATTATATTTCCATTTATTGTCGTCCTGAGTATGTTGGAAGGGACGATGCTACTTACATGGTATCGACAATTGACATAAGCGACATTTATAATTAGGAATGGATGTCAACCACGAGTGTCACCGGTTATGTCACATGAGCATTATTTCATATTTCAGATTTTAGTACTCTTGAAGGAATAGAATTTTTACGACCTCTTAAGCTTATATGAGTTATTAGTTATTAACAAATATCCATTGTTATTGTCATCCATATATAGGTTGGTAGCTAGTCGCGCTGCGTTGGAGGGAATGTTGTCCTCTATTGTGTTTGTGTGCTCATAATACATAGCTTATAGTAGTACAATAACAGAGGGTAGGCACATAAACTATTTAGCGAATCGCATTTTGATTGAGGGACACAACAAGCTCTATCTCATTCCTCACCTCACAACTAAACATTAGGTTTTGTACGTCGTCCAACCTGATCTTAATAAAGTTTATGTGTTTGATTCCCTTCGAACCTATGACGTGCCTTTTGAGGTCACTCATTGTGGTGGGAAGGAATTTACTGACATGTTAGTATACTTTTCACTTCTTACTTCATTATCTTATTTATACATACATATATATATATATATTCTACTTTCATTATTTGAGGTATATATACTTACAATATTATGTATCCAACTCTATTTATTAGGGCACTATGGATGGCATATCAAAGGAGAGGTGGGAATGATGTCCCAGACCAAAAGAATCTTCAATATGAGCCTATCATGGTAAGTAGGAAGACAACTATTTTGTATTTTGTTTTAATTCAAATTAATATATAATAGTTAGAGAGCAAACTAAATTCATTTGACAGTGTCCACAACAGCAAAATGACAATGATTATGGATACTATGTTTCTAGAGAAATGAATATTATAGTCCAGAATAGATCAGTCAACATAGATCCAAGACATGTATGTTTGCTTTTCCATATTTTTCTATTAATGAATCATGACATATATATTTTGACCTAATGGCTAATTGTATATTAGTTGAAACATGGGTGTTGTAGTTTTTCACCAATGACTATGCACGAGGCCAGCAATATAATGTTGATGAAATTGATGAAGTTAGAGACCAATGGGCCAATCACGTGCACTCATTCATTCGGTATTAGGTAGCAATCTATATATTCTACACGCATTTTCAGGTTTGTATTTCGTTTACATCTGTCGGTCTTCCAGCCTTGATCTGTGAACTCTTTACTTTGGGGTGTAGAGCTAGCAAGTTGTGGTATGCCCAGTAATTTTTTTTTCCTAAGTATAGTTGGTGTATTGAGACATGCATACCAATTATAGATTGATTGAAAATATGGTGTGATTGCAGATTTGGTATGAATTGATGTTGTTTTACATTACATATTTGGTAATTGTTTGAACATACAACTGTGTATGTGGGAAGGAACAAAACAAAAAAAAATGCCCTAAAAAAACATTTATTTTTAACAAAAGGTTCTATGAAAACCGTTATTAAAACCTAAGCTTTAATAAGAGTTTCTCATAGAACTGTTATTAAAACGTAGGTTCTAATAACGGTTTTGTTTAAGAATTGTTATTAAAACTCCTTCTAATCTCATATTTATGCGCATTTAATATGTATTATAGGGTTTAATAAATGCATAATAAATGACCAAAATGGTAATTTGATCATGTTTTAACAATGGTTTTTGTATTAACCATTATTAATACATGGTTTTCAACAACGGTTTTTTCATATAAACCGTTCTTGAAACCTTATTTTTAACAATGGTTTACTGAGAAATTGTTATTAAAAGCTCCTTTTTAACAATGGTTTTTAAGTAAAAACCGTTATTCAATATGAAGTTTACGCACATATTCGCGGGTTTTTGTGTATCTTTCATGACGGTTATGAACCATTATTAAAGATTTAATAACATGCGATTCAATAACGGTTAAAAACCATTATTAAAACTATAAAATAACCATTATTAAAACCCCTTTCCATGGTAGTGAATGCAATTTTCTCCCCATACTTTTTGGCTCTAATGGGAAAGTAACCCATTAAAATTCATATCTGATGGGATAAATTACATCTTCAGAAACAAATCTAAGGAAAAAAAATATCTATCAAAACGTAACTCTAATAGGCAATTGACCCTCCAAAAGTTAACTCTAACAAGCAACTCCTCTGTCAACTCCTCATCATAAGTTACCCAAAAGACTTCTTTGCCTAAATTTTATTATTCAATTTTATATTTATGTAATCATATTATTTTTTCATATTTGGAATATTAATTACAGAATACATATTCTATTAATACTGATTGTAGTGAACTATTTGCTACAAATGAGATTTTTAATAGCATAAATTTATTAATTAGTTACATTAAAGAAATTAGAAGGTCATGTATTATAGTTTTAGGTATTGAGAGATAAAAAAAGGTAGGGTTTGGATACATTGTGAAACAGGATATGCATATAGAAGGTAACATTCAGTGAATCTGAAAAGTGTTCGATCTACCATGACAAAAAAGTGTTCTTGTAAATTAGAAATTTGTACAAGAAAAGATATTTGCAGTGGTTAAGGCTCATGGTAGAATATGTAATACATATTCAACATGTAATTGTCAGTATTTGCTAGCATTTAAATTTGTTGCTAGTGTGCACGGGGACCGGAATAAGGACGATGACGGAAAGAAACGCGGAAATGTCATTTATGAAAAAATTTAGAAACGGGGATCGCAAAAAGGGTAAAAAAATTATATATGTTTAAAAACATATATCTAATCTACTAAAATTTAAAGTAAAAATAAAAATTACTATCTATATTAGTTAATTTTAATTATTTATAATTTTTTAGTAAAAAAATTAATTAAATAATTCTAATTTGAATTTTATAATTAAAAAATTTTAAAAGCAAGAAATATTTTCAAGACATTTCCGTGATCGAAACGTTACCGAAGCGACATTTTCACGCATCAAACATTCTCACAACAAAGTTTGTAAGATGCTTTCATATTATAATTTAAATGAGGGCATAAACAAACAAGGATAAGAGCATCAGGCTCCATCCTAGGATTCACGTCTCATCTAATTAAAAAAGTTCCTTAACTACGACACACTCATGAGACAAGTGCAATTCTTACCTGTCTGCTAATATCATCTTTATAAATGTTTTACTCTCTTACAAGCACTTTTCTCTTTGGACATATGATCATAACACTTCATCGAGATTCAGGAAAGAGTTAAAACAAAAGCACAATCCTCAATAATCGACATATAATATTTTTATAGGATATAATTCTAAAATATTTATCTTCTAATTAATCTATTTTTTATATAATTACATTTCCGTTATGCATATTTATTAATAAATTAATTTTTATATATATTTTTATATTTGTAATCATCAATTTTCAATCATAATAAATATTTTTAATTAATTATTTGACCATAATTATTATTACTAATATGTTATATATTAATTATTGAAAAAAATTTATTCTATCATTATAATTATTATTATTTTAATTATTATTATTATTATTTTAATTATTATTATTATTATTTTATAATAATAATAATAATTATCATTATGTTGATTATTGTTTTATAGTTTGATTAACACAATTTTATTAATGATAATTAATAAATATAACTAATATTATTCTTATCAAGTATATATTTATTCTTATATTCAACATTAATTGTAGTCATTATTTAATTATTATTATGATTAATATTATTCATCCAAAATTTATATTTATTATTAAAATTAATAGATTTATTTTTTATAAATAAATAATAACTATGATTAAAAATATTTTTATTAATTATTAATATATGGCTATAATGAATATTATTCTATTAATTTGCTATTTTTAATTATAATTAATATCTCTATATATTAATTATTAGTTAATCATTATAAATTATGTCATAATTATTAATTAATTATAATTCATAAACTAATTTATGATTATAAACATACTATAATTAAAATTTTGTTATATATAATCTTAGTTATTATTATAATTTATTGGCAAAGGGAGTGGAGGGATGGATGGTAAAGCACGAAAAGGACACACAATTGTATTTGAAGTTTCTAAAATATTTTATAGTTTTTTGGTATTAGATTCAGAACTAAACATAGCCAATTAATTCTTTTTATGAAAAAACTATTCGTTGTTTATATCAAATAATGTTGGCGGCCGTTTTAAGATTTTTCTTAATTTTTTTCTTTTAATTTTATTCAATTTGATCTATTATATTTAATTTATTAATATACCGATGTATATATATATATATATATATATATATGGTATTAGAGCCTAGCGGGATTAGTCGTTGAGAGGGGTAAGTGTTTCTGGTCAACCTTCTTATTTTGCATAGGCCGTGAGGTAAGCACCTGTGTTAGCGAGGTAAGTCCGTAAGACCCAAGGAGGGGCAGGCATTAAGGCTAATCTTAATAGGTGGGTGAAAGCCGTTTATGCAAAAATAAGATAAGAGGCATGCATTTATTTTCTCGATCTTCTAGTTCTTCTAGTTCTAGTTCCAGAAATGACATAGGACCTAGAGCCTCAAACAGACAAACGGAAGAATATAAATTTGAAAACTTTAAAGGATCCATAGATACGTGGAGACTTCATAAACTTCAAAAGGAAATGGTATACAGGACATCAAATTGCTCATTGTTGCCAACAATTTATGTTTTCAAAACCGAAGAAAGAGACCTTCAAATCTGCAAACCTCTAGAGACTATTCAACTCTTAAGCAGTAAGTCTTTAGCAAAACATATCAAAAAAGGCTTTAATTACATCCACTTAGGATTAGTCCAAGTAAGATTCAAATCTCTGACAAGAGAAGGCCTAAACACATCAATCTTAGCAGTACTTAGAGAAGCTAGGATGTTAGATTTTATGGATTCATTAATAGGAACTGTAGAGTCTAGTTTGTGTTCTGGTCCAATATTTTTTAATTACTTTCCAAAATTTGCACCTTCATTAACTGATCCTAATATCCTGCATGCTTTGACTTTACAAATTAAAACGCATGGATATCATATGTTACCCAGATCTATTCTTGTAGTTGTAATCTATAGGATTCATTATAAGGTAGCAAAAACATCCTTTGGCACTGAAGCAATTAGAAAAATTGAAAACGGTGAGACCTTAGTTTTACAAACCGACTTAACTAGGTCTAATACTATTATCCCCAAAACCATCTAATGGAATGAAATAGAACTCCCTGAGGAATGGACCATAGATAAGGCACAACCAGCCCAGGAAGAAATCAAAGAACCCGAGATTCCAAAACCAAACACGAATCTTAACAAAATAATCCAGTTCGACAACGGAACTGTTAAACTTAGCTTTAGGAGGAATCAAGGCCTTAGAATTAGGGACGATGCCTCTAGCTCTTCCACTATCAGTTTAGGAAATGTTTCAAACCTTCCTAAAAACATAAACTTGGAAGAAAAAATACAAAAGAATAGGAATTCTGTAGATGAAACTCCTAGAAATTCGTTTAGAACAACAAACTACAAAACTAGAATTCCTAAGGCAAACTATGAAAAACAGAAAGTTACAGAATCGGAACAAAATAGTGATGAAGACATAGAATCACCTCCTCATTCTCCTAGCCTTTCTGACATAACAGAAAACTAATTAAACATCCTAGAAAAGGAATTTGTTATAGACGAAGAATTCTATAGAGCTGACTTTTACCCTGAAAAGAACACTGCAAAACGTAATTAGTTCATAAAAACCTTAGCTGGTGAAAGTCGTAAACTACAAGAAGAATTCTACAAATTTATTGCTGACCACAAATGCAAAATAATGTTTTTCGACTGGTTAGAAATAAAACTGAGACAAGATGGTGTAAACCCAAAAAAGTTAGTAAATTCACCATTTAAATCAGAAAAAACCATAACAACTCAACCAAAAGCCAAAACCTGGAAAAATGATAGAGGAACTATAGAAACAGAACATCCGCCTCTACAGAATATCCAAATGTCTGTAGGAGAAAACACTATAGAACTCAAACCAATAAGATTGCCTAAAGAAGATGAATTGCAAAACATGAAAAATATTGTGCTACAAAAAAATTTTACAAATGTTCATCTTAATACAATAGGCAACCAACTGACAAAACTAGACAAACAAATTCAAAAAACAATATTGCCAGCAATTCAAATAGTTTCAGAAAATAAACAATCTGAACCTAAAAAGGTGCCAGTATTTAAAACCTTTGAATTATCAAAATCTAGTAAAATAGAAATCAAAACTGAAAAAGACAAATTTATTTCAGCAATAAAAGAAAAATTTAGCTTAATTGCCACAGCAACTTCGTCTAGTCAAAACCAAAATCAGGTTCCCGATACACCTGATCAAACCGCACATATCCTAGTGATCAATGAAGATGACCTCACTGACCGAAGCCAAATAGAGTCAAAAGGAGACCAAAAACAGGTTCCTGTAGTAGCCAGTTTGGACATACCGTCATCCTCTAGATCAATCATACCAAAACAAACTGCTCCTGATCTTAGTCTAGAAGTTAGGCCCAATAAACTAGCTCAGCCCAATTATAAAGCCAAATCATTATATGAATGGAACATAGATGGATTGTCTGAATATCAAACTTTAGGCCTACTACAACAAATGACTATGGCAGCAAACGCATACAAAGCCCAAATGAACACATCCGACAAAATCATAGTAGAACTCTTTATAGCAGGGTTCTCAAGACAACTTAAAGGATGGTGAGACTTTCATTTAACTATAAATGAACAAACTGACATATTAAAAGCCATTAAGGTAGATGAAAATGATGAAATAATTCTAGATAATGGTGGACCCATATATGACGCTGTAGCATCACTTATCTTGGCCATATCCTTACATTTTGTAGGAGACCCGCAGCACCTTAAGGATAAAAACGGAGAATTGTTATCAAACCTTAGGTGTAAAACACTTAACGGCTTCTAGTGGTATAAAAATAATTTCCTAACTAGAGTTATGCTTAGGGAAGATTCAATCAAACCTTTTTGGAAAGAAAAGTTTTTAGATGGTCTACCTCCATTTTTAGGAGAAAATGTCTGTAACAAAATCAAAGAAACAAATAATAACCAGATCCCTTACAACAAATTTACCTACGGTGAACTCATAAGTTTAACCCAAAAAGAAGGTTTAAAAATTTTTCAAGATCTGAAGCTTCAGAAAAAACTCAAATCTGAAATGAAACAAACCAAACAAGAACTAGGATCTTTCTGTAGACAATTCGACATTGTAGGACAAACAAACAAACAATGTTCGGGTAACTGTAGACCTAGTCACAACAAAAAATCAAAAAGGAATTATTTATCAGTTCCTCAGCCACAACAACAAATTCCCTATTATCAAATGGCTAAAAAAGGGGAAAAGAAGATAGCCTATAAAAACCCCTCTAAGGAAAAAAGATTTAGAAACTATAGGTGTTACAAATGTGGTAATATAGGACATACTTCAAACTATTGCAAAACTAGTAAAAAGATTTGCGAATTAGACTTAGATGAACAGACTAGGGAAAAAATTCAAAACCTCCTAGTATCATCCGAGGACGATCAAAACCCCAAGTTAGACGAACATCAAACAGAGTCATCTTCCTCTTCCAGCAGTTCTTCTAACCCAGAAGGAGAACAGGCAGAAAATCAAATGAATGTTCTTTCAAAACAACAAAAAATGGTTTTAGACATAGTTCATTTAATTCTAGACCCATTAAAACAAGCCGAATACTTGGAAAAACTAATGGAGTCTATCGAAAAAGATGAACCACCCAAACCATTAATCCAAAACATTCCTTCAAAACCAACAAACGCCTATGACCTGACCAAAATTCTCAATCGACAAAAGAAAACAAAAACTTTAACTCCAACGACCTCTGAACTTCAACGGGAAATTAATGAAGTTAAGAAGGAATTAAAGATGTTGGAATTAAAACAAGAATCTGACATGCAAACTATCCAAACAATGATAGTCAAACAAACTCAGAACTCATCTCCAGAACAATGCGAATCTGAAAAATCTGAAGATGATCAAAACATAGATAATATTTCAAACGAAATTGTTTCAGGAGAATTTCTTAATGTCTTAAAAGAAATAACATCCCGCAAATACATCATCCAAATTACCCTTAGGCTAGATGATGGCTTCTTGATAAATACAGTCGCGCTATTTGACACCGGTGTCAACTTAAACTGTATCAAAAAAGGAATAATTCCAAGAACGTACCTCACCAAGTCGAATGAAAAACTGTCTGCAGCCAACAGCTCCAGACTCAAAATCAAATATAAGTGTGATGTAGAATTAATCTGTGACAACTTGCAAATAAAAACAACGTATTTAATAACCCCAGACATTAGTCAATCGGTTATTTTAGGCATAACTTTCATTAATTTGATCACCCCTTACAAAGTAGGTTTGTCCGGCATTTCATTTAAAACAAAAGGGAAAAACATAGTTTATCCTTTTTAGAAATCCCCAGGACTCGAAACCTTAACTTGTTAAAGGCAAATTTAATCTATGAGGATCAAATTAATCACCTAATAAGAACAAAACAAAATGATTTAGATTTCCTAAAACAAAATGTCGATTTATCTCGGACCCGACAACAATTAGAAACAAAACCTGTTAGGGATAAAATTTACCAAATTAGGAATCAAATCAAAAAAGAGATCTGCTCCGATCTCCCAAATGCTTTTTGGTCTAGAAAATATCACATGGTAGATCTCCCGTATGAAGATACATTTAGCGAGAAACAAATACCGAGAAAAGCTAGACCTATACAAATGAACTCAAAATTAATTGAACATTGCAAACAAGAAATCAAAGACTTAGAAACAAAAGGATTAATTTCAAAATCTAGGTCACCATGGTCTTGTGCTGCATTTTACGTTAACAAAAATTTTGAGATAGAAAGAGGATTGCCTAGGTTAGTTATTAACTATAAACCTTTAAACGATGCTCTCAAATGGATTCGATATCCTATACTAAATAAAAAATATTTGCTTCAAATATTATTTTCAGCAATTATCTTTTCAAAATTTGATTTGAAATTGGGATTTTGGCAAATACAAATTAAACCATCTGACTGATATAAAATAGCTTTCACAATACTGTTTGGTCAATACGAGTGGAACGTAATGCCTTTCGGGTTAAAAAATGCACCTTCAGAATTTCAAAGGATTATGAATGATTTTTTTAATCTGTATTCAAATTTCTGCATTGTGTATATTGACGATGTGTTAGTATTTTCTAACAGTCTAGATCAGCATTTTAGACACCTTAGGATTTCCCTTAGTGTCATCAAGCGTAGTGGACTTGTTGTCTCTAAGCCCAAAATCTATCTATCCCAAACTAGGATTAGATTTTTAGGACATCATATAGCGTCGGGTAGAATTAGGCCCATTGAGCGGTCCATTGAATTTGCATCTAAATTTCTAGACCAAATCCTTGAAAAAACCCAACTCCAAAGATTCCTTGGAAGTCTGAACTATGTTCTAGATTTCTGTCCTAATCTAAACCAAATCGCAAAAAAAATACTTAAAAGGATTATGAACGTCACAAGCAAACAAATCTTCGCCAGGTGGCAAGGCTTACTTTTAGTGTTCGATTTTGACATCGAGTATATAAAGGGTGAAGAACATTCATTGCCGGACTTCCTCACGTGTGAATTCCTCCAAGGAAGCTCTCTTTTAGATCATGCCTCCAAGAAAGAAAGGACAAGAGAAAGTCCAGGAAATTCTGGCAGCAAAACCAATAAAGATCAAATCATGGTACGGGGCCACCATAGAGGATGAAGTAGCCGTAGCTGCTTCTTCAAACCAAGAAGGCCCTTCATAGGCTTCTTCAAAGACCGATGTTCAAAAGTGGGTGGACAATCTCACCCAATCGCCTGAAGTATTCAGAGCACTTCAACAAATTACAGAACACATTCATAGTTCTCAACCTGAACGCAAAGGTACAAATTCTTCAAACCCTGTTTACAAAATAGAAGGAGGTCTTTTAATTCCTGTCGTTCCTTCAAAAGAAATTTCGAAAACTTCTTTTGACAAACCAATTTGCAAAATTCTGATCTTGTGATTAAGGATTTCAAGACTCGAACACGTTTTGGAAATAAAACCATCTTTCCAAAAGAAAGATGAGTATTTTACAAAACCCAATTTGCAAATTATTTCAAACCTTGAAGATGGATTCCATCACTAGGATCCCTTTGTTGCCCTTCGGAAAATGTTTACTGGATGGGATTTCAAACCATGGGAATTTACTACACCCCATGCGTATTATAAGTCGATTTTAGAGTATACAGGCTCAGCTTCATTCCGAACCTTTAAATTACACCAAACCAAGAATGAAGCCACTTACTCAACCTGTCAACTGCACAGGGTCATTCTTCTCACGGACTAGGGACAAAGCCTCGAACTTCCTCGAAGGATCCCGGATTCGTACAAATTTAGCCCAAATGCCAAACTAAATTTCGATTACTGGGATTACCAACAGGCTTGGTGGAATACTTTCTTCACAAAAAATTCCTGAAAGTCACATTCCTGGTTGTTGTTTTTCAAAAACTTTAACTAAACACATTACCCTATCTAGTTTATCCAATGGTGGAAGGACTTCGGCGCCATCCCAGATATCCTACTGGAGCAGGTTTCAAAATCCCTTGACCTGTTCAAAACCCTATACAAACCCACAAAAAACGATAGGGTGTTGCCCCCTATCTTCGCCTTCTACTCCAAACTTTTCTACCCTTGGGTGTTCGCCTGGACAGCAGAAATCCATGAGATTGAAGGAGTTCTCACTTTGGTCTACAGCTTTAAAGTCAAATGGTGGTCAAAGTATCAAAAATTCAAGAAAGTATCAGAATAGGCCGTCCGCAACCTCATCAGCATACAGCCGGCCTCTTCTTCAACAAATAGAGTCTTAGCCAGATCAGATGACTCAAAATTTCTGGCTCAAAAGTCCATTACAGCCGCCATACTAGCTGCTGCAAAGAATGAAGATGAGTACCTCGCCATCATGAATGAAGTACTCTCTCAAACCAAACATGATGATTCTGAAGCCTTGTCAGCCATCAAAATTAACCAAAGAAGATTTTTGGGTAACATATGATGGGGAGTTGACGATAGAGTTGCCCATCAAAATTTACTTTTGGCGGGTAAATTGCCTATTACAGTTACCTTTCGACATATATTTTTTACGTTAGAGTTGTTATTCAACAAGTGTATTAACCCATCAGATATGAATTATTACGAGTAACTTGCACATCAGCTCCAAAAACTATGGGGAGAAAATTGCATTAATATTATTCCGTCCACTTATTTTTGCAATAAAAAAAATTAGAAGTATAATCTTTCTTTATATTCATTGTATTCAATTATGAAAGAATTGGATGTTGAGTGATTAGTTGAGGAAAAGACCAAAAACAGAGAAATAAAAGATGGAAGATTGGTCAAGTGCACAAATATGAGGTCTAAATTAGTTCAAAAATGAATAAAAAAGAGTTTTGAGAAGTGTGAACTCATAATTTTGGGTGTGAACCAATATAATCATATTTAATTTTATATAACACCTATCAATTTGAAGAATTAAATTTCTTATTTATTTTTAATCATAGGATTATAATTAGCAAAACCTTAAAATTAAGTTTAAATATCTTCGACTGTCAATGCCAAAAGAGAAGCTTGTTATTTTATTAGGCATTGTGCAAGCTCGTTATTATGTACTTTTTATCTGTGGAGCACATTTTATTTTACACTTTATAATCTGAGTATCTTTTATTACTTAATAGGTTCATCCTACTATTTTCGAAAAATACATAAAATATCTTATTATGTTGCATTATATTCCTATTGTATCCTTCATTAGGTATCCAAACCCAGTATTGAACCAAAATGGGAAACGATAATGGAGAAAAATACAAAAATTTTTTTTAAAAAAATATAGAAAACGGGGAGTAAATAAACTGTAAAAAATATATATATATATATATATATATATATAAATATATGTATACAGATACATATACATATATATGTGTATGTATATGTATATATATATTTCAAAAAAATAGATCAAATCTACTAATATAAAAAACATAAAAAAAATCTTAAAATTATTACCTATATTAGTTGATATAAGCCACGAATAATTTTTTTTATAAAAAAATTAATCAGATCCTTTAGTACTAATTCCAATATAAAAACACAAATTTAAATATTTTTAGAGACCGAAATTCACCATCCATCCCTCCACTCCCGGCATTAACAAAATATGATACTAACTTAGAATATAAATAGCAAATTTTTAATTATATTATGTTTATTATTGTAAGTTATTTTATTAATTATAATTATTTAATAAGGATGAAATAAATTATAATGATAAACTAATAATGAATATATAGAGATATTAATTGTAATTAAAAAAAAGCAAATCAATAGAATAATATTCATTATAACCATATATTATTAACTAATATAAATAGTAATTTTCATTTTTTTTTAATTTTAGTAGATTAGATATATGTTTTTAAATAAATATACTTTTTTACGATTTTTGTCATCCCCATTTTCAAAAATTTTCATAAATGACGTTTCCGCCTTTTTTCGGTCATCGTCCTTATTACAGTCCATGTGCACGCAGGCAACAAATTTAAATGCTAGGAAATATCGGCAATTACATGTTGAATATGTATTACACATTCTACCATTTGCCTTAAGCACTACAAATATCTTTTCTTTTATGAAATTCCAATTTACATCAATACCTTTTTATTATAGTAGATCAAGCACTTTTTGGATTCACCGAAGTTTGCCTTCTATAGGCACATCCTCTTTCACAACGAATCCAAATCCAAACTTTTTTTGATCTCTCAATACCTAAAACTATAATATGAAACTTTCTAATTTCATTAACCTAACCAATTAATAAATTGCATCCATTAAAAATCTCATTCGTATCAAATATTTCACTAGAATTAGTATTAATAGAATATGTATTCTATAATTAATATTCAAAATATGAAATTATAAGGAATACATAAATATAAAATTGAATTATAAAATTTGAGCAAAGATGATTTTTAGGTAACTTATGATGAGGAGATGATGGGGGAGTTGCTTGTCAGAGTTAACCAATGGCGCATGAATTGTTTGTTAGTGTTACCTTTGGACGGATATTTTTTTCTGTCAGAGTTTTCTTTGAACAGGACAATTATCCCAACAAACATGATTTATGAGAGGTACCTTGCCCATTAGGGCAAAAAGTTTGGGGAGAAAATTCCATTACCATTATTTTTCCAACTTCATTTTTTCTTAAAAAAATTGTTGGAATTATAACCATAACCTTTCGCTATATTCATTGTATTCAATGATGAAAAGATTGGATGTTGAGTAATTAATAGAGGAAAAGACCAAGAAACGAAAGTAATAAAAGATGGTCAATTAGTAAACTACACAAATATGAGGTCTAAGTTAGTTAAAAATTTAGGGAAGTGTGAACTCATAATTTTCGGTGTGAATCGATATAGAAATAATTAATATTATATAACGACAATCAATTTGAAGACTTAAACTTATTGCTTACTTTTAGTCACTAGGATTATAATTATATAAAACTTAATATTAAGTTTAAACATCTTCGACTATCGATGACCAAAGATAAGCTCGTTATTTTAGTTTGTATTGTGCAAGCTCGTTATTTTTTACATTTTATCTATGGAGCACATGTTATTTTACAATTTATAATTCAAGTATCTTTTATTACTTAATAGGTCCATCCAACTATTTTTACTAAGTATATAAAATATATTATACTCTTGCATTATATTCCTATTATATCTGCCATTAGGTATGCAATTCCAATATTGAACCAAAATGGGAAACCAAGATGACGACAAATATGAACATTTTTTTTTAAATTTAGGGAGCGGGGACTAAACTGTAAAAAGAAAATTATATATATATTAACAAATTAAATATAATAGATCAAATCTAATAAAATTAAAAGAAAAAATATGAAAAATTTTAAAATTGCATCCTACATTATTTGATATAAACAACGAATAATTTATTTATAAAAAGCATTAATCGGCTAGGTTCAGTACAAATTTCAATACCAAAAAACTATAAAATATTTTAGAAACCAAAAAAACGATAGAGTGTCCTGTCTGTGCTTCACCATCCATCCCTCCACTCCCTTTGCCAATAAATTTATATACAAAAAAAATTATAAATAGCAAATTTTTAATTATAGTATGTTTATAATCGTAAATTAGTTTATAAATTATAATTAATTAATAAGAATGACATAATTTATAATTAGAAACTAATAATTAATATATAGAGATAATAATTATAATTATAAAAAGCAAATTAATAAAATAATATTCATTATAGCCATATATTAATAATTAATAAAAATAATAATTATTATGGGATGACTGTTATGGGATACTACTTCCTATCCGGTAGACAATACAAATACAGGTTTCATCAGTGGAGGACTACGCATCTATATGCGTCAAAAGATCATGGTAGACAAAGAATATTTTTGTCAGACAAAAGTTTGTGTCAAAGTCAAAAGTGTCATCCTGGAAAGAAGTAGGAATCTACTTTAGACTACTTTCGGCAATTGACGTTTTTACCATGGTAAAAGAATAAAGTAAAATTGAAAAAGGGAAAGACAACAAAGGAATATGTGACAAAGACAATCACGTGGATTACTGTAGTTTTCCTAGAATTAACTTTTACTATTTGTACTTTTACCAGTATACTTTTTTGTAGACAATACTGTAGACGGTACTCTTTTTATTGTTTACTTTCGGTGGATTCCCGAATCCACTTTTCAAAATTTGTATGTACCTGAACCCTTCTTCTATATAAGGGGCCTTAGGACTTCATTTGTGGGGGTTGGCATTTGGAGAGGCAAATCCACCCTTGTAAAAGAATCCTCTGTACTTAAATTGAGAATTATCAAATAACACTCCAAAATTCTATTCTATCCTTCCATTTCCCTTTCTTATTTATTTCAAACTGTTTCTCTAACTATCTATCTATCCTCCCTTGTTTTCTTCTTCATCTTCTTCAGGTTGTCCGTTTGTATCCCGAGATCCTTGGCGTATATATATATATATATATATATAATTTTCTTTTTAGAGTTTAGTCCCCACTATCCAAATTATAAAAAAAATATAATTTTCATATTTTTCATCATCCTTGTTTCCCATTTGTGTTCAATACTGGACTTGGATATCTAACAAGAGATAAAATCGGAATATAATGCAACAGTATAATATATTTTATATATTTAGTAAAAATATTTGGATGAACCTATTAAATAACAAAAGATACTCAAATTATAAAGTGTAAAATAAAATGTGCTCCACAGATAAAATGTAAAAAATAACAAGCTTGCACAATGCAAACTAAAATAACGAGCTTCTCCTTGGTCATTGACAGTCGAAGATGTTTCAACTTAATTTTAAGGTTTTTCTGATTATAATACTAATGATTGAAAATAAGTAATAAATTTAACTCTTCAAATCAATCGGTGTTATATAATATTAGATATTACTATATCAGTTCACACAAAAAAAATTATGAGTTTACACTATCCAAAACTCACAATTTTTTTTCACTTTTAACTAACTTAGACCTCTTATTTGTGCAGTTGACCAATCAAGCATCTTTTATTTCTTTGGTTTCTTGGGCTTTTCCTCAATTAATTACTCACCATCCAATTGTTTCATCATTGAATACAATGAATATAGAGAAAGATTATGGCTATAATTCTAACATTTTTTTAGTGAAAATGTAGTCAGCAAAATAATGGTAATGCAATTTTCTCCACAAACTTTTTGACCCTAACGGGCAAGTTACCAATCATAATTCATATTTGTTAGGATAATTCACCTGTTCAAAGATAACTTTGATGGAAAAAAAAAACATCCGTCCAAAGCTAACTCTAACAGACAATTCACGTGCCACGGGCTAACTCTGATGGGCAACTCCCTCATCATCTCCCCATTATAACTTCATAAGTTACCTAAAAATCATCTTTGCTTAAATTTTGTTATTCAATTATATATATGTATATATATGTATATATGTATTCCTTATAATTTCATATTTTGAATATTAAATATAGAATAAATATTCTATTAATACTAATTCTAGCAACTATTTGCTACGGATGAGATTTTTAATAGCTGTAATTTAATAATTGGTTAGGTTAATGAAATTAGAAGGTCTCGTATTATAATTTTAGGTATTAAGAGATTGAAAAAAGTTAGGGTTTGGATTCGTTGTGAAAGAGGATGTGCTTATAGAAGACAAACTTCGATAAATCCAAAAAGTGTCCGATCTACCAAGACCAAAAATTGTTGTTGTAAATTGGAATTTAGGAGAAGAAAAGATATTTGCAGTGCTTAAAACTAATGGTAGAATGTATAATACAAATTCAACATGTAATTATCGGTATTTGCTAGCATTTAAATTTGTTGCCTATGTGCACAAGGACCGGAATGAGGACGATCACATAAAGAAACGCGAAAACATCACTTACGAAAAATATAGAAAACAAGGATGACAAAAAGCGCGAACAAATATATCAAATCTACTAAAATTTAAAAAAATTGAAAAATATTAGCTATATTAGTTAGTTTTAATTATAAATAATTTTTGGGTAAAAAAACTAATTAAAAAATTCTAATTTCAATTTAAAATTTAAAAAATTTTAAAAGAAAAAATTTTTTTCAAGACATTTACGTGATCGAAACGTTACCGAAGCGACATTTTCACGCATCAAACATTGTCGCAGCAAAGTTTGTAAGATGCTTTCTTATTGCATTTTAAATGAGGGCATAAACAAACAAGGATAAGAGCATCAGGCTCCATCCTAGGATTCACATCACATCTAATTAAAAAAGTTCCTTAACCACGACACACTCATGAGATAAGTGCAATTCTTACCTGTATGCTAATATCATCTTTATAAATGTCTTACAAGCAATCTTTTCTTTGGACATCCGATGATAATACTTCATCGAGATTCGGGAAAAGCATTCATACAAATGTACCATCCTCAATAATAGACATACAATATTTTTATATGATATAATTCTATAATATTTATCTTCTAATTAATCTGTTGTTTATATAATAATTTTTCCTTTAAGAATATTTATTAATCATTTAATTTTTATATAGAATTTTATATTTGTAATCATAAATTTACAATTATAATAAATATTTTTAATTAATTACTTACTTGAAATTTTTATTACTAATATGTCATTTATTAATTATTGATAATAACAATAATATTATTTTTATAAATTTTTATTCTATCAATATAATTATGATTATTTTTAATTATTGTTATTATTATGTATGTTGATTATTGGTTTAAAGTTTGATTAATACAATTATTATTATTATACACAGTTGGACGAACCTATTAAATAACAAAAGATACTCTAATTATAAAGTGTAAAATAAAATGTGCTCCATAGCTAAAATGTAAATATTAACGAGCTTGCACAATGCAAACTAAAATAACGAGCTTCTTCTTGGTCATTGACACTCAAAGTTCTTTAAACTTAATTTTAAGGTTTTGCTGATTATAATACTAATGATTAAAAATAAGTAATAAATTTAACTCTTCAAATCGATTGGAGTTATATAATATTAATTATTACTATATCAGTTCACACCGAAAATTATGAGTTCACACTTCCCAAAACTCAATTTTTTTCATTTTTAACTAACTTAGACCTCTTATTTATGCAGTTGACCATCAACCATCTTTTATTTCTTTCGTTTCTTGGGCTTTTCCTCAATTAATTACTCAACATCCATTTTTCTTATCATTGAATACAATGAATACAGAGAAAGATTATGGTCATAAGTTGGAAAAATAATGGTAATGTAGTTTTCTCCCCAAACTCTTTGGCCCTAACGGGTAAGTTACCAGTCATAATCCATATTTATTGGGATAATTCAACTGTTTAAAGATAACTCTGATAGAAAAAGACATTTGTCCAGAGGTAACTCTAACAGACAATTCACCCACGACTGGTTAACTCTGATGGGTAACTCCCCCATCATCTCCCCATCATAACTTCATAAGTTACCTAAAAATCATCTTTGCTTAAATTTTATTATTCAAATTTATATTTATATATTCCTTATAATTTCATATTTTGAATATTAATTATAGAATACATATTCTCTTAATACTAATTATAGTGAACTATTTGCTATGGATGAGATTTTTAATAGTTACAATTTATTAATTGATTAGGGTAATGAAATTAGAAGGCCTCATATTATAGTTTTAGGCATTGAGAGATTTAAAGTTAGGGTTTAGATTCGTTGTGAAAGAGGATGTGCTTATAGAAGGCAAACTTTGGTGAATCCAAAAAGTGCCAAATATACCGTGACCAAAAAGTAGTGTTATAAATTGGAATTACGTAGAAGAAATGATATTTGCAGTGGTTAAGGTTAATGGTAGAATGTGTATATATATTCAACATGTAATTTTCGGTACTTGCTAGCATTTAAATTTGTTGCATTCGTGCACAGGGACAGGAATGAGGACGATGATGGATAGAAACGCGAAAACGTTACTTATGAAAAATTTTAAAAACTGGGATGGCAAAAAGCGTAAACAAATATATCAAATCTACTAAAATTTTAAAAAATTTAATAATTAATAGCTATATTAGATAATTTTAATCGTAAATAATTTTTTAGTAAAAAAATTAATTATATAATTCTAATTTTAATTTTAAAATTAAAAAAAATTAAAAGAAAGAAATATGATCAAGACATTTTCGTGATCAAAACGTTACGGAACCGACATTTCCGCGCATCAGACACTGTTGCAACAAAGTTTGTAAGATGCTTTCATATTACTTTTTAAATGAGGGCATAAACAATCAAGGATAAGAGCATCAGGCTCCATCCTAGGATTCACGTCTCATGTAATGAAAAAAGTTCCTTAGCCACGACACACTCATGAGACAAGTGCTTTTCTTTCCTATCTGCTAATATCATCTTTCTACATGTCTTACAATTTACAAGCACTCTTCTCTTTGGACATTTGATGGTAACACTTCATCGAGATTCAGGAAAGCTTTCATATGAATGTACCATCCTCAGTAATGGACATATAGTATTTTTATAAGATATAAGTCTATTATATTTATCTTCTAATTAATCTGTTGTTTATATAATTACATTTCCTTTAAGCATATTTATTAATTATTTAATTTTTATATATATTTTTATATTTGTAATCATTAATTTACAATTATAGTAAATATTTTTAATTAATTATTTACTGATAATTATTATTACTAATATGTTATTTATTAATTATTGATAATAATGATTAATATTATTTTTATAAATCTTTATTCTATGACTATATTTATTATTTTTATTAATTCTTATTATTATTATTATTATTATTATTATTATATATGTTGATTATTGGTTTATAATTTGATTAAATTTTTTTTATTAATGATAATTAATAAATATAACTAATATTATTCCTGTCAAATATATATTGATTCTTATATTCAACAATATTTGTAATAATTATATAATTATTATTATGATTAGTATTATTCTTCCAAACATTATATTAATTATTAAAATTAATAGATTTAGTTTTTATAAATAAATAATAACGATGATTAAAAATATTTTTATTAATTATTAATATATGGCTATAATGAATATTATTTTATTAATTTGCTTTTTATAATTATAATTATTATCTCTATATATTAATTATTAGTTTCTCATTATAAATTATGTCATTCTTATTAATTAATTATAATTTATATACTAATTTACGATTATAAACATACTATAATTAAAAATTTGCTATTTATAAATTTTTTTTGTATTATAATTTATTAGCGAAGGGAGTGGAGGGATGGATGGGAAGCACGGACAGGACACTCTATCTTATTTTTGGTTTCTAAAATATTTTATAGTTTTTTGGTATTGAAATTGGTACTAAACCTAGCCGATTAACGCTTTTTATAAATAAATTATTCGTTGTTTATATCAAATAATGTAGGATGCAATTTTAAAATTTTTCATATTTTTTCTTTTAATTTTATTAGATTTGATATATTATATTTAATTTGTTAATATATATATATATACATATATATAATTTTCTTTTTACAGTTTAGTCCCCGCTCCCTAAATTTAAAAAAAATGTTCATATTTGTCGTCATCTTGGTTTCCCATTTTGGTTCAATATTGGAATTGCATACGTAATGGCGGATATAATAGGAATATAATGCAAGAGTATAATATATTTTATATACTTAGTAAAAATAGTTGGATGGACCTATTAAGTAATAAAAGATACTTGAATTATAAATTCTAAATTAAAATGTGCTCCATAGATAAAATGTAAATAATAACAAGCTTGCACAATACAAACTAAAATAACGAGCTTATCTTTGGTCATCGATAGTCGAAGATGTTTAAACTTAATATTAAGTTTTATATAATTATAATCCTAGTGACTAAAAGTAAGCAATAAATTTAACTCTTCAAATTGATTGTCATTATATAATATTAAATATTACTATATCAGTTCACGCCGAAAATTATGAGTTCACACTTCCCAAAACTAAATTTTTTTCACTTTTAACTAACTTAGACCTCTTATTTGTGCAGTTGACCATCAACCATCTTTTATTTCTTTCATTTCTTGGGCTTTTCCTCAATTAATTACTCAACATCCATTTTTTTTTATCATTGAATACAATGAATATAGAGAAAGATTATGGTCATAATTTTAACAATTTTTTTTTAACAAAAATGATGTCAGAAAAATAATGGTAATGTACTTTTCTCCCCAAACTCTTTGGCCCTAGCGGGCAAGTTACCAGTCATAATCCATATTTATTGGATAATTCAACTGTTTAAAGATAACTCTGATAGAAAAAGACATTTGTCCAAAGGTAACTCTAACAGACAATTCACCCACGACTGGTTAACTCTGATGGGTAACTCCCCCATAATCTCCCCATCATAACTTCATAAGTTACCTAAAAATCATCTTTGCTTAAATTTTATTATTCAAATTTATATTTATGTATTCCTTATAATTTCATATTTTGAATATTAATTATAGAATACATATTCTCTTAATACTAATTCTAGTGAACTATTTGCTATTGATGAGATTTTTAATAGCTACAATTTATTAATTGATTAGGGTAATGAGATTGGAGGGTCTCATATTATAGTTTTAGGCATTGAGAGATTTAAAGTTAGGGTTTAGATTCGTTGTGAAAGTGGATGTGCCTATAGAAGGCAAACTTTGGTGAATCCAAAAAGTTCCAAATATACCGTGACCAAAAAGTAGCGTTATAAATTGGAATTTCGCAGAAGAAATGATATTTGCAGTGGTTAAGGCTAATGGTAGAATGTGTAATACATATTCAACATGTAATTGTCGGTACTTGCTAGCATTTAAATTTGTTGCGTTCGTGCACAGGGACAGGAATGAGGACGATGATGGATAGAAACGCGAAAACGTTACTTATGAAAAATTTTAAAAACTGGGATGGCAAAAAGCGTAAACAAATATATCAAATCTACTAAAATTTTAAAAAATTTAAAAATTAATAGCTATATTAGATTATTTTAATTGTAAATAATATTTTAGTAAAAAAATTAATTATATAGTTCTAATTTTAATTTTAAAATTAAAAAAAATTAAAAGAAAGAAATATGATCAAGACATTTTCGTGATCGAAACGTTACGGAACCGACATTTCCGCGCATCAGACACTGTTGCAACAAAGTTTCTAAGATGCTTTCATATTACTTTTTAAATGAGGGCATAAACAATCAAGGATAAGAGCATCAGGCTCCATCCTAGGATTCACGTCTCATGTAATGAAAAAAATTCCTTAGCCACGACACACTCATGAGACAAGTGCCTTTCTTTCCTATCTGCTAATATCATCTTTCTACATGTCTTACAACTTACAAGCACTCTTCTCTTTAGACATCTGATGGTAACACTTCATCGAGATTCGGGAAAGCTTTCATATGAATGTACCATCCTCAGTAATAGACATATAGTATTTTTATAAGATATAATTCTATTATATTTATCTTCTAATTAATCTGTTGTTTATATAATTACATTTCCTTTAAGCATATTTATTAATTATTTAATTTTTATATAGATTTTTATATTTGTAATCATTAATTTACAATTATAGTAAATATTTTTAATTAATTATTTACTGATAATTATTATTACTAATATGTTATTTATTAATTATTGATAATAATGATTAATATTATTTTTATAAATTTTTATTCTGTCACTATTATTATTATTTTTATTAATTGTTATTATTATTATTATATATGTTGATTATTGGTTTATAATTTGATTAAATTTTTTTTATTAATGATAATTAATAAATATAACTAATATTATTCCTGTCAAGTATATATTGATTCTTATATTCAACAATATTTGTAATAATTATATAATTATTATTATGATTAGTATTATTCTTCCAAACATTACATTTATTATTAAAATTAATAGATTTTGTTTTTATAAATAAATAATAACTATGATTAAAAATATTTTTATTAATTATTAATATATGGCTATAATGAATATTATTTTATTAATTTGCTTTTTATAATTATAATTATTATCTCTATATATTAATTCTTAGTTTATCATTATAAATTATGTCATTCTTATTAATTAATTATAATTTATAAACTAATTTACGATTATAAACATACGATAATTAAAAATTTGCTATTTATAAATTTTTTTTGTATTATAATTTATTAGCGAAGGGAGTGGAGGGATGGATGGTGAAGCACAGACAGGACACTCTATCGTATTTTTGGTTTCTAAAATATTTTATAGTTTTTTGGTATTGAAATTGGTACTGAACCTAGCCGATTAATGCTTTTTATAAATAAATTATTCGTTGTTTATATCAAATAATGTAGGATGCAATTTTAAAATTTTTCATATTTTTTCTTTTAATTTTATTAGATTTGATATATTATACTTAATTTGTTAATATATATATAAATAAATAAATTATATATATATATATATTTTTTTTTTTCTTTTTACAGTTTAGTCCCCGCTCCCTAAATTTAAAAAAAATGTTCATATTTGTCGTCATCTTGGTTTCCCATTTTGGTTCAATATTGGAATTGCATACCTAATGGCGGACATACTAGGAATATAATGCAAGAGTATAATATATTTTATATACATAGTAAAAATAGTTGGATGGACCTATTAAGTAATAAAAGATACTTGAATTATAAATTGTAAAATAAAATGTGCTCCATAGATAAAATGTAAATAATAACGAGCTTGCACAATACAAACTAAAATAACGAGCTTATCTTTGGTCATCGATAGTCGAAGATGTTTAAACTTAATATTAAGTTTTATATAATTATAATCCTAGTGACTAAAAGTAAGCAATAAATGTAACTCTTCAAATTGATTGTCATTATATAATATTAAATATTTCTATATCGATTCACACCGAAAATTATGAGTTTACACTTCCCCAAATTTTTAACTAACTTAGACCTCATATTTGTGTAGTTTACCAATTGACCATCTTTTATTACTTTTGTTTCTTGGTCTTTTCCTCAATTAATTACTCAACATCCAATCTTTTCATCATTGAATACAATGAATATAGGGAAAGGTTATGGTTATAATTCCAACAATTTTTTTTAGCAAAAATGAAGTTGGAAAAATAATGGTAATGGAATTTTCTCCCAAACTTTTTGCCCTAACGGGCAAGGTACCTCTCATAAATCATGTTTGTTGGGATAATTGTCCTGTTCAAAGAAAACTCTGACAGAAAAAAATATCCGTCCAAAGGTAACACTAACAAACAATTCACGCGCCATTGGTTAACTCTGACAGGCAACTCCCCCATCATCTCCTCATCATAAGTTACCTAAAATTCATCTTTGCTTAAGTTTTATAATTCAATTTTATATTTATGTATTCCTTATAATTTCATATTTTGAATATTAATCATAGAATACATATTCTATTAATACTAATTCTAGTGAAATATTTGATACGAATGAGATTTTTAATGGATGCAATTTATTAATTGGTTAGGTTAATGAAATTAGAAAGTCTCGTATTATAGTTTTAGGTATTGAGAGATCATAAAAAGTTTGGATTCGGATTTGTTGTGAAAGAGGATGTGCCTATAGAAGGCAAACTTCGGTGAATCCAAAAAATGCTTGATCTACTGTAATAAAAAGGTATTGATGTAAATTGGAATTTCATAAAAGAAAAGATATTTGTAGTGCTTAAGGCAAATGGTAGAATGTGTAATACATATTCAACATGTAATTGTCGATATTTCCTAGCATTTAAATTTGTTGCCTGCGTGCATAGGGACTGTAATAAGGACGATGACCGAAAAGAGGCGGAAATGTCATTTATGAAAAATTTAGAAAATGGGGATGACAAAAAGCGTAAAAAAGTATATATATTTAAAAACATATATCTAATCTACTAAAATTTAAAAAAAATGAAAATTACTATTTATATTAGTTAATAATATATGGTTATAATGAATATTATTCTATTGATTTACTTTTTTTTTAATTATAATTAATATCTCTATATATTCATTATTAGTTTATCATTATAATTTATTTCATCCTTATTAAATAATTATAATTAATAAAATAACTTACAATAATAAACATAATATAATTAAAAATTTGCTATTTATATTCTAAGTTAGTATCATATTTTGTTAATGCCGGGAGTGGAGGGATGGATGGTGAATTTCGGTCTCTAAAAATATTTAAATTTGTGTTTTTATATTGGAATTAGTACTAAAGGATCTGATTAATTTTTTTATAAAAAAAATTATTCGTTGCTTATATCAACAAATATAGGTAATAATTTTAAGATTTTTTTTATGTTTTTTATATTAGTTGATTTGATCTATTTTTTTGAAATATATATATACATATACATACACATATATATGTATATGTATCTGTATATATATATTTATATATATTATTTTTTTTACAGTTTATTTACTCCTCGTTTTCTATATTTTTTTTAAAAAAAAATTGTATTTTTCTCCATTATCGTTTCCCATTTTGGTTCAATACTGGGTTTGGATACCTAATGAAGGATACAATAGGAATATAATGCAATAGAATAAGATATTTTATGTATTTTTTGAAAATAGTAGGATGAACCTATTAAGTAATAAAAGATACTCAGATTATAAAGTGTAAAATAAAATGTGCTCCACAGATAAAAAGTAAATAATAACGAGCTTGCACAATGCCTACTAAAATAACAAGCTTCTCTTTTGGCATTGACAGTCGAAGATATTTAAACTTAATTTTAAGGTTTTTCTAATTATAATCCTATGATTAAAAATAAATAAGAAATTTAATTCTTCAAATTGATAGGTGTTATATAAAATTAAATATTATTATATTGGTTCACACCCAAAATTATGAGTTCACACTTCTCAAAAATCTTTTTTATTCATTTTTGAACTAATTTAGACCTCATATTTGTGCACTTGACCAATCGTCCATCTTTTATTTCTCTCTTTTTTGGTCTTTTCCTCAACTAATCACTCAACATCCAATTCTTTCATAATTGAATACAATGAATATAGAGAAAGATTATACTTCTAATTTTTTTTATTGCAAAAATAAGTGGACGGAATAATATTAATGCAATTTTCTCCCCATAGTTTTTGGAGCTGATGTGCAAGTTACTCGTAATAATTCATATCTAATGGGTTAATACACTTGTTGAAAAACAACTCTAACGTAAAAAATATATGTCCAAAGGTAACTCTAATAGGCAATTTACCCGCCAAAAGTTAATTTTGATGGGCAACTCTACTGTTAACTCCCCATCATACGTTACCCAAAAATCTTCTTTGGTTAAATTTTATTATTCAAATTTATATTTATGTATTCCTTATAATTTTATATTTTGAATATTAAATATAGAATACATATTGAATTAGTACTGATTGTAGGGGATTATTTGCATTAAAATTTTTATTTATCATTAAAATTAATAGTCTTTATATTGATTAATTAATAATAACTATGATTAAAAATATATTTATTAATTATCAATATATATAATGAATATTATCCTATGAATTTTCTATTTATAATTATAATTAGTATCATTAATTATTCATTATTAGTTTATCATTAAAATTAATACTCTTTGTTTTTTTAATTAATAAAAACTATGATTAAAAATGTTTTTATTAATTATTAATATATATAATGAATATTATTCTATTAACTTTCTATTTATAATTAATAATTAATATCTTAATTATTAATTATTAGTTTATCATTATTATTAATGTTATTCCTATTAATTATTTATAATTAATAACCTAATTTACAATTAAAACATACTATAATTAAAAATTTGCTATTTATAACCTTAGTTAGTGTCATGTTTTATTAATGAAGGGAGTGGAAGGGTGGATGGTGAAGCACGTAAAGGATACTCTAGTGTATTTTTGGTTTCTAAAATATTTAAAATAAATTTTGGTATTGGAATCGGTACTGAAAATGTCCGATTAATTTTTTTATGAAAATTTATTCATGGCTTATATCAACTAATTTAGGTTGTACTTTTAAGATTTTTCTTTTTTTTTTCCTTTTAATTTTAGTAGATTTGATCTATTTATATTGTTTCTTTTTAAAGTTTATTTTGTCCTCGCTTTTGGATTTTTTTTAAAAACAATTTCAATTTTTTTTCCACCATAGTTTCTCATTTTGGTTCCATACTAGGGTTTCATACCTAGTGAGGGATATAATTGGAATATAATGCAAGAGTATAAGATATTTTATATATTTAGTATACACAGTAAGATGAACCTATTAAGTAATAAAAGATACTCAAATTATAAAGTGTAAAATAAAATGTGCTCCATAGATAAAATGTAAATAATAACAAGCTTATATAATGCATACTAAAATAACGAGCTTCTCTTTTGTCATTAACTACCGAAGATATTTAAAATTGATTTTAAGGTTTTGCTAATTATAATCTTAATGATTAAAAGTAAATAATAAATTTAATTCTTTAAATTAATATGTGTTGTATAATATTAAATATTGTTATATAGATTCACATCCAAACTTATGAGTTCACACTTCTGAAAACTCAATTTTTTTTCATTTTTAACTAATTTAGACCTTTATTTTTTCACTTGACCAATCATCCATCCGTTGTTTATCTCTTCTGTGTTTTGTCTTTTTCTCAATTAATTACACAACATCTGATTTTTTTAACATTAAATACAATGAATATAGAGAAAGATTATAATTCTAACGAGTTTTTTTAAGCAAAAATGAAGTTGACGAAATGACTGTAATGCAATTTCCTCCCCATAGTTTTTGGGTCTGATAGGTAAGTTACCCATCACAGTTCATATCTGATGGGATAATTCACTTGTTTAAAAACAACTCTAGCAGGAAAAACACTGGTCCAAAAGTAAGTCTGACGGGCAACTCACCCATCAACTCCCTATGAGAAGTTACCCAAAATTCCTTTTCCCATAAATTTTATTATTTAATTTTATATTTTTTTATACCTTATTATTTCATGTCGTGAATATTAATTATGGATTACATATTCCATTAATACTGATTGAAGTGAATTATTTTCTACGAATGAGATTTTTAATAATTGCAATTCATTAATTTGTTAGGTTAAAGAAATTAGAATGTCACATAATATAGTTTTAGTTATTGAGAGATCGAAAAAATGTAGGGTTTGGATTCGTTGTGAAAGAGGATATGCGTGTAGAAGAGAACCTTTACTGAATTAAAAAAGTGTTTGATCCACCGTGACCAAAAAGTATGGTTGTAAATTTAGGATTTATGGTGTGGTGGTTTGAGACTAATGGTAGAATGTTGAATGCATAATCAAAGACTAGGTAGGTATTTGCAAGCGTATTTATTTACTTGTCGATAATCTTCAAAAGAATGTAGCATGTTGCATGAGCTAACACAAATAAATATCAAACGAAGAGAGATTATCTACAAGTTGAAAATGGGTGATGGAGAGAATACTACAACACTTAAGACAATCCACAATGCTAGACATAAGTTCAAGGTACAAAGTCTAATGGGGTTTACAATTATGCAATAGTTATTACACTTTATGGAAACCAACACATACAGTTCATGGCATTGTCCATTGTAAGACTTTGATATGTTTAGTGATATTATATTTGTGCACCTGGATTCTATTATTTTGTTGCATGCATTTTCATATGTCATTTGTTTGGATTGCACATATAAACTAATAAGTACAACATTTATTTCTTATAGGTTGTTGGTTGTATGTTTAGTGGTACTAATCTTACCATTGCCTTGGCATTTATGATACAGGAAAAGAAAGATAACTATGAGTGGCTACTTGATAAAGTAAAGAGATTGATAGAGTCATATAAACCAAATGTGGTATCACTAGGGCTGTTAACAAATCAAATTGGTTCACAAGCCAACTCAACTCGGTTAGTTAATGGCTTAGCTCTGCTCGCTTGATTAGGTTAACAAATCAATTTCAAACCATGATCTTAGGCTCATTTATTAAATGAGCCAAACTCAAGCTAAGGTTGGCTCGAATCATTAGCTTATAAACTAGCTTGGCTCAAACTTGGGTCGAATTCGGCTCATTTATAGGCTTATTTTCTCTTTCATCAAATAAGTTTTGAGAATATATAAAGCACTCTGATTTAGTAATAACTCTTGATCATAAAAAATTAAATTAAAATTAAAAATAACCTTATGATTCAAAAGTCATAACTTGACTTTGTATGTCGGTTGGTTAATATTACAAAAATTATTCTCATAAGTTATTTTTTAATTTTTTTATAACTAAAACACAGTGTTTTATTTTTTTATAATATAATATTTGAAAAAACGATAAAACACACGGTAAGATTAGAAATTAAAATTTTGAATCACGTGAATAGTATTTCATGAATTAATCTATTCCATATTATTCTAGTTTTCAACTTCTCGTCTCATTAATAAAAGTTTGAAGGATAAAAAAAATTACAAAATTTAGTAAATACTAAATAAAGTATTAGTGTGTAGTGTATTTTTCCGCCCATTTTTCTCTAATTCTCAATTTTCCCTTCTCCATTCCCCCTCTCAAAATTTGAATCTTGATTTTGCTTTGGTTTTATTTTGATTAAAAAAAATTGTGTAAAAACTAAAAAAATAAATATTTTGATTAAAAAATCAGCTAGAATATTAAATGAGCCAAAAAAATATTAAACCAAATCCCACCACTAGTTGAGTCTCCCACGCTCGGCTCTCTCGGATGGTTGGATCTTCGGTCTCTCGACTCTCTCTAGTCACCACTGAAGTGAAGAATCTGAAGAGTCTTCAGCTTCTCCACTCTTCAAATTCTCACCATCATTTTGTTTGTCTCCATTTCCACTCTAGAGTCTAGACTCAAGATACCATACCTCCCTCTAGCTCCAACCTTAGTGGCTCCTCCATCTCTAATCTCACCGCCCATAGCTCATGGCCAATGTAGCCTAACGCCTCGCCCTCACCTTTTATGGCCTTGGCCCTTGCCATTCGCCTGCCACTTGCCCTTTGCCATTCACCACTGTCATTGATAGTTGCCTTGTCTATTGGCTAACTCACCAACTCCTTCCTCTAGCCAAGTCTCCACTAGTCCCCTCACCCCTCACCAAGTCTCCCCTCGATTTGCCTCATAGGTCTCACAACCGAGGTCCTTGAGACTCTCGAATATCCACTTGGTGGTTGACATTAATATCCCCTCACCATGTCACCCTCGGTCTACACACCCGCCCATAGCCCACAGGCCACCCAAATCTCCTACTTTTGAATCTGTCTATTCCTAACTCTACTATGTCTGGGTGATATATTGTATAGGTATATTTTATTATTGATTTTCATTTTCAAATTTGTTTGATAAGTCTTCATTTTACTCATCCATAGATATATAATGACGAATGATGATTGGCATTATACCATACTATGGCATGCGGCTTGTGGTGTTGAATTAAAAACCAAATTGAGGTTGCACATTTGTAATGTTAACATTTGACTATTTATTTTGCGCTCATTGTGGCTCTTGTGTTTTTAGTATTGTAGAATTGTAGAAAATTATGGTCTTGATGATGTAATGTAATTTTGATCTTATTTGTGCATGATAATGGTTGTTGGCCATTGCAAAATGGAGGTTTAGGCTTTGTGAATTTCTTTCTTTATCATATTATCCTATTGTACAACATGGATTTTGGTATTTGTCTTTATATTGTTTGAGCCCTTAGTTTCTTGATTGTTCTGATTGTGTATAAAAAATATTTTGAGAAAGAATTTTATAAGATTATGAAATGATAAAAGTAGATAGTGGATGAATAGAGGGTTAAATTAGGAGGACATTATTCAAAGGGAGAATATAGATAATATTTTATTATCAAACTAAACTTGTGTGGGGCGGGGCTAGTCAAGATGTTAGGAGATAAAATTAATAGAAGAAAGATCAATACATAAATTATATATTTGAGTAAACTAAAGTTGTAGTTTATTTTTTTCATCATATTATCTTTCAATAGGTTTTATCAATTTTGAGGAAAATTATTGATAATTTGAAATGACTTAAGTTATGGCTTGTTTAGATTAAGGTTAATTGGGGTGAGGGTAATTATTATGATGTTTCTTTATGTTTTTTAGATTTTGATTATTTATGATGTATTATATGCTAGGTTGGAGATGTTTTCAAGATCTTGTAGTTGAAAATATCATTAAAATACTTGGTAAGTAACTAGTAGCACTCTTCCTACTGATGTATTATATGATGTTCTATTTTGATTAAAAAAACAATGGTTGTGTTTATTAGTTATTCATAGTTTTATGTGTTATTTTTGCTCCTACCTACTGCTAACTAGTGTTTCTTTTTGTTGTTTTTAGTTCAGAATTTTAATTATGTTAAATTTGGTAACTTCTGATTTTTATTCTAAATAAGCATCTGGATCCCCTATATCATCACCATCTACATCAACAAAAAGTCCAAAAATGGTAGATGACCCTAATACATTTGAAGTTCCCAAAGATACTTACATTAGTGATCATGATTTGGAGCCTTCCAATGAGCTTGATGAAGAGGTTGATGAGTAGATTAATGAGGAGTAGGTGGTGAATAATGAAAATAAAGATGATGATAACGAGTGTGCAATTAAGAACAAGGTTCTCTAGAAAACTTCATATGTTTGAGAATAGTTTGAAGTGGTTACTTTAAAACGTGGGACCAAAGAGGGTAAATGCAAGTATTGTCATAAAAATTTATCAATTCATCCTGGGGGTGTAACAAGTCATTTTATGAGGCATTTGGAGTGATGTACTAGCCTACCATATAAAAAAACAAAGGGCATTATCTCTTTCTAAGTCCACTAGTGTTAGTGTTGCTCTTTTATTTAGATATGATCATGAAAGGTGATGGAAATATGTGCTCATATGATACTCATGCATGAATATCTATTTAAAATGATGGAACATTTTGGGTTTAATGAAATATTTTAGGCCATCTCTTATAACTATTAATGGATTATTTGTTATTTTTCCAAGGATATGTGTCTTATAGTTTATGAAGTTAAAAAGAAGGTAAATAAAATTCTAAATGATGCTAATAAGATCAACATAGGGATTAGATCTTTTGAAATATGATGTCCAAAAAATTCATTATATGGCTCATGTTGGGTTATTTTTGGATTAGGTTATTTTAGTTTTAGTTATTTTGGATGAGTGTTCTTATCTCATTAGCTAAATTTGGATTGATTTCGAACTGGTTTGGGTTCTTTTGAATTTAGGGTTGAGATTGAATTTTAATTTTGGAATTCTTGATTATTTAGCCAAATCATTTGGGTCTTGCCAAAATTTTCAAGTCTAACCCTACTCACATGTATGAAATCTTATTATACAATATGTTATAAAAAAATAAGATAATTTATAGATCTATCACATTACCTAATATAATCATAACCCTTTAATATTTTCTGTTAAATTGTAGAAAAATAACTACATCACTGATTTTGACTATGCCATCTAGACCAGATGGATTTGAGGTTTACAATGACATGTCAAAGCATGAGCTTGGTTGTGTATTAATGTAACATGGTAAGGTAGCGGCGTACGTCTCTCATTAATTGAAGCTGCACAAGTAGAACTACTCGATGCATGACTTGGAGTTGGCAGGAATCATGTTCGGGCTAAAGATTTGGAGGCATTATCTATATGGAACTTAGTGCAAAGTCTTCACTTATCATAAGGGCCTCATGTACATATTCACTTAGAATGAGTTGGATATGAGGTAGAGGATCTAGCTAGATTTGGTGAAGAATTATGATAAGGGTAAGGCCAACATCTTTGCAGATGTCTTGAGTAGAAATATGTTACACTCATTGAGTGTTTGTGTGGTAGCTAGTTGGTTGTTGGAGACGCTTGTTCATATTGGGATAGAGGTGATCTAGCATAATGACCTAGAGGTCTGAATGTGTGCCCTAACGATTACATTAATGGTTTTCAATGAGATTTGAGTGGGATAACCTAGGAAGGTTGAGCTCAAGAAGATTCGATAGAAGATTCAGGATAGTCGAGCTAAGGGCTTTCAGATATATAAGGATGGTAGTAATAGATATAGAGGTCATTAAAGTGTACCTTAAAGTTGTGCTGATCTAAAGTGCTAAATTTTAGAAAATGTTCATTATACTCCACATTTCATCAACCTAAGAGAGGATAAGTTGTATAAAGAGATGAAGAAGATCTAATGGTGGCTTCACATGAAGTGAGAGGTTGTAGAGTTTGTGTCAAGATGTTGAACATGCTAGAAATTCAAGATCGAGAACTTGAGAATTGTAGGTTTAGTTTAGCTCTTAGTAATTCCGGAATAGAAGTAGGACTCCATCTTGATAGATTTTTGTGATTGGGCTACCAAGGATTCATAGCGGGACCAACACAATTAGAGTGATCAGTGACAGGTTGACTAAATCAGTAGTGTTTGAGCATATAAAGTTGACTTGGAGTATGGATCAGCTAGTTGATTCTTTTATTAGGTTTGTGATGAGTAGGCATGGTAGACCAACCAACATAATCTATTATCAGGATTCGAGATTCTTTTTGTAATTCTAGGGGAAGTTATAGGAGGCTATGGACATGAGATTAAAGATGAGTACCCCCTTCCAGCTAGCTATAGACGGACATACAGAGAGGCCTATTAAAACAGTCAAGGACATGTTACAATATTATGTTTTGGACATTTGGGTAATTGGAATGAGTGTCTACACTTAGTTATGTTCTTATACAACAATAGTTATCATGCTAGCATAAGGATGCCATCCTTTGAGGCACTATATGGACGTAAGTGTCGGACACCCTTGTGTTGGAGTGACATCAGTGAGACTATGCTATTGGTAGGATGAGAGTAGCTCAGAGTCACCAAAAAAGCTACACTGATCAAAGGTGCCATAGTGATAAGGATTTTGTTGAGGGCTTCACCCACCAAAGGAGTACAAAGATTTGCTGTTGGAGATGCATTAGTCCTTACAAGACCATTGATAAAGATGGCAAGGTTGCATATCACTTAGCAATTCTACCAAAGTTGACCCGAGTTTATAACATCTTTCACATATCCCAACTGAGGAAGTACATCTCATATTAGTCCCACGTGATCAGACAAGACGTAGTTGAGCATGAAGACTCTTTATCCAATGAGGAGAGGCCTTTGTGGATTTTTAACACCAAGATTCGATAGACCTGGACAAGCTTAGTCCCACTAGTGAAGATTCTTTGGAGCCGTCATGTAGTAGAAGAAGTAGCCTGGGTGACCAAGAATGATATGTGTGAGTTGCATCCTGAGCTATTCATAAGAGGCGTGTTAGGCATTGAGTTCTCTCTCCTTTAAGGGGTTAGTTCCCATTAACATAGTTGCAACCCAGGTAGAGTTAACTGCTGAGATTACCTTCCTTACATCTTTATTCTCTACTTTCCTAACCTTGAATTTTGGCTTTAGAGATAAAGTATCTTTTAAGGGGCTAGTGATGTAATACCTCAAATATTAGTAAAAATCTAATCCCAAATAATTAGTATCTTAACTAAATTCTAACATCTAAACATTTATGTTTCTATCCTACCCTAATTCTTTGATATTAAATCTTAGTCTAACCCTAAACTTCATTTCAAATTAATAATATTTTTCTCAACTTAAACTTAAAACAAAATTTTTAATAATTAATGTATCTCATTATCTTAATCTAAAATATATAACCTAAATCAAAACCTTAACCTTTTCTTCTTTCCCTTATTCTTTCCCCACCTACCATTTGAAAACCATCTCCCATCCTTGCTTCCTTCCTCTTATGTGCAAAGCCCTCTTATCTAAACCGTACCCCTGCTATGGTAAGGGGTGTTTAATGCATTAGGTTAGTAATGGTTTATATAACCCAACCCATGAAAATATAAATATGGGTTAGATGGGATATATTAGTATTTTGTAAAAGTTCCTGTGGATTAACCCATGGTGGGTCATAAATTAAGATGGGTTAGCATGGGCTAGCCCACGAGTTGCTATGTATTACCATGGTTTGGTGGATATTACACATATACTATACTAAAATAAATACCACCACAATCCCATTTTAACTGAACCCCAGATGGATCATTTTTGTTTATGCTTTATGCTCCCCTAGACCCAGTCAACTTTGCCTAACCTTATAAAACCCTTTCCTACCCTAAAGTGACATCATTCAGTCCCACCCCGACTTTGTTTGACCCTAACATAGTCTGGCCCAACTTTGGCTCACCTTGACCCAAGTCCACTAAGGCCCGACCAACTAAGACCTAATTGACTCGGTCTGACTCCTCTAAACCGTATGTTATCCTAAATTGATTTCATTTGGCCCCACCTAAGATTTTTTGACCTAGGCCTGGTCTGACCCAACTTCGGCCTAGTTTGACCTGACTCCATCTAGGCCTGCCCCACTTATACCCAATAATTCCTATTTCCACTATGACCCAACCTCACTTCCTCTTATCCAAAAAACACCAAAAAATAAGCTAGTGAGTTCCAAACCTAATCTGATCCATCAAGTTAACCTAAAATGATCCAAACTGATAAATTAACTAGATAAGACCAAGATCTAAAATGAACCAAAATTGACTTGACCAATAAAATAATTTGAAATGACTTGAACTTAAAATTGCCTCAACAAATAAAATAACTCAAAATCACCTAAACTCGAATAACTAAACCCGACCCAACCCATAAATGACCCGCAAAGAAAAAATGATCTACAAATAACTCGAGTAGAGAATATTCTAACCTACTACTACCTGACCCAAACACAAACCATCCAACCAAATTGCCACTTCTAGTTAGAGGTGGTGATAAGTTTTTTTATTCATTGACCCACGATAACCCATGGTTAACCCGTCTAACTTATGATTTATGATGGGTTGGGTTAAAAATTATTAAATATTTACTCCAACCCATCATGAGTTAGACCATGGGTTGCATGGGTTAACATATTATGGGTTGTATTAAACTATGACAACTTATTTGAACACCTCAGGTACAACCCATGACACCTATTCCTTCCATGCCTTCCATGTGTTAATTGGCATAGCCTTACTGGGTGCAATTCTCACCCTCTCCCCTTGAGCATGTATACACACACACACACAGACACAACACATGCACCAAGCCACCCTTTCTCCTTCTCCCTCCATTATTCAATCAAAACATCACCACTAATATAACTTCTTCTCCTCCTTTGCGTTGATAAAATAGCCTAAAAAGCCCACCATTGGTGAGACTAACTAAAGCACCTATACTACCTTTGGTCCCCTTTGCCTTTCTCTCATCCATAGAATTATCCAAAAAAGCAATTCCCACTCTCATATACTGACCCAAATCACCGTAGAGTCCCCCTTTATTTTTTCTCCTGTGTTATGGCAATAATAGTTGAAGCACTACCCCTATCATTTAGCCACAACCATTGCACCATAACCTTCCCCTTTTGAAAACTCCACCACAACCCACAATCTATCTTTGGTAAACCAAAACATAAGAACCCCCCTTCATTTTCTTCCCTTGAATGCAGTAGAAACAACAACAACACAACACTACCACCATCCAGCCACAACAACCGCAATACACCATCACCTTTCGGCTAAACCAATCGTACCACACCTCTAGCTTTGGTTACATCCATCAAAACTCACCCCCTTCTTTGGACATTACCCACAGTGCGCACCATCTAGCAACAACATGTTGTCCTATTGCCACGCCTTTGCTTGGCACTAGTTATCGTTCCTCCTCTCTTGGTAGCATACTTTTTTCTCAAAGCACTTATTTGGCTTGTTTCGATTTTCCTCCATTATTTTGCCCTTCCATTACCTTAATACCTCATTAAGTATGTTGTTTAATCCTAGTGATATTTTATTATGGTTTCTTAGGTGACATCTTTGAGGTTTCGAAAGAGGAAAAATAGGATAAGCGTACTTAGAGGTCGAAGCCCTTTTTGTAAAGATATTTGTTGTTGTCTAGGATTTTTGGTTTCTAGTGTTACATATGATTTTTGTGTTATAACATGTTATTGTTATCATATGTTTAAATTTATGATTTTTGATGCTATGATATGATATCATGTGATAGAAAATAAGTGGAGATTATGTCATATCATTAGCCTATGTTGAAAACCCTTAGTGTGATATATGGCTGTAATATGTGTTAATAAGGTAAGAAAAGTGGGAGATGAGTATTATAAGGTATGTGGTGATAAATGGAGGATTTGGAAATAATGTTATCAAGGCACATAAGATTTGCATGAAATAAGGGCTTTTGTTATTAGTAAGGGCATTTCAGGCAATATGGATTTAATATTGGGATCATGGTATTTTAATGTGTTATATCATCTAAAATATGCCAAGGTATTTATAAGAAATGTTTAGAGTATTTGTGAATTGCCTAAGTTTAATAAAGTATGAGTATAGCTTGATTTAGGAATAACAACCCTATAATAAAAAGGCTATTATCACATATGTGAAATGGTAGAGTTAGACGTTGAATTTAAATATGTTGTTAATATTAGTGTTTTGAAAGTGTATATTGAATCTAGTAATCTTACAAGCCCTATAGAAATGTTATGATGGATTTGTGAAATTAGTGTTTATAAGCTTGATAATAGTAACTCTTGAGATAGGGTTATTATCACATGTGCATGACCTTAGATTTATGCCTTGAAATTAGATTATACTAGTACTAATGATATTTAGGGGAAAAGTAATAATTTCGGTGGATAAAAGAGTAACATAATAAGAGTTATGATAGAAATTTGAAATTGGAGTTTTGGGGAAAATAAGGGTCTTAACACTATAGACCAACCTAAGGATCTTTGTGTTGTGCTCTGCTTGCTTTAAATATAATATGTACTTTCCATATAATCATGAATAAGACATTAATCATTTAAAGTGAAATATCATATGAGCTAGTCCAACGTGTTTTATGGGTCCATTCCACCGAATAATAATAGTGGCCTAAGAGTGTTTTTCCCTAAGAGGTGTATAAATCTATACCATTACATTAATAATAGTTGGGACCTAAACTCAACAAGAAAGATAATAAGATATGAGATAAGTAACCTAATGGATAAATATATTAATGACTTAAAGATGAAGAGTACATGAGTTAGGACTAAGGTGTTGGTTCTATTCCACCGAATGATAATACTGGCTCAGGTGTGTTATCTTTGAAAGGTGTTTTAGACCATTCTACCAATTTAAGAAGATTGACTCAAGAGAATTTTTTCCTAAGAGGTATTTGGTCCATTCCATTGAATGATAATAGTAGCTTAGGTGTGTTTTTCCTGAGAGATGCTTTCAACCATTCTATCAATTTAAAAATAGCGGGGTCCCTAAACCCAATGTAAATAAAAGAATAAAATTTTATATATCTAATAAACTAAGAGACCTAAACCATTGATTACCTTGTGATATTTTATGCATTTTGCTTGTGTACTTATTATCTGATGTGAATTCATGTATTTAAGTGTATCCCTAAGTTGATAGTATTGTCACTTTATTTAGTATGTAGCGTACTGACCAATCTTTTCATGAGTGTTGCTCATTTCCACAAGCAGATGATCCTAATGTTTTTGTGTAGGTCTTTGAGGACCAGTTGGATGATTTTACTACAAATGATGTGTTGTATGGTGTGGAGTGATTATTCTGTACTGGTGGTTTGGGTGAATAGTCATGTTATTCGGATGATGGTTTACTTAGATACCTTTTTAGACTCTTAGATCCATGGTATCCCTTTTGTTTGTATTTTATCATTGTACTCAAAGTAGATCTTCAAACTCATGTTTGTATTTATAAATTTTTCTCTTTTTTATATTTATCTTGGTTGAAATTTTAATGGTTGTAGCCTTATAATTGATGTGAGGATGGTAGGGTAACACATAAAATGATTTTTTTTAGTAGTAAACTTTATGGTGTATATTAACTATTCATGTAACCTACATTTACTTTCCTTAAATATCATATCATTAGAGAGTTCCATTGGATGCATAATATAATGATGGGTTATGCCACATTATATATCCAATGGAACACTCTAACGATAGGTATATACCTATATACAACATGTTCTATGATGTATTGCCTTGAGTGTTTTATGATTATATAATTCTTTTGTTTGGGTATGTTTCCATGATTTATCACATAATCTATATTCACTGCAACCATTATCTTGCTACTATAAGAATCCATGGATCAAGTTTCCTATGTGTGTATTTATATGTATATTTCTAGAATACCCTTGTGTGATAGCACTTGAGTTACTAGGAGTATTGGTTATGCATTTTGGTATGCCAAATGATGAGCATCTTGTGTGGTATTACTTATACTATGACCTACATGATAGTGGTAGATTGATTTTCTTAGTATGTGTACATACTAATGGGATAATTGTTGCAATCCCTTACTCAATCCCACAAGTAGGAGGCCTTGTGTAGGTTCCCGAGGGTGACCAGCGAGTGGTCAAACTTCTTCTCTAGTATAGTTGGGTTATTTGAGCGTTGGCAATGCCATTGGTATTTTCTTTTGTGTTCCTCAAGTGATCGGGGTGTCTTCCATTGTAATTGTTTCTCCATGATTAATGTTTTCCCCATTGTGCATTTTGTAATAATTTTTGGCTTATATAGCCTTGGTTTTAAACCTTGACTTTGATATTTTTAAGGGATTTTCTTGTGCACTCTAGGTTGGTTTGATATTTAGCTTTATGTTTAATATGAGGTAGGAGATGAAACATTTATCTTGTGTTAGATACAGAGGTAGTGCATCATTTTTCACAGGATTATCCTTGTATTTCTATTTCTGTAAATATTTATAAATAAAAAATTTTTGATAGTAAAAAATGGAAGTGTTAAACAAATTTACATGTTACCATTATTTTACGTGATATTATTATATGCTTCTTTATTTTCTATTCTTGCTTTGTCAATAAAGGAATTAGATTTTCAACACTTGTAATATATTATGTTATTCTACATTATATATATTTGTTAAAGTGTATGAGGTCAAATATACTTTCACCAAATAAAACTATGGTTTTACAATTTATTTTTCTCCTCAATTAAACCAAACTAACATACTAAACAAATCAAACAATGATTTTACATCTAAGATTGATCTTTCTTATTAATTAAGAGTTTTATATTACATTAGAAAATGTTATCTAAAAAACCCCCATATTGTGATATTATTTCTCCAAATCTGCCATATTTCCTCATAATTGATGGTATTTCAATAATAAAATAGCTAAGTTTAAAAAAAATTGGAAATTTTGATCATGATATATTTTAAATTTTAATAATTTTAAATTTATGTGTTGAAAAATTATTGACATTACTGTAAAATAGAGAGAGTATGCATGTAATCTATATTGCTAGAAAATTTCAACTATCACACTCAATGAGGCATAAACATCAATGTCTGATCAACTAAAAAATTTAAAAAATTAATGCGAGAAACTATTTTCTGATCAATCAATAAAATAACTAACATATTTAATACACAATTGCTGGTATTTACTAGCATTTACAGTTACTATAATGATCTCGGCGATCAGCAAAACTTTTTTAAAGTTTGGTAAATTGTTTTCATATTTATTTATTATTGAGGGCATAAACAAACAAATATTAGATCATCAAGCTTCAATTTTTCGTTCACCTCTCACCTTAAAAAATCACCTTTAACAAAATGCACGCACAAGATGAGCTCCTTCCTGACCTGCCTACTACTATCATCTTTATAAAATTTCATTAATAGTCTTCTCTTTGGATATGTGTTCATACTACTTCATCTGACCATTCGAAGATGTCTTCATACCATTCTAACATTCCAAGTCTAGTAAACCAAGGCCACCCTATTTCATTTGCCTGCATACATAACTTCATGATACAAGGTTTTTCTTGGAACCAAGCTAGGTTTCATACCATATATAGGAGTGATTATGGAATTAATCGTGTGAATGAAAAAAATTGGGTAGAAGGTACGTGAGTGTAAGTTTACATACTAAAAAACAATAAGATCAAATTAACTAGATACGACCTATATAGCTAAGGAGTCTACTTTGCCAAGGGGTTAGTCTAAGATAAACTTGTTGATCAACTCTTGATATTTGGATACTTTTATCATCCTCCTAGTTAGGGCCTATTCCAAATATCTTACTAGGAGAGAACCCTTCGGTATAAGAAACCATTCATAGACCATATTTTCTAATAACTTCATGATATATCCTCGATATTAAATAACACTTTTTATCATGTTTAGTTGGAGACCAGACGTATGAGAGAAAATATTGAATGTTACAAGCAGTGTTAAGATGGATGCAAAATCTCCTTGGCTAAAGAACAATAGGTCATCCATGTGAAACTTCTCAAAATTTCACTCATCCTTAAAGTACTTTAAGTTAAGTAGCTTTAATTGTGAAGTTCTTTAAGGATAAGCTTTCCTAAAAGAACTTATACCTTGTTGATCTAGGTAGTATTATAAATCATTTTAAACTTCCATTATCCATAACTAATTTAGGAGGTATTACATATACCCCTCCTTAAAAATGCAACTTCTTCTTTACACCTACACTATTGATCATGTCATTAAAGTCTATCCCAAGAATCATCTCTAAAAAGAGTGATAAGTAAGCATTATATCCATCAAGAATGTTCACCTTATAATTGCTAATACTAAAAAGAGTTATCTTCACTTCCTTTTTAGAGATAGAATCATGTAGGAAATTTCTGGCTTTGTGAGGGAGTATGGGACCTTCGTCAATTACTTCTCAATAAACATAGCTAATATTGAGAGTTCTTGTACCCTATATATTCTTAAATAATTGGGAGGAAACATTATCAATATCCCACTGGTCCTCCTGCAACAAACCATGTTTATCCTAAATTACATGAGTTATTTTAGCTTGCTAACATACCTTCACAACCGCATGGAAGTATTGAGCATTCATATCCCTTTCCCTCAACCATATGACCCTTAATTTTTTCTTGAAAAATAGTTCCTCACATATGGATAAATTCTTTAAAGTGGGAGTGAATGCGTGCTCTTGAGCTATAATATATGAATATAACATCATTTGTATATGCAGGAGTTCCATTTTTGTAGCATAAATAAGTTATAAAATTCTACCACATTTAATTTTTCAAGACACTTTAGTGGATTTTTAATAAATATTTCAGTTCATGTTTGAGAGAGTGCAATAGGGAACCTCAGTGTTTATATTCCCAACTCTAATTAACAAGAACTACACATTTATATTCCTCCGCCTACTTGTTGTAGAATTGAAAGGTTTTAAAGCATATTTCAACTACTTCCTTGCCATAAACAACCACTGAAGCATGATTTTAAATGAGAGGGGTATAAATGGGACCTAAAGCCACTAGAAGTATCCAACCAATGATTTTCACAATAAATGGTTATGCTTACATGATACTCTATGGTGGGAGTCTCACTTATTTGACTGTGTATATAAAGCCCTTATGTATAGAAATCCCTGGTGTATTTAAGATATGTTAATTAGAGAGCTTGAAAACACTGTTGGAAATCCTCTATAACTTGTTCATGGAGAATACAGTGGTGTTTTTCATTGGGTTATAATATTACATTAAAGTTACCTATTAGTAACCATGGTTAATGCTGAGGGTGATTTTGTTGTAGCCATTGCCACAATCATCTTTGTTTAGTTCTAGTGTTATATGCATATATAATACACATATAAAACTTTAGATGCTTATTAAGATCCTAAATATTTAGCTATAGACTTTGGTTATTACTTCCCACTTCCTTAATCTTCTAGTCACTCTTTTTCCAAACCAACTAGATACCACCATTATGGTGGTGTTGGTAATTGCTTAACCATTTCCAATCTTAAACCAAAAACTAAGACATCTTTTTTTTGTTGCTTTTTTTGTTCTTAAATCTACTAATCCTACCATTATAAATTTATTTTCTCTAATCCACGGTTATACTTCCTTCTATTTAATAAGGCTATTGAGCCCTCTTATATTCCAACTCCCAATATTCAAGCTAAATGAATATCAAGAGTAAGGTTGTAACCATCCTCTAGTACCATTTTCCCTCCCACCATCCAAATCCAATGGTAAGTCGTGACCTCACACTCCTTTGATTTGGATACAAATAATTTAGTAGTTTCATGTTTCCTTATGTTCTCATCCTATTATTACCATAGGGTGGCTTTTCCATGATAAAGTATCTATAGGTTAGGTTTTTCCAAAGGGGAGGTTTAGGGATATTGAATGCATTATCTTGGAATACTGTTGTTCCTTAGTAGAACCATGCACATCCCTAACCATAACCACTCCTCTATTTGTAATTTGGTGGTATATGATAAATATTTTCCCGTCAAGTGACTAGGTTTGTTGCAAGCTAAAAAAAACTTTGGTCACCATTCATAAATGATGGGATATTTAATAGGGTTCCCCCTAGGTGGATTAATCATCATAAAATCAAGTAGTTTCTATGCACATATATTTCCACCATCACACATGTATAGAAAATATGTTCCTCACTAGTCATAACTCCATCCATACCAATAAAATTTCCGATACAAATCATGATTCTACTTAAGGAGTCAATGCATTATAAGTGAAGAGGAAGTCCTAGCAATTTAATCCAAGTATGCACCAATTCAAATTATTTTGAGGAAAAAAAATACTTATGCCACCTTTTTAATAACATCAGTCTTTCCATGATTGAATAATGAAATTGTTTTATGATTTATTCATAATATTCCTCAGACTAAAATTAGAATACAAAATAACTATCTTTATAGGATAGAACCTTGGGTGTTTTAATCTATTGCTAGTGTGCCATAACAAAATGTAGCATATGCGTCAAAACTAGGCCATACACCAAAAACATACCCCACTAGTGAATATTGCCATAGTTTAACCTTCACCTCTAGATTCTTCTCTATCACCATTGCCACTAGAACCTCTTTGTGGATATCTCTAGCTACATTGTGTAGTTGAACCATATATTTTTGGCTTTGATTTTGCATGAGTGTATCCCTCCATGATGGCAAGGGTTATAAATAAGGCGATAATCCTTTGGTGAACTAGGGGTTAGAAGGTTACTAGATTATTTCATTTTACCATCAAATTTAGGACCCCCATTGATTTTTTGATGATTCCCTCAAAAGTTCATGCCTTATATGGCATAAGTGTGTTTATGTCAATGGATGATACAACACATGGGAAAACGCTAATTCCTTTATTTTTTCCTTACTTGCAAGGATCAATGGTTGGCTAACAGATGACATTAAAGAAGAGGCTAGAGATATCTAGTTTTGTGTTGTAATTTTCTTTAGCTTAGCCACATGATGCCTTCCTCTAGCCATTATGGTGGATAGGAGAGTAGGTTCTCTCAGCGTCTCATGTAACAAGACTTTCTTATATAATTTATTATTATCCTTATCTTTATCATAGTTTTACATTTAAAGTATTAGTAAATTTTAGCTATTTTAATAGTCACCATTTAAAAACATCTCCACATACAAATATCAAAAAAATTCTATTCATGAAAGTATTGCTCACGCAGAACAATAAATGTAGAAATTTACTAGAAATCTTATATTCAAAAACCAAAAATTAGTTATTATAGGGATTTAATATTTACTTTTATACTATATTACTATTATAAAGGTTAAATTGGTAGTCATGGTCAACCATTTACCTAAAATATCTAGCTACAAGCCTTAGAGATAAAATTACCATTTTAACTCTATTATCTCATTAAATTTATAAATTAAAATTAATATATCAAACATTCTCTTAAAATCATGAAATTAAATCCTAAGCACACTAAATCAATAAATAATATTTTAGGACTCTAACAATTAGCTTACAAAATCATATTTCATCTATAATGAATAAAATACCCCTAAACCCTAAAAGCACTAAAAATGCCATCACTTCTAATATATAAAGATATAACTCATGAAAGCTCATATACTCAACATATAAATCATAAAGAACAGCATAGAACACCAAGAACACAACAACAACATATATTTCATGTAAAAAGATAAAACTACCGATAATCATGCTTTAAGCTCTAATTTAACATAACTTAACCTACACATGATTAAATCTAAACTTTTAATACATGAAATTATGTTAATAAAAGTTAACTAATTCAATTAAATCATCAAAATTCAATAAAAAAATACACGAGCAAATTTTCCTATATAATTAGTTTACCTAGTTTCTAAGGCATAATATTGAGAAAGACCAAGCTTAGGAATAAGGATTCCCTCCTTGAAAACCTTGAACACAAGTCATCAAAACTAGTTAAAATCACTTCAAAAAGTGCAAAAAAAAAATAGATAAACCCAATATAAAAAGGTAAGAACAACATACTACCTCCTTGAAATGGATGAGCTTGAATATGAAAAGAAAATAAGATGATACTTCAAGAAACCAAAAGCTTTAACCCTATTTTGTTTAACTAAAGCAAAGAAGATTTAAAACCAAGGATTAATGATAGAAAAATGGAAGAATCAAAGGATTTTGGAGGTGAAGAGGGTTGGTAGTTCTTAGGAGATCAAGAGGGATAAAATTTATGTACAAGAAAAGAGGTAAGACAACGTTTTGGTTGAGGTTTAGATATTTTAGATATTCAAGTGTTTATGATGATAAAATTGAAACAAAGTAAAAAAAAAAGGAGGGAACCGAGTATAGAGACAACCTCATATAGTAAATTAAGGTGTTACAACTTTAATAAAGTGAAATTATAAAATTATGAGCAAATCGATCATTGTTAGAGTAAGATTTGTCTAGGAAAAATTGAGTTTAGGTGCTAATCATGCCAAAAATTGGAGGAATTTATCTTAAAACTATAAAAAAATAATTTCCATCTATATTAAATTCATTTTTAGTTTGAACACACTAAAATATTGGTGTTCCCAAATTTTCACAAACTTTTAATAACGAATAGGCTTATTTCACTACTTAAAATGTTCTTAACAATAACTAGAACAACAAATAGTGGTTTTAATTCAAAATCTCCATTTATCATTTTATAAATCACTAAGAGAGTAAAAAAAAAGTCAAAAAAATAAATATTAAAAATTTAGAATAATTTGAAAGAATTTTGATGGTCAAAAGTAATTTAGAAGTTCTTCTAGACTTAAAACTATAAGAAGGGTTAAGAGGTTAACACAAAAGAATTTTAAAATGTAGCTAGAGTTTAAGGAATTCAATAAACTTTGATTTAAATATTTTTTAATATTTATAATATTAAACACATTTTAGAAAAGTGGGTGTAGAACCGGTATTGGGTTCCATAAAGAGAATGTCTCTAGATATTAAGGTGAATACAACTATTAGTAACTCCAAATTATAGGTGATGTAGCTCTACTCATGCTACTTTAATTGTTAATAAAAATAAGCAACCCCTCTACCGTGATGCATGAGAACATAACCTAAGATGTACTTCAAAGCATTATTACATACCTTAAAACTATCAATCCCCTATGGCAGTCTTAGTATTTGTGTTGTAGAATGATGATGCTATAACTCCTCAAATGTTTTACTACAATCATTGTACCACTAAAACTGTGTAGTCTTCTTCAATAGGTTCATCAATGAATGAGCGGTCTATGAAAAATCTTGCACAAATATTACTCTAAATATTTTAGATTTGTTCCTAATTTTCTAATTTCATTTTATTCAACTGGGAATACCTTCCTTAACTAAATGGGGTTGGTGCTAGGCCTTATTACCCTTCCTTTTTTTAAACCTTATTTCCATTTTATTGTCATTAAATGCTTAAATATATAAAAGATCGAATACTTAACCAATACTTTGCCTCACTTATGTTCTTTACCACATTTTTATCCCTTTTAAGCTCCCAAGAACCACCAAACTCTTCATCTCTAAACTCATTTGATTCTTCCATTTTTCTTTTTTTAAGCCTTAGATTTCAACTCTTTTTTTTAGTTAAGCAAAAGAGAGTCAAAGCTTTTAGTTTCTTAAAGAATCTTCTTTTTTTCTTCTCGTATTTAAGCTCATCCATTTCAAGGAGGCAATATGTTGTTCTTATCTTATTAACTTATTTAAGTTGTTTGTATTCCAACTTTTGAAGTGATGTTAACTATTTTTGATTATTTACGTTCATGGTTTTAAATAAGGAGGGAAGGCTTGTTCCTAATCTTAGTCTTACTAAATCTTAGACCTCAAAACCTAGGTAAACTAAATATTACAAAGAGTAGATAAACATTTGGTTGTTAGCATGTAATTATGTGTTGAAGAGTTGAAAAATGACTTTTTTTCCATATTTTGCAGCTCTAAGCTTCAGGCCAGATCTATGTGCTTGTATTATTTTTCTTAAAATTATATGAATCTATTGAATTATTTACATTATTTAGACGCAACTTTATATATTAGAAGTTTAGATTGAAGCATGTACACATTAATTTATGTTAAATTGAAGTTTTGAGCATGATTAATGATAGTTTGGCCTTTTAACATGTAAGCTATATTTTTCCTATGTTATTGTGTTATATGATATCCTTCATGATTTATATGTTGAGTATATGCATTTTTATAAGTTAGATCTTTATACGCCAAAAAGTTATGATATATTTAGCATTTTTAGGGTTTAAGGGTATTTTAGTCATTATACATGAAATTTTATTTTTTTAGTTATTTTTTGGAATAATAATATGTTAATTGTTGATTATAAATGCTTAGGATTTAGTTTTATGATTTTAGGATAATTTTAAATATTTTATTTATAATTTTAATTGGATATTAGGGCTAAAAAAGACACCTTACCTCTAAAGGCCTTTATCAAGATATTTTGACTCAATGATTGATCATGAATACTGATTTGACCTTTATAATATTAATTTCATGTGATTAGAAAATTAACATGAATATTGAATTTTGGAAGTAACAAATTTTTATTTTTAAATATAAGCGTCGTGTTAAATTTGTATATTTTTCGTTTTATGTTATAACACATCCATGAATAGTGATTTCTTGAAATTGGTATATGGGCTTATTTTTGGGTGGTGATTATTAAAATATTTAAAACTTACTAATCATTAAAGTGTAAGATTGAGGTAAGGATTTAAACAAGTAACCTCAGGAGGTAGAGATGTAATTGATTCATTCCTTGTTTGTATGGTATGTGCTTTCACCATTATCATGTTAGTGATACCTCTTTCTAACCTATAGATAACCAATATGATCTATATGGGGGTGTGTGTACTTAAGGTTAGAGTCTCCTCAGTGGATTGTGGTTTCTTTATCTGGTAATGTGTTAGATTGATGCCTTAGTTGTTAATGTTTTAACTTTAGTATCTTCCTTCTCAAATAAATATGAAAAGTGGTAGATTTTGTAGTAACATAAATAATGAGTTGAATAAATAGTGGAACTTGCATGAATGTGTGGGTTATATTATTTAAGTTCTCTGTATCAGATTCTTAGTGTTTTATATTTACCTAAGTATTCCATACGATTCTAAGTGTTTTGCATGAATAATAATGAATAATAGGAATAGTAATAAACAATGTGAAAAATGGGTTAATGATTGCAGCCATGATTCATATGTTAGCATGTTTCCTTGTATTCTATCGCTTAAAGCATGATCATATATGTCTACTATATTTGCATGCTATAAAATTTTAGTAATTTTACTTTACTCAGTATGCTCTTCATATATTAATTCTATCATGTCATTTATTTTATAGATGTTATCGTACAAAGGTTAGTGGAGGATGATGTTGCTAAGGATGTTGTGGATTACCTAGAGTTTATTTGTGGGGTGGGTTTAAAATAAGGGTATCTGGTAAGCCTCGTTGGTGTTGCTTTTATATCGAGACATGGATATTTTTTAACTTATTTTGTCACCTTTGTCTTTGTATCATTCATTTTCTATCTTTTGTTTCTAGAGTTTAATCTCCTTTTGGACATTTTTCATATATATGATATATATCTCTTTTTATCTATATTTTTCTCTATTGATATGACTTTTTTCATTTTTTTTTAAATTTAAGATTTTTGCTTTCCATTTTGTATTAGAATAGCAAGTCAGCCATACTTATATGGGATGCAGCTATAACACCTGTGCATTTAAGTTAGCATCCAGATTTTAAATGAAAATGTCCTATTTATAAAAATTAAGGTGTTGCATATCATCAAATTAAAAACTTTTCATGTTTGTAATGGGTTATACAACCCTATTAAAGATCATTATGCATGAAGATGGTTATTTTATGTTTGTGTTTTCAACTAGAGAGGACTGTTTTAAGACCTTACATGCAAGATTTTGGTCTTTTTATAGAAAACCAATGATCCTGAAGAGATGGAATATAGATTTGTCCTTTTCCTATAAAGAATTTTGATATTTACCCCTCTAGGTTAATTTTCCATAATCTTTTGCTCATTATGTTATCAGTTAACTCTCTGAATTGAGTCAGTAGTTACCTTGGCAAACAAGTGGGCATGGACTTAGTGATAAACTAAAATGAAATGCACATGTCCTAATTGAAGTTAATACTCATAGAGCACTACCAATCTTTATACATATCAAGAAATTGGATGTCTACACTCTAACTTAAATTTGTGAGTATGAGTGGAAACAACCATACTACACTTTATCTCATAGAAATGACTATAATCATGAGAGTTTTCATTTAGATTTCCTAAAGGTGTTGGCTAATGATCACTAAATTGAAATGAAAGAATATTGTATGCACATGTACTAATTGAAGTTAATACTCATAGAGCACTACCAAACCTTATACATATCTAGAAATTGGATGTCTACACTCTAACTTAAATTGTTGAGTATGAGTGGAAACCACCATACTACACTTTATCTCATAGAAATGCCTATAATCATGAGAGTTTTCATTTAGATTTCCTAAAGGTGTTGGCTAATGATCAAAAAACTGAAATGAAAGAATATTGTATACACATGTCCTAATTGAAGTTAATACTCATAGAGCACTACCAAACTCTATATATATCAAGAAATAGGATGTCTACACTCTAACTTAAATTGTTGAGTATGAGTGGAAACTAGTATACTACACTTTATCTCATAGAAATGACTATGATCATGAGAATTTTCATTTAGATTTCCTAAAGGTGTTGGTTAAAGATCACAAAAAAGTGGATAGTAGTAAATGATTAGAGGCCTCCCCAATAAGCTTGTAATGAGAACTCAGTAGCTAAACAAAACTCAAAATATGGACAGTAAGTTGTAACAAAATCTCTCAATATTTTCACTAAGGAAAATATTTCTAGTAGTGTTGTGGGACCCATCTTGCCTATCACAAGACCCATGCACATCACAAAGAGGCTTTTCAAGGGAGTTGTCTGTTAGAGAGTGATATGGATGAAAGACGGAAATTGATCACTAGAAGGGGACACTGTGGTTTTATCTTTTTTACTATACTTCTATATCCAATTATCATTAACCTTGAAAACTAGAATATATAGCGTGTTAATGATTATGTAAAACAAAAAGTGGTGCAAACTTGGTGTAAGAGTAAAAACTTACATTTGATTGGCTTGCTAGAGACTAGAATAAAAATAACCAATGGAGCTAGTGTCATAAAAAAAATTTATGCCTGCTTAGCAATGATTAAATAGTTACAACTCCCACTATAATGGTATGGTAGGATGGGTTGGAACCCCACCTTTTTGCTGTATCTCTCCAACAGCAAGACCCAGTTAATATAATGGGGTTTAAGGTTGAGCTTTATTGGTGATGACACTTGGTTTGGTGAAGGGACCTTTTTGTGTGGGAGTGTGATGAATTGAATACCATGTTGGAGTTAATAGGTAATTTTTTGCCTATTCATGTAAATTTGACGATCAATAGTGAACTATGAGGTATATTTTGATTGAGCTGAGAACTTTGGTGGGTCCTAACTAGCTTTTAAGTAGTTTTGGAGATGCTTAATACTGCCAAGAGTAGAGTTGTGTGCATGGTTTTGTGTTTTAGGTAGGATGAATACTTAAGAAAAGTTGTGGATACTTGGCATTTTCAATGCTATTATTAAGCATTGTTCCCTATTTTATGAGGCAGATGAGATGGTCAATCATGTTATCCTACATTACCCTCCCTCTTGGTTGGTTTAAACAGGTGTCTATGATTAGTGGGGCATCTAGTGGGTAATGGCATGTTCTACCATTAGGGAATTCTATGCGTGGATGGCCACATTAAGACATGTTAGGAAACTAAAGTTTTAGTTTAGCTTGTTCAGTGACATTTGTGATTTAATATGGGAGCAGAGAAATATGACAATCATTAAAGGGCATAACTTCAACAACAATAAGATGATCCTGCTCATCAAGGTCGGAATTAGGATGTGGCACAAGCACTACTTTGTTGACTTTAATTTTAGGTTAGATGAGGTAATTCATTATTTAGATATTGTGAGAATATAGGAAGGATTGTGTTATTAAGTTCAACTAGGTACTGGGGCTTAAGCTAGAGTTAGTAGGGTAGTTTTGATAGTGGAAGGAGGATGCTGATCTGGGTTTTGGGGGCCTTGCTTATTTTCTTTCTCATTTCCTTTCTTTGTGGTTGGTTAATTTATTCTTATTATATGCTTTTGTAACTATCTACAAAATTCAATACATTATGAAAAATATCAATAGTGCTAATAGAGTTGTTCAATTTAATGCTACATTCATTTATACCTATAGTACAGGCTCTAGGAGGAAAAATCTATGGCAATGGCTTATAAATATAAGGCCTCTTACTAAACCTTTGATGTTTTAGGGTAATTTAATGTGGTTACATGATTCTAATAGAAGCTATAGGGAAATGAAACAAATGCAAATGATGTATTAAAATTATATGCTTGTCTATGCCATTTACAATTTATGGATATTAAGGGTACTAGGAAATATTATATTATGGGGCAAAAATAAACAAGTGATGATAGAATTTTATGCAATCTTGACCGATCTATTGGCAACCCAATGTGGTTTGATATGTTTGGAGGGTATTAGTCTCATTACCCTCTATAAGTTATCTTAAATCACTTAGCAACTACTGTGACTCGAGCTCACTTCTCAAGGTAAAAAACCTTTTAGGTTTTACAATATGTGGGAAAAGGTGGACCACATTTGTAATATTGTAAACATTATGTTGAACACTAGGATGAATGGTCTTATCCTCAAACAAATGATTTAGAAATTGAAGCTTTTAAAGATGCCTCCTATAAGGTTTAGTAAAGTGAAATCATTTCCAAGATATATAAGAGGGGGTAAATTGAGTATTTATAATTTTTTTTATTAATAAAATTTAAAAGGTACCACCATAAAAAAATTTGTTTAAATTGAAGATACATAATAAAAAGTTCCTTTCATAATACTAAATATGAGGAAAAGTTTTGAATTGTTTAGTTCCCTTTGTTGTAAAGATTAGCTTAGTAATGTATAAAGTAGTAAAATGAATGAAAAAATATATGACGAGGTTCCTTTACTTAGATAATCCTCTAAAACACTAAATACAATCATATTCCTAGTTATTTCTATTAATTTTTACAGTAAGTAGAACTAGATAGTACAACCCTTGCGTGTATGGACTCTTAAAAACTCATCAACTCATTCAAATTTGGAACACACTTCTAACTCTAGAAGCCAACAAATTCCCCTTCCTCAAGGTGCTCATAGACTCAATGAGTCTAGTATGCTTATGATCTCTATACACTAATCAATAAGATAATATAATATAAATAAAATAACTTTGGTAGATAAGGGATTCTTAGTAAGGACTCAATAGCAATAATATAAAGGTAAGACATTTATTACATGGTTTTCCATCACAATCTTATGTGAGATATAATATAATTCCATTGTGAAAAATGAACGCTCTTAATAAGTGTATGCTATCTTCTAAATGCTAGATAAAAGGGTTTAGTTAAGTAGGAAAATTGTAGCAAGTAAATTCATATTCACTTTCCAAGTAAATCACTAAATTATGAAAGAATTTTAACTAAAAATCTACTAACCAAGTCAACAAGAATATTTACCAAATTAAAAAGATCTTGGTTGTTCAAGCACCATTATGTCGAGATTCATTATGTTACTAAGAGAACATAATGGTAAATCGGCTCACACAATCTTTTTTAGTCAATTAACTTCTAAAAATCTCAATATATATAATATCTAATTTTTTTATTAATTTTTTTTAAATAAAATTCTCAATCGATACAAAATTGTGAGAGAAAATATTTATGAAAGTGTAATGTGAAAGTAATTTTCACATGAATTATTTTTCTAACAAAAAACTTTTTTTCTATTTTTTTGGAGTTCCTTTGTCACATGAATATAGGAAACTCAATAAGAAACCAGTGTTGAGTTTCCTTTATATATACAAAACTTAAAAACCATATAAAAACTTATTTTTAATTAAAGTTTTTTGAGTAGCCATAAGAATACCTTAATACCTTACATAAATTCCTAAAACTTAGACCATATTCCAATCTTCAACATCTTCATTCATCTTCAACTCCTTCTCTTAGTTCCTCATTTTAAATATTTAACTCCACTTGTCTTATATTGCTTCTGATCTATCAAACATCAACACATGACCAAAGAAACTAAACTCATTTTTTTATTAGCATCAAAACCAAGAACTCAACAAATTATCCCTTTTCGATTATGACAAAAAATGATGTTGTTAGTAGTTATGATCATGGTGAAGAAACTATTTGTAGTTCCTTCCAACTTGTCACGAAAAGGCTTATCAATTCATAATACACATTAAAAACTAATAACTTATACTACAATGTATTAACTTAACTAAATCACTAGAAGATATTAACCATATAATATCAGTGAAACAATAAAAATACAAGCTATTAATAGAAACACTTAGTCTTATATTTGAAACTCAAAACGCAACTTATCCTTAATGGTTAAATATTGATTATCGGTAACTTAGTTACACTTATGGAATCTTCTAAAATGTAGAGTTTCTCTTTATTCAACTGGTTTTCACTTCAAATTATTTGATTCATCATTATTCCTATCTTTCCCCTTTTTTCATCATTAAATAGATATGTAAAAAAATATAGTACAAGCATAGAAATGCCAAATCAAGCTAATAAGCCAAGCCTTAAAGTGGTAAGTTTAATTATGAATAATTTTGAGTGATATGTTACCTTTTTTAGTTGTTGAAAATTAGTATACTTAAAAAATAAGAAAGAGAAGAGAAGATGATATGATATTAAGGGTAAAAAAATAATTGCATAAATACCTAACTAAGGAAAAGAAAGAAAAAATAGATCAATTGACGACAAAAATTGATCAGTCCATCATAAGAAAATTGAAAGAGATTAGGCTAAGTTTCTAGGACTAGAGAAAGGAAACTAAGTGTAAGAAGTTATTGTGTTCATAAGTTTCTTTATTAAGGTATCATATATAGTCCTAGAAATTTGAACTTTGTTGTTAACTAATGTTTGATAATCCAGTATCTTCTTTGTTATATCACCTTGGTTGGTCAATACACTAGATAACAATGCCTTTAGCTCCTTACACTCATAGTAGCTAGCGGTTCCTCCTACTTTGTCTTCTAATTCTTTTGCTGAGGTCTTATTTCCCCCCTCCTCATCATTTGTGTGTTAAGAACTGAATCCTTCATCTTAGCACTAACATTTTGTGCCTCCTTATTCCTAACCAGCTTGGTGATCTTTGCAAGAGTGGTTAAAGTAATAGAAAACCACCTATTCTTTATTTATGTGGAGAAAGCTTTGTTGGTAACACTGAGAATTAGACCTAACTCATTGGAATCAAAATTAATTGGGGTGTTATTAACCTCAACCTCAACAACCCCTCTTTTCAAAGCTAATTTAGAGTAAAATTGTGAAAACTTATCAAGATAGTTTACATAACAAAAATAAAGCAAAATTTTCTACAAAATCTTACAGAACACGTTATATACCTCCATAACATTGATGGAAATCTTGTCAAAGGAGAAAACCATGATGATCACCACTATCTTTCCTTCGTGGTTTCTTTCAACCATATCAATATGATCATCCTCTTCTTTTTATTGTTGATCTTCCTTCTTTAATCTTTCTATTACCTTCACCTCCTTCAAAGTAGAAACAATTTCCTTAGTCTCCATGATTGTGGACTTTTCTTCTCCTTCTTCTTCTGCAATGTACTATAATTCTTTCAATTCCACCAAAAACTTCTTTTCAACATTACACAATTTATATTCATTTTTTTTCTTATTTAACCCTTCCTTCTCTGACTCATCAAATTTAGATTCATTATTAGATGAGGAATCTTTTTACTCTTCTTTACTCTTAGTTTATTTTGGAGCTTGAAGATGGATTTCCCTAAGAGATTGTTCTTACTACCTTCTTTTATCCATCTCGAGGATCCTTTGCCTCTACATCACCACCTTCATCACATTTATTCTCTACTTTTCTTTAGATTCTTATTGTTTCACATATTTATCAGCTTCAGATGTAATTTTTGTTATTAACTCCTTGATAATTTCAATTATTATTTTATCCTTGGTACCCAAGAGAGTTTTCCCTAATGAACCCAGGTTTGTCTTTTCTTCATCTTTGTCCCCAATATTCTCATCTTTGTATTCCACCACCTTGTCATCATTGGTAGTACTACAGATCTCCTTCTTTGAAGCTATCTTCTCTCAACATTATAAGGGACTTTGCTAACGTATCTTCTTCTCCCTTGTTTGGTCATATTCTTATTTTCAACTCCTTATTTAATATTATCTTTCTATTTGATTTTATTTCTCTTTTTTCTCCTCTTTTCCTCATGTCATTTCTCTTTTTCCTTTAATATGACTTCTTTTTATTTCCTTTTCTCCTTTATTTCCTTCTTAACCTCCACATTTCCCTTGTCCACCTTTATCTATTAAGGTGTACCTTATTTATTAGCATAAAATACATCTTTAGTCATTCTTTTATTTCTCGTGAGTTGTAGGGAAACACATAGTTGTGCTCTATTGTCTTATTAATATATGTACGGTAGCACTTAGAGGTTTCAAGACATTCTTTGAGCTACTAACCTCAGTTTCTTATGTTGTAGCCTTAGTACAAATAGAAATAGGGCTCTTAGAGATTTAAGGAGCTACAATTGCATATGAAAAGAAGGTGACAAAGATTTGAGATAACATGTAAGAGATATTTGTTAGAGTAGAGAGATAAATTACAAATAAGGCATGAAAACATGAAGTTAATATTTACATAATGAAAATAAGTCATGTATATATAGATGATTTATAATGGTAAAAGAAGCAAGTATATTAGTTAAATTAAATTAGTGAGAGATTTTAGGAGAAAATCTTGGAAATTAACAAAAGTAACAAAAGAGATCCTATGGAAAGAATCCTATCGAATAGGTAACTGGATATAATAGTAAAAAAATTAAGATAGTGCCATTATTTAGTTCTCCAAGAGCCTCACTCGATTTCATTTAACAACTACTTTCATTAAGGCCACAAGTTATCATCGAGACAATATTATGCAATATAAACGAGTTACACAAGCTTATTTTCTAGCTCATGTCTTCTATTTATTTAGAGAAGTAACAATGAATTACATTATTAAAATATGTCATTACAAGAAAATGTACCTTTTCTTGGATAATCATTGATTTTAGAGGGTTTACTCCACTTATGACCTTGTTGCTAGAGTAATTCACCCCTAGGTAGCCTACATTGCACTAGTTTATCTCTCTAAGGAGACCCCCAGATTACCCTCCAGCTTGAGGTGGTGACCCCACTGACATGCTATATCCAAGTAGCATATTATATCTAGAATATGCCTTCTTTCTACCACAAGGGTGTTGATGGCCCTCAAAGCACCTCTTGTCCCCTAACTAGTCATTCTAAGCCTAAGTCACATGAGAATCCACTAAGGCTTTCTCATACAAACTAACCATGTCTGGCGGGGGTCTTGATAAATGATCTTGAGACCCAACTTAGAATGGACCAAGTCCATGAACAACATATAATACTCATCCACTATTATACTCCCCTACTAAAGTGCCATGAACTCATCATATTTCCTCATACATAGGTGAAAGATATATAATATACCATGTAATACCTCAAGAACTGGCCCCCAACTAGTAGGCTCTCCACCACTATGCTAGAAACTCCACCACTATGCTAGAAACTCCACCACCATATGTCTACTCAACCCCTCAAATATTATATAAGTATATCAAGCCTTCTATTGATTGGGTATTAGTATATTGTGAATGTATTTTCCATGTCCTTGATCCAACTTTCCATGATGTTAGGGTCCTCCTAACCCTTGAAGATTAGTAGATGGTGATGTCTACCCATCCACAAGAGCTAGCACTAGTCCTGGAGGCAGTGGTGGAGCCTAAATATATCCCTCCATATATCATTGATGGTCTCCATAAAGGCCTTTATGCACTCAAACCAAATATTGGCATCCACTGATCTACTAAAAAATAGAGTTAGGAGTCATGAGATGACCAAGCGCTAAGCCTCGCACAATAATTAACAGATAATCTCAGCAAATTGATAACATATTCCCATTCCAACTCTCACTCATAGACTATTTGAAATTTGAATAAATAAGAGCTTTCAAATCCAAAACTCATAAAATATTTCAAAACGAAGTAAAGTTTGACTTTACAACCAAACTCTCTAATATACACTTGTAACACCCGTATTTTTACCACCAAAAATGTTATTTTTAAAACATTTATGAAATAAGAAATGTGAAAGCCATCCTTTGAAAAATGGGATGCTACCATATCTAACAAAAGATATACATCTCACCATCCATACCATACAAGACATAAGGTTATGATATTTAAGACACAATATACAAGATAAACTAGAATGCACAAAATAAATCACATAAAGATAGTTAGGATTTCACAAACTAAGACCATGTTAGTCCCAAAAATGATTATGAAAGTAAATAGAAAGAAAAAAAAAGGAAAGATAATTAGTACAAAGCCTTGGTAGGTAAGTCCCTCATAAGAGAAATGTACAATTATAATACCTTAATTTTAATGCCTTGTTGTAAACAAACTTATTTTCCACCTACAATCCATCCTGGCCAACTTGCATAAGGTCCTCTATACATGGGATTGAGCAGCTGATCAATTAAATTGGCACATCAGTACGATATATATTGAGTAAGCCAACCTCTTATGGTGATGCATAAATGTCATGAATTGATAAACGTGGGTTAAACTAAGGTCATATACATCATGTCCATCCATCAGAATATATTAATTCATATACCATGCTCGAATGATATTCATGATAGAGAATACCTGTAATACCCTAAAATTTTTCTTATCCTAATCTCGTAGCATTAATAACCTAATCCGATTCTAATATCAAAAATATCTTATTTTAGCCTTAACTAAATTCCTTAATCCCAAAATCTTAACCTAATCAAAATCCTTAACCCAAACAAATTATTTTTAGGAACCTAATCTTAATTCTAGTAAAATTTATCACTAATCCAACCTATTTTAGCTAGTAAAAATTTAGCTAAAACTCAACTTAAACCTTTTTTCTCTTTTTCCTTTTTCCTTTCTCCTTTCTTCTTCTTCCTTCTACCGTAATACTTGACTTTGTTATACTTACAAATTGCAACAACAATCACTCTCACCCTCTACGACAACCATCATCATCATCACCCCTCACCTTCACTATCTCATGTTGCTGCTGCTACACCTTTTCCCCTGCCATTTTCATTTTCATACAACACACACACAACCATCACCATCCCTTGCAACCATATGCTTCATCCTCATGCTACTACCCTACCATTTTTCACACAATACTCCACCCCCTTGTGCCCTTGTTTTGTTGCTACCATCACCAACTAGATCATCTCTATACATCCTCCCCATTGTATGCCTCCATGCATGTGTGTGTATATATATATATGCACCACTCTCTTCCTCCATCTTTTGTTTGTAATTTTTTTCACAACACATTTTTTCAACAACACGTCCCTAAGCTCGCTCTTTTTTCTTATCTCTTCTTCCTTCCTCTTCTTTTTCCTCCTTCCCTACAATGTTTCATGTGAGCACCACCTCCATCACCACCGTGCACCACCATAACCACCAAGAGCCACCTAAAGCCTAGTGGACTAACAACTAAGGCTACGCTATCACTCCCCTTCATCATCGCGAGCCATAGTCATTGACCACTATCATTTTTCCCTCTTCTTTCCTCTTGTCCATCTTGTTTTTGAGAGACACATGGGTCACACAGGTCCTCATGCATGGTTTTGTACTACAAATGGTACTTATCATAAACCCATATAAACCAACATGGTTTGCCTGTGCACTATCGCATGGCTTACGCGCCGCCTATAGCAGGCCCGTGTACTCCTATTCGTTATTATCTTGTGTAATGTGCTGTTAAGCATGGTCATGCCTCTTTGCATAGCCTACCTGTGCATGATCCCAGCTCATGGCTTGGGAGCGCACCACTTGTTGCAAGCCTATGCTACCTCTCTATTTCGGTCATGTAGCCTCTTTTTCACCCCTAAACCTTGTCGAAATACCACCAAATTTTCACTATAGTACCACCACCATACTTCCACACAAGTCAAGCGTTCCTTTGACTCTAGTTATTTCCATTTTTACCCTCTTTACCTTAACTTCTCCCTTGATTATAATCTTTGAGCCTAATCGTGTATTATCTTATTTTTTGAAGGTGATATTCCAATGATATCAGAGGAGAAAGTCTAGAATTTATCTACTTACCATCTGGTATCCTTGTTGGGAAGGATACTAATTGATGTTTTAGGGTTTTCTGTTAAATGATTTCATGGCTATGTGTATTATCATGATATTTTTGTTATATGATGGAATTTATGCTGTTAATGATATGTTGTGATAGTTTAGATTTATATGATATAAAGGAAGTGAGAATAGGAAAGGTGTATTGATATAATCTTAATATGCTAAGTTATACTTATGGGAAAATATAACTTATGGAATAGTAATATTGGTTAATATGGAGATCTCAGTATTTTAATGTGTTAGGTGTATTAATTATGATAATGATATCAGGGGAAGTATTTGGAGTAATTATTGAATGTTGTGGGTTCCTCAAAATGATATAGTGGCTCAATTAGGGAATAATAACCTTAAAATTTGGATATGTTTTTAATGTTGGTAAATTAAGGAGGTTTATTGAATTTGAGTAATCATATTATCCTTATGGAAATAGTTATGAATAATCTTAAAATTAGAGTTTTGGGAGCTCCGTAAATAGTAAAGTTTGGGATAGGACTATTAGTGTATGTGTGAGACGTTGGCGTTATACCATGAATTTTGAGTGTATTAACAATGATAATATTTGAGAATGATATACTATAATTGGTGGTTAAATAATTAATGCAAGAGAAGTTATTTTAGGAGTGTAATATTAGGGTTTGAGGAAATTAAGGATCTTGACTCTACAGATCAACCTTATGAATTATGTTATGTGCCTATCTACCTTAATGTTTTAGTTACTTGTAAATTGATCATGAATAAGATATTAATTATTTAAAGTGAAAGATCATGTTTGTAGGGCTAATTTGATATTTATTACCATTCCACTGGAGGATAAAATGGCTTTGGAGCATTTTATCCTGAGAATGTATTTTCAATCTATTCCATCGGATTAAGAATAGTGGCCCCCCTGCTCATCGTGAAAGAAAATATAAATTGTTTCACCTATGGATAAGACACTAATGACATAAAGTAGAATAGTATGTGAGTCAGGAACAAGATGATATTTTTATATCCGTTCCACTAAATGATAATACTGGCTTGGGAACGTTTTGCACTAAGAAGGTAATGTTTTGAGATCATTTCTACCAGATAATAATAGTGGTTTAGCTGTGTTATTCTGAGAAGATGCTTTAAACTATTCTACTAGTTTATGAATAGTGAAATTCTTAAACTTGACATATATAAAAGAATAAAAATAGTTATATCTAATAAAGAGGCTTGGATCAGTATTTATCTTATGAAATGTTTTATTAGATTGAACATGTTCTGATCAATTGTGCATGCATTTGTTATATGTATCCCTAATTCGATAGTATTTTTACCTTGCTTAGTAAGCAACATACTGGCCACACTTTTTATGGGTGTTGCTTATTCCCACAAACATTAGACCCTGATTCTTTTGTGCAGATCTTTAAAGACTCTCTAGATGACTTTGTTGCTTTTGATGCACTATATGAGGATGGATGACCTCTTATCTATATTGGGTATTTGGGTGAAGAGTTATGTTATCAGGTTGATGTATTTACCTGGATACCCTTTTAGACTCTTTGATCCATGATATCCCTTACTTTATATTTTGTTATTGTAATTCAGAGTTAACCTCCAAACTCGTATTGTATTTATAAAATTTCTTCCATTTTTAATTTTCTTGTTTTACTATAAATGATTTTAGCCTTTCGATTGATATAAGGATGGTTGGGTAAATAATACTTATGTTAATTATTGTGATAACACCCGATATTTTTCTTATGTGCTTCTATTGAAAAAAAAAATTCTATAGTAAAAATCAAAGTGTTACAATACCTACAAATTTACTTGGGAAGAACATGCTTTGTGATAGGAATGTGATCATGGATAAACATACGAATCATAAGACTTAGGGAAATCATGGATCATAATATGCATGAACATAAGCTAGAGTATTATAAATTCCTTACTACCTATTTGCAAAAAGTTAGAGTATTAATTAGAAGAATCCAATTAAAGTAAGGGTATATTAATGAATTTAGGTGTTAAAGTTTCTATAATTTATTACTTTTTAATATGTGTGCTAAAGTATTATAGGATTTGTATTATGAAAGAGATGAAGTATAAACTAAGACTAACATGACTTGCTATTGTTGGGATAAAATAATGCATCATCCGAATCATATATGAAGTAATAATATATGAAATGATAATATGGTAGAGTACTTGGTAAGAAAAATTATTTGTACATAAATATGAATAAAGTAATGATAACCTTTGATAACTTATTTGAAATGAAATGAATTGATGCATAATGATAATTTTATATATGGGCTTAGTGACATATAATTAATATAGAGTATTTTTTAATACAGATAAATAATATATTTTTTTGTATTTGGTTGAAATTGATGAAATCTACTTATATATTAATAATAAGTTGTAGATAATAAAATTACAAGGTTATGAAAAAAATAAGTTAAAACAAATAATGTGAAGTATATATTAAATAATACAAAAATAGTAAGGGTAACTTGATTCTAATGAAGTCATTAATTATAATTGACCCATCTTGAGTCCATGCTATCTTATTCCTCCTTTGAAGTTGATTTGTAAAGGAAAAGCATTTTGCCTCAAAACTAGATAAATATAGAAGCATGTTATTATTTACCTAGGGTAAGCAATATAGTGTTTTTTTTGGTAAAATAATAAATCCTGATTAGATATCAATTTTAAGTTAAGCATTTTATTTGGTCAATATCATGTTTTATTTATAATATTTTATTTTCTAAATTTACTCAATTTTCTTAGTCTTTGGTATTCTTATATTAGTGTTGGTCACTAGTACACGAATCGAAACAATCCTAGTGAATGAATAGCCTTAGACCTAGAGATTGAAAGAAAAATTCATAAATTAAGGGTGCATTTAAAAATTATTGTCATTGTAAATAAAAAAAATCAAAAAATATCTCATTGGAACAAAATGAGCTTCAACAAGTTGGGAGATCATTAAAAAAAACTATACTAGCCCTAGTATGGTGGATTCTACATTGAGTATTAGAAGACCAATGGTTCAAGTGCATAATTTTGAGATGAAGTCTGTTATCATTCAGATGATACATACTTTGGTCCAATTTTAAGATACACTTGATGATGAACCACATGCATATATTACAAATTTAATCAAAATATATGTTACTTTTAAAATAAATGGCATTTCTAGTGATGTTAGTAGGCTCAAATTGTTACCATTCTTGTTACATGACAATGCTAAGAGTTGGCTAAATTATTTAGCACCTAGTTTTAATTTTACTTGGGATGAATTGATGAATTTTTTTCTTTCTAAATTATTTCCACCTATGAAAAATACTAAGTTAAAAAAATGAAATAACCACTTTTGTACGAATAGATTTAGAATCACTATATAATGTATGAGAACAATTTTGGGAATTATTAAGGAAATGCCCACATCATGGCTTACCTATCTAGTTACATATGTAAAGTTTTTATAATGGTATATATGTTACTAATTGCTCTATGCTAGATGAAGCTGTGGGTGGTACAATTATAAATAAGACTCTTGAGCAAGTCCATGATTTTATTGAGGAGTTAGCTTCTAATTTCCATTAATGGCATTCTGAGCATACCCCAATTCAAATGAATTTAGGAATTCATTCTATTGATGCAATCATGGTATTACGATCTTAGATGGATTTAATAACTAAAAAGTTGGATACTTTGAGTGGTGCTTCATGTACATAAGTTCAAGTGAAAGTACCTATTTGTGATTTAAATGGTGGACCACATGCTAGTGATCATGTGTTTTGGATGGTTTAAAAGTGTGTGATAGGGTTTTATATTCAAAGATATGTATAGGGGAAAATGATCATTTGACATATCTAATAATTTAAATTACATAATAAATAATTAAATTATTGAATTTTAGCCTTTTCATGATAAATTAATAAATAAGTATTTAAAATGGATGATAATCTGATAATTATTAGTCTTAAAGGCATTTTAGTCATTTTTTTTCTAATGTGCCCAAATGAGAATAATTGAGTCTAAGACGGCCTTTGTATATTTTTAATGTTGACCTTCGTATTGATGTTGTTTATGGCTATCTTGGATAATCAGGAATAATGGGAAAAAATGGATAATTATGGAAATGGAAATAAATGTGTAATATATGCTATATGTGGTCACCTTGTAAAATACTAATATGAAAAGTGAAAGACCTTGAGTTTTGGGAATGGTTGCCCTCTAGGGGTAAGTACCCTAGAGATGAGGTAAAAGCTATCAGTTTATTTAGTTTCACTGGTGTGCCGATTTTGCCCTAGTAAGGCCCTAGTATACTTTATTGGTGACCTATGGGTCTAATAGGGGGTATCAATACTTAATGATTAGGTATTCTAGGTGTGAAGGGTATTATGTCACCTTGTATGCTAGTATGACCAGTGTACTGTTATGCTTATAGGTTAGATGGATGGAGGGTACAGTGATGCCTTGTGTACTGGTGTTACTAGTGTATTTTTATGTCTTTGAGTTATTATTGTATCACCTTAAGTAAATAAAAATAAAAATGACATGATTTCATTAGAATAATTATTATTGGATTATTGGATTGGTCGGTAGTAGCCTTTATGCCTACCTATGGTTTTGGTAGCAGCCTTCATGCCTACATATGGTTGTTATTGTACCTTTAAACCTTACCTATGTTGTTATGGATTTTGTTAGGACTGATGTTGAGATATGAGTTGTTCTGTGAAGGTTATGGTTGTTGTGTTGGAGTTTGGTTCTATTTATTACTTCAAAGAGTGTATTTGAATGCTTTGTTGATAAGTGTTATTAAGGTCTAAATGAACACACATGAAGAGTATGTAGTGTGGTGATTATTATTTACCTATCATGACTATCATATTGTGACCATCTCATATATGTTTCAATGTTTATCCTATGTGTTAACATAATGCCTTTATAGTTATTGGGTTGTGGTTGCTCCTAATCACACTTTAGAGAGAATAACTAGTATGTTTGTTTGGTAAGTTTTCTATTGTTCCAAATGAATGAATATAAATGGTGTGTGATCGTGATGACATTTGACTATCTAAATGATTAATTAATATCAATTCTCATATGTATATTTAAATGTCTTACATCATGTTAGTTGTGTGCCTTGTATATGTTCCATACTAGTTTTTCATATTAGTTCTGTATAAAGGGTTATTCAGTACTGTAGTATTCACATGTTTCATTTCTTGGTCCCTTGCCTAATTAATAGGGTAGTGATGACCCTGTAGGAGTACTTTGAGGGTTCGAACTAATGAATTCTAGTAGAAGATTGACAGTTAGGACAATCTAGGGTCCATCCTAATGTCTTTTGGTCTAGATATTTTGTAGACTCTTAAATTCCTTGCTATTTTCCTTTTATTATATTGTAACTCTTTGCTTGATCTTTTGCATTTATCAGGATAATGTAATCTCTGATGAAATTGTTATGTTACCCTTATTATAAATATTATTTAAGTAAAGTAATGATTTAGCCTTAGCACTTAGTGTAACTCCCTTAAATTTTGGAACTTAAAATTTTCATTTTAAAGAGTTAATAGCGGAAGCTAAAACACAAAACTTAGTGGTATAACATCGCATCCAAAATAGAAGAGGCACTCCCTATTCCTAGTCTATGTTGGCTACAAGGCAAAAGTAACCTTACACCTAGGAATTAGGTATAGGAAGCACGTGATTCCACCGCAATATAGGATATGAAATAGAGAGAAGAGAATAAAAAGCGAAAATAAAGGACTAAGAGTCCAAAGAAAGGTAGAGATATTTGGATAACCATAGCCTTTACCAATTTGTTTAGTGCTCACCCAAGGCAAGCACATCAAGCTAATACTCATCAACCACCTGCAAAATAGGGAAGATCGGCTCATGGAAATGAGCAACACCCATGAAAAGGATGATCAATATGCTACGTACTAAGTAAGGTAATAATATAGTCAAAATAAAAAAAAACATATAATTACATACATTCACAGTAGAAAGAAGTATACCAATGAGATAAAAAAAAGAAATACAAGATAATTAATAATCCGGATTCGTATTATTAGAATATATTAGGATCTATTCTTTAGTTTATGTTAAGTGCAAGGACCCCTACTATTCTTAAACATATGGAACAGTCTAAAACACCTCCCAAGGTAAAACACTCTTGGCCACTATCATTAAGCTGGTGGAACGGACTCTACACCTCCCAAGAAAAAAATCTCCTGGATACTATATTTAAAGCGGTGGAATAGTCTGAAACACCTCTCGGGTCATAATGCACCCGACCACTATTATTAAGCCGGAGGGACAGCCTCCTACACCTTGGTCCTGACTCACATAATCTTTCATTGTAAGTGATTATTGTATTAATCATTGGTTACTTATCTCAGAATCATATTATCTTTCACTTTGAGATTAGGCCCCACTATTCTTAAATTGGTGGAATGGTCTGATGCACCTCCTATGGCAAAACACACCTGGCCATTATTATTAAGTTGCTGGAATAGGCTCATAAAAGACCTTGGCCAGGCTCATGCGATCTTTCACTTTAAATGATTAGTGTCTTATTTGTGATTGGTTTATGAGTAAGAAAGATAGTTGATGTAAGCGAGACATCAATGTACATATAACAAGACTATTCTCAAAGATTAAGATGCTCATTTTCCCCACAAATCCAAAATTCACAATTTAAGCATAACTTCTCCCATATTGATCATTTATCCACTAAATTTAGTATATGTTCCTCAAATAATATTATCATTAACATACATGAAATTTGAGGTACACATTCAATAATAACTCTCACGTCTTACACATGCAATAATAGCCCTATCTCAAAAGTAACTATTCATAAGACTCCTCAAACCCTAATTTTATAGGAAAGTCATAACTTTTCCCAAAATACTCATACAATTACCAAATTTAATATATAACCCTAAAATAGTAATATTAACAACATATCTAAAATTTATGGCCTAACTCTAATGTTTTTTATATATGATAAGAACACTATTACTTTAAGGCTATTATTCTCAAATTAGGTTATTTTCTCATCTAAAGAACTTATGACATTAAGAATCACTAATAAAAACTTCACATGATATTATTGGGATATTTGAATCCATATAACACGTTAAAATTTCAAAATTTCTATATTAACCCATATTGAACAAAATGCCCTTAAAGATAGCAAATATCCCTTATTTTACGAAATATTATATCCTTAATATCATTATTTCCAAATCCTCCTTTTATAAACATACAGCTTAAATATAGGCATTTCTCCCTTATAATACTTCATTAGTCCCATATTATTATTCCACAAAATATGACTTAGTGTAGTAATTAACATATCATCACATCTTTCATTACTCGTACTCTCTTTCTATCATATCATCCACATTATCATACCATAATATTAACAACATGCATTTAAAAAGATACTAACAATAGCATGATAGCAAACATCGTCATACAAACAATTAACATAAAACCCTAAACATTATCTAGTATCCTTATAAATAAAGGCTTCAGTTTCTAAGCACGTTTATCCTAATATGCTTCTTTCAAAACTTTCGAAGTATCACCTAAGAATAATTAATGAAAAATAATTAGAAATAATGCTATAGTTAAGAGGAAAATAATGGAGCGAAAACCAAACTGGAGTTCGAAGGGGGGTATTGGCTAACAATTTGTGTAATAAGCGAAATCAGTTGGGGTTTGTCAAGCAAGGAGAGCTAGCAACAGCATAACTTGTCATTGGTAGGGGGTTGCAACAATGGCAATTTCCTAAGGATAATAGGGTGTTTTGGTGGAGTTTTCCAAAGATTGGGGGAGAGATCAGATGGTTTTGCTGCAGCCAGGGGGTAGGAATGGTGGATATTATTGCGGTTAGGGGTTAGGTTGTGGTGAAAGTTGCTGCAACAAAGAAGACAATAAAAGAAAGAAAATGGTGTGGTAGTTGTTTCAGTATGTAGTGGGTGTTATAATGGAAGCTTTGGCCGGTGGTAGGGGGTAGGTTATGGTGAGTTTTGTTGCGACTAGGGGTGAGGGAATGGGAGGTGCTGCAGGTGGTGGTGGATGTAATGCCACAAGGGCTACCAAAGGTGGTTTTTTGGGTGGTTTTGGTGACGGTGAGGAGGGGGAAAGGAGGAGGGTGTTTGGGGGTGGTTTTTCGACATAAAATTGGAGGAATAAGGAGTTAGTTTTAGGGCATTACATGAGGTATATGTGTGTGTATATATATATTTACATACACACACAGAGGGAGAGGAGGGAGATTGCGATTGGGCAAAAAAATCAAACCCAACCCACAAACACATGAGCTGGGAATTGATGGGGTAGGGGTAGGGGTAGGCTTAGCAGAGGGAGATGTGCACATAAGGGAATGACATGGAGAAGAAGGGTAAGGTGAGGTTCGATAGGGGAAAAAATAAAATAAGGGAAGGAGAAGAAAAACCAAAAAGGATGAAAAGGGAAAGAAATGTGTGGGTTTATATTTAGGTTAAATAATTATCTAGGATTAGATTTAAGTTAGGAAAATTATTAATAACCAAAAATAAAAATAAGGATTAGGCTAAGCTTTAGAATTAGGAAGTTAAGGTAAGATAGAAAAATAAATTTTTAAGGTTAGAATTAGGTTTCAATATTAATTACTTAGAATTAGGATAAGCTAAAAATTTGGGGTATTATACTTAATACTGAGTATGGTAGTAGCACACATTATTTTCGTAATTAACGCTTCCATAAAACGAAAATTGTAAGTATTAAATTAGGGGGTATTATATAATTACACATTTCTCATTGTTGATGTGGCAGTGACACTCCCCAATTTTATTTTAAAACATTTCCACATTGTCTTCAAGAACGAAATTTTCTAGTCCTAAATTTAGAAGCGTTACACCATTTATTTAAAATAATGATTAAAAATATTTTTATTATAATTAATATTATCTATATTGATAATTTATTCAAAATAATTCTTAAAAATATTTTTAATAAGTACAATTCATATTTATAACTCATATTATTAGTAATAATTATTTATTCAAAATTATAATCAATATTATTCTTATAGGCTATTAATTTATCACAAAAAACTAATATTATCTGTATTTATAAAATATTTAAATTTATTATTATTAATATTTCCATTAATTATTGATTTCCATATATCATAATTTTTATTCTTATTAATTTTCTATTTAATAGTTATTACTAATATCTTTTTACTAAGTTATTAATTTCTCGTTGTAATTAACACTATACTCATTAATTAATTGATTATAATTACAATTAATAATATTTTATTTATTTTAAATTTTGATTATAAATAACATTATTGTTAAGAATTTTCCATTTTTATGTATAATTAATATTCTTTTTTTATTAATTATTAATAATTATGATTAATAGCATTATTTAATTATTAATTTATCAATACATTTAATAGTGTTCTTAATAATAACATTTTTTAATTATAGTTAATATTAGTTGTATTTTTTGTTTGTTTATAATTATAATTAAATTTTTTGTTAATTATACTTGATAACTATAACTAATATTATTATTATTTTATTTCTTTATAATTAAATTTATGAAATTAATATATATATATATATATACTATTATGTTTTGAACTATTATTTATCATTCAAATTTATATTTATTGTATTGATTAATTATTAACAGTTATGATTAGTAGTTTTTTATATTAATTTTCAATTATTCTATTTATAATTATAATAAATAAATAATTCAATTATTATTTATTTATTATATCAATTAATATCAATATTATTAATTATTGATTTATCATTATAATAAATATTTTTATTCTGTATTAGTTATTATTAATAATATTCATGAATTGTTAATTTATAATTATAGATAATATTGTTCGTATTTTTTGCTCTTAATAATTATTTAAAATTTATTAATTATTAATTATAATTAAAAGTAAGAGGATAGGGAAAGGTGACCGATAGATGGATAGTTAATGAGGGATAAATGATAATGAAAATTAATAGTGTGATATATTATAGCTATTAAATAAAAAATAGTGAGCCAACCTTTTAGGTAATGATAAGTTGTAGATAATGTATATAATAAGGTTTAAAAGATGAAAACTTATTATTTTAAAATTTATATGAAAAAATGATGCAAACAATAATGAAGTTACTAAACAGTTTATATAGTAATTTTTTCTACTTTTCAAAAATACAAGTACATCTTTAGTCAAGGTGATATCGGGCTATTCGATCCTCGCTGACGACGTGCCACTAAAACAAAGGGAGAGAAAAAGGAAAGGAGAGAAGAAAAGGGCGCTCCTATATGATATCGCTGGCCATTTTAAAGGCGTCCAAGTGACTGAAGTGAGTGTGTGTTCGTCTGCGTCAAGTATCGTCTTCGATTCGCTGTGGGAGAGAAAAACAGAGAAAAACGATGGCACAAAAACGAGGTAGCATTGGTTTCTTCGCAACCTATCGACCTCCCGTGCCTATTGACATATACTCATGCTCAATTCGGGCAGAGTCAAAGCATGATGAGATCCAAATGACTGATGGCGAGTTCTCCAATTACAACGCTCAAGTAATCCCATCCGAAGCTCTGAAGGCCATTCTGGAGCGTCTCAAAATGGTTTCGAAAGCCAGTGAGGCCAACGTTGACTCAGGCCTCGTCGGCCGCGTTGGCCCTGATTCGGGAATGGTTTTCGTCTCTGAAAGAACTGACAACCTTGAAACGCTTCATATAGCTCTTCGCTATGAAGACGACCCACCAAAGGTGAAAGTCGTCAATTTTGCTGACGTTTACGACGCATTCAGAGGTGTTCGCATGGAAGATAGCGGGTGCATTGCCGGATATTATCTCATTTATGTCTCTACTATGGAACCAGCTGACGAACGTCGGCAGCCGTGGACTGCCGTTTATAAAACGAATCTGCTGACAGGAAGGACTGACCGCATCACCCCTGAAGGTTTTTCTTAATTACCTTCTCCTCTCCTTCATGGTTTGTTAAAATTGTGTTGCTCGGCATTTTTGTATTTTGATGTTATACCAAATCGACATTTGTAAAACATTAATATGATTGCAATATGAACTTTTGTGTTTTACATTTTAAATATTATTAATTTCCGTAATTTTCTCGTAAGTATGGCGCACAAGGCTCGCATACATTATTTAATAACCTGTATAGTGTCATCTTATCTGATAATCCTTGATTTAGTCATTTGATTTATATATATTTCTATTATCGTTTTTCGTCTAATAATTGTGAATTAGATGAGAAAAGATTATTGTAGGGACCCGAATCTAGAAATAATGAATTAGTGTGTAAACTAAAACCACAACTTAAATTAAGCAAAAAAATCAAAATTTGAAAGATAAATCGTTCTTCATGCTGTAGCCACAATTTTTTATTTTATATATCTCATGACTAGTGATCTAAATGAGCGGATCCAAACAACAATGGACCAGAGATTGGCTCATGTAAAATTAAGGTAGCTCAAGCTCTGTTGGAGCTTGAAATGAGCCTTAAAATAAATGTTTAGATCTAACTTGAATATGGCTTGCAAGCTATTTGTCTCAACTCATTTATTATAAACAAATAGAGCTCAGATGAGCATGCCCGACTAGTTTGTTAAGGCTCATTTACGGTTCCTCAGGTTCATTTAGAGCTCAAATGGAGCGTTTAACACACTTAATTGGCTTGTTTAGAGCTTGTTTGGCTCTTATTTTGTGATTATTAATATTTACTTTAATATAACAATTAACAAAATGAAAGAAAAACAACACATCCATTCAGATGTTCTTAAGACCTGGAGTCATTTAGCTATCAAACCACATCATCATCATCCATTAGCTACTAAACAAAAGAATCATGCCAAAAAGCTTCCTTTGCGAGTAGTGTCTTATTTGTCCACTTAGTTTGTTAATAATATAACTTAAACCATCATAAAAATACTTTCAATATAGGTCACCACCTTAATATAGCCTTAGACTTCTATTAAAGTTGCAAAAATACTTCAAGGAAGGAAATAAACAAATCATCAAGTCTAGAAAACATACCAATAAATCCATAATTGGACTCCAAACTCCATTGAAAATAAATGAAAAATCAAAACATCCAACAAAAGCTTGTATCAGATATAATATATGGAAATATTCTTGGTTAGTATATAAAAAAATAAATAGAGAGAGTTGTGTAAAAATAAGTAGCAATATCTCTTATAATTATTATATATTTCACAAAGTTGGTATCACTAGAGAGTTAAGTACTTATACTTGCATACCTTCATATTATTTTTCCTATCAAAAACATATTAAGCCAATAAAACATATTTTTAATTGGGTTGAAATAAGGATAAACTATTACATAAGTTAAACTCAAACATAAAATAGAAAGTCAATTACCTTTTTCTTAAGCTTCTCACTAGAATGAACTCATTCACCATTGCACAATAACACTTCAACTATTTAAGGATCAAAAGATGCTTGGTATGGATCAATTACTCTCCCTCCAGCTCTAAAAGTAGCCTCCGAAGAAACCAATGTGATAGGAATTGATAAAATATCATGTGCTACTTGAGATAAGATAGGAAACTTTAAGGTATTCTCCTTCCACCAATTGAATGCTGAAAAGGGAGATCTTGAATACAACCTCCTCCAAGTATATATTTAACTCTGGTTTTCTATACTGTTGGCTACTAGCACTCTTAATAAAATTTTCAAACCTATATTTCCTAGATAGTATTCCCTTCTCAATGAAACTAGACTCAGCATCACCACCACTATCCTTCTCTAATGCATTGTGAACACTACTAACATAATATCAGGCATAATCATAAAAATATCTCCTAATGTTATCTTTACATTGTCAAAAAATTTTATTGCATTATCTTTGTAAATGATAGGGAATGTATAGTCAACTAACATCATCTTGTACTGAGGATCTAATATGGATGCAAGAGACATTAAAATATTTCATTCATTCCAATACTTATCAAATTTCTCTTTAGTTTTCATGGTCATTACTTGCATAAAAACATCATCAAAATCTCCCTTCTCATCTAATGATTCTTTTATGAATCAAATATCAGATAAATACAAATTCGATGTAGGATACTCATTTCCTAAGATAATTTTTGGAATATCATTAAAAATCAGAAGAAACCTACATACACCCTCTACCTCCTTCTATTCCTCTAGAATTGGTAACCATTGATATTTTAAATCTTGTTCAACATATCTAGAAAATAATTATTAATATTTTAAAACCATTTGTAAAAGCATTAGCATTGGACATATATATGATAGACGGTGATTAAATAGGAATGATTGAATAAATTATACTCACCTAGTTTGAAAATTCATGAGTATGCCAAAATATTAATTGAAATTGTCATTGTATAGTGTTAAGCTTATACTAGTACATAAGTGGCCCATTTCATTTGTTCACTGTCTATTTAAACTACATTTGTTGTGTATAGTATTTAAAATACTTTTTGGTAAATATTTGAACTTAAATGAAAAACAAATGTATCTACATTGTTGAATAGTAAATATAATTTACTATTGTCTATTTAAACTACATTTGTTGTGTATAGTATTTAAAATACTTGTTAGTATTTATTTAAAATACTTGTTGGTAAATATAATTTACTCTAGTTAGCCTCTCCCTACTCCTCATGCCAACCTTGATCTATTTTGTATTTCATTTACATTGTATTGTGTATTTGTGTATGCTCCTTTTTAGGCCCTAGGTTTACTAAACCCTACAACTTTTAAGCCTCATGAGTCACTCTTATCTCTTCGAACTAGCAGGTAACTTGATGATAGAATTGTAACCATTTGTGCTTCAAATGGGCCATCTATGATAATAAGTTAGATTTTAGCATTGTAGCCATTACAAGACAAAAATAAAGATAGAAAAATGATAAAGACACTATAATAATTTTGTGCTTATACTTAAAGTCAGGCAACACATTAAACAATGTCCATTACTTAAAATTAGGAAAGCACTCTTAGTTTTTCTCAACACTAATTAGTAATTAATTATAAAAATAATTGATATTAACATTACATATATGTAATAATATTAACAATAATTGATATTATTGTGAGTGTAGTGGGTGGAGATGGGTGGGGTTAGTTAATCAAGTTATATTTGTAATTAAAGAAAACAATGTAAGATTTTTGTTTGAATATGTTAAATTTGTAATTAAAGTAATCAAATGGTAGGTCTACCTACCTATTATGTTTGTATAAGTTGTAAATAAGCTTTAGATAATAAAATTATAATAATTTGAATATAATAAAGTAAAACAAATGATATGAAGTGTAACTTATTAGATAAAAATAATAAGTTACCCCAATGGTGCTTTAATTGTGGGCACCTCATTCATATGCTGAGAGTGGACGGTCATGTTAATGACATGATAATTTTGATTGTTAATTATTATATGTGAATAACAATCCTTACCTTGTACTCATATTAGTAGTTCCCAAAATAAAATAATAAAAGTTAAGTACCAAAAGAACTATAATACTATAAATGTTGAGGTTTCATGTTCGATAAAAATTATGAACTACAAGTCTTTGTTCTAGCTTTAGAACAAATTCCTATTACTTATTTTCATTGTCACTAATTTCTTGTACTAAAAATAACATTCTTATTGTTTTATTGATATTTAGATAAATAAAATAATAGATCACCATGTTTGTCACTCAAATTTCCTTACTCTTTTTATTTTTCACTTTATCACTCACTTCTCTTTTTGGATTCTTGAACTTGGCACGTATAACTAACAGAGTGCCTAGAAAACACTGAACAATCAATGTTTAAAGGAGATAAGGTCCCAGAAAAAAATGAATGAGATACATGATTTTCTATCTGCCATTACAACTAACGGATAATGTTTGATTAATACTAAACGAAATGAGCTTGAAATTAAACACATTGCAGAATAATTCCTGAAAAATAATGCTTGATAAACACACTGAAATTGAACATGACAACCCACTATTTTTTCTTGAAATTAAATACCACAAAACCAGCCAAAATCAAATGGTCGGAACAAAGATAATCACAAACCTTAAAAATGATTGAAATATACATGTTGTAAAATCCAAAACAATTGAAGAATATATTAAATACATATGAAAATAAATTGCAAAGAGTAGAAAAAATATATGAAATAGTGGAGAAATGGTGGTGAAATAGCCAGAATCAAAATCAAAGTTATTAGCTAGAGATGGAATGAAGTTTGAAATCGAAAATGGCGACCAACAGTTGTAGCTTTCGCGCTATTGTGGTGGTGTTGTTGCGCTGGTGAGCGGTGAAGAAATGGATTGAGTCAAATTACTCAAATTGAGACTGCATGAAGAGAGGAGAGAGTGGAGGTTGGAGGAAGAAGGGCTGAAGTAGTTTGCTAGTGGTTCCTAGGCGTGGGACTCTTCGACTCGACACTCATCGCTTACTCGAGTCTTCTAATTCCAGTTTCCAAATTTTCAATATTGACTCCGACGACTTCTGTCGAGTCACTTGACCACAATAGGGGCTAGGGGCACTTTGTGTGTGGAAGTCACGTGACTCAACGTGAAAGAAAAACTAATAGATATTAAAAAGTAGTAGATAATATTAGTTAGTAATAGATAGCATTAGTAATTTCGTAATAGAAGTTACGTGCCCATTATAAAAATGTATTTACTAATAGACTATAGTAGTAGTAATTTAGTAATAGAACTATTAGTATTAGTAAACTACTAATAAGCTTTTCGTTGGTAAAATAATGCTAGTATTAGTAATTACTAATTAGTGAGTTACTATTTATTAGTAATAAGTAGAAATTAGGACATACAACATCTTTGCATATTAAAGAATAAATATAATAGGTAAAAAGTTTTTAAAACTATTAAAATATTATTTTTGAAGTATTAAAAAACTATATATATCACCAATTCACCATTAATTAAAATGAATTAATTAGAATAATTTTTTTTAAAACAATACTGTACCACATTTTATACTATATTATATCATATACCTATATAAGTTGTGCATGATACAAGCAAATATGATACAACAATCAATATAAATTGTCCTTTTTATGGCTAATTATAATCTAGTTGACATATATTAATTACTAATACTATTATGTATGATGATAATACCTAAAATTATTAAATGATGTAAAATATTACATGTGAAGTACAAAAACATAATATAAAAAGCATTTTTAATACTTTGATCCTATTAAAAAGAGATTAATGAGCTAGTATACGAGCTATTCACTAGTTGCTAATGAGCCTTAAACAAGCCATTAACAAGCCTTAAATGAGTTGTATTGAGTTGAACATCCATAGACTCAAGCTCGGCTAGGACTCATTCAAATAAATAAACGAGCCAAACCCAGCCGAATACCGAACTGACTCAGCTCATTTATATGCCTATAACCAGACATATGATAAATGTAACACCTCAATTTTTACTACTAAAAAATATTGTTTTATAGTGGAAGCATATAAGGAAAATATTAGTGGTTATCGTCGTAATTGATATAAGTCTGGTTTACTCAATTATCCTCACATTAATTACAAGGTTAAAACAGTTATAGTAACACAAGGAAATTAGAATCGAAAGAAACATTTATAATACAATAATGAGTTTGGAGTTTGACTCTACACAAAATACAAAAGAAGGGAATACCATGGATCAAGAGTCTAAAAGGTATCCAAGTAAATACAATTACCGTATAACATTACTCGTCACCCAACCCTTAATATAGAGGAAGTCACTCATCCTCACATAAGACATCATAGGCAGCATAATCTTTTAGCAGATCTTCTAAGACCTACACATAGGAGTTGTGATCTGCTGCTATTCGGAATGAGCAACACCCATAAAATAGGTAGTCAATATGCTATGTACCGAGGAAGGAAATAATACTATCGAAATAGGGATACAATTTACACATGCTTTCACAACAAATAATAGGTATACAAGTAGATAAATGAAGCATCTCACAAGAGAGATAGTGATCTAGGTTTCTTTATTGGATATAATCTACTTTTATTCTTTTATATACGTTGAGTGCAGGAAACCCACTATTCTAAAACAAGTGGAACGGTCTTAAATACCTTTTGAAGGACAACACACATGTGCCACTATTTTCATCTAGTTGAATGGATATGAAAACATATCCTTCTCAGGGAAACACACTCTAGGACCACTATTCTCCCTCATGGAATAGGACATACATATAAAAACAACATCTTGATCCTGACTCACGTATTCTTCCACTCTAAACCATTAGTATCTTTCCCATAGGTTATACTGTTATATTTTTATTTTACAATGAGTAGAGGCTCCACTATTCTTAATCTAGTGAAATGGATTGAAACAATTTCTTGAGGCAAAACACTCCTGAGCCACTAAATTTTCCAATGGAAAGAAGATTAAAAATATTTCCATCTCGAGGAAAAATGCTCCCGAGCCACTACTCTTTCTTGTAGAACGAGAATATATATATATATATACATACATACATATAGATCACCTGAGACCTACTCACATGCTCTTTCACTTTCAGTGATTAGTGTCTTATTTATGTTTAATTTTCAAGCATTAAACACATTAAAGTAGATAGACACATAACTTAAGTTACAATTCTCACATCTTTTCAACCCTAATTACACACCCTTTAACATTCATTCTCCGATATTGATTATTCCACACAAATTATATTATATCATCTTCAACTCTTATCATTAATATCATACTCAAAATGTACGGTATAGTTTCCATGTCATACACATATATTAATAATCATACCCCTAAGGTATTAATCATAGAAATCTCTAAAAATCCTAATTCCAAAAGATAGCCATAATACCTCCTATGAAATTCACATGATTATCAATTCCAATAAATAATCTCATAAAGTGAATCACTAGCAATGTATTCAGCATCCGAGTAACCCCTACATTCAACACACGGGATAATGATATTAAAATTAAAAGATGTTATCCACTAATTAACCATTAATTCATTGAAGGATCTAAAACAAACAATAGTATTTTCAAACATTTCTCATGATATCATTATTTCCATAATTTTATTATTATCCCACAATAATCAAAACAACCCTAAGGACAAACAATAACCTTTATTTTATAAAATATTGTACCTTCCCACACATTATTTTTAAAATCCAAAAATTATCATCATTCCTCATAAAAATATTTACGTCCACTTATCAAAGTTAATTTAGCCCATATTTCATATCATAAGAGATATTTTCATAAATATGTCATTGTTAAAACAAAATCATAATGGTAACACTTACCTATTTGTATATTCTTTCAAACATAATATCCACACCATCACAATATCATCATAAAAATATCATTATATATATATATATATATATATATGTATGTATGTATGTATATGTATATTAAATCAAATATCAAAAATATAATGAAACACACATAACCATACAACAAATAACATAAAGACCCTAAACATTACATAGTATCCTTATCAATTAGAACACCGGGCTTTAAGAACGCAAATCTTAGACTTCCTCCTTTGAAGTTACCAGAATACCACTTACAAAAAAAAAACCATGGTTAGGCTGGAAGAGGTTAATCAAAAGATAAATTAAAGTAAATATGGTAAAAACGAAAAAATCGTAGGCAAAAGGAAGCTTGGGATGTGTGGATGTGTAGTGGAATGTGTGGTGGAGCTATAGTAAAAATTTAGTGGTATTTGGGTGAAAATAGGGGTGCATGGCTGAGAAATAAAAGCTTCACGGTTGTGCTCACACAGACCTAGAGGAAGGAGTTGCACGATCATGCTCAATCACTAGGCAAATAAGTCGCAAGTTGGATATGTTTTGGGTTATGCATGGGCATGTAAGGGTACATGGATAGATTGTGGTAGGTTGCATGGGTGTGTAAGAGAAAAATTTTATACCACCATGCTTGAGGCCATGCATTTATTAAAAATGCCATGGGTGAGGAGAATAAGGAAAATGAAGTAGTGGTCGGTGGCGATGGTGTTGGAGAAGGTTGGGGTGACCTTAGTGGTTTGTCCATCGGTCAAAGGGTAGTGAGTGGTGGCCATGGTGGTGCATAGTGGTCGAATTGGTGGTGTGTAGGCCAAACAAATAGGGGAATAAGGAGGGGAAAAGAAGGAGGAAAGAAGAAAGAATAGGGAACTCAGGGTAGTATTTTGGGACACAAAATGAATAAAATGTAAGGCAAACAAAAGAGAAGGGAAGAAGAATGTGTAGTGTGTGTTTATATATATATATATGCATGTATGCATGTGTGGATGGTGCGAATGGGAAAGAAAATGTAGGGGTGAAGAGGGAGCATGAGGGGTTGCAGAGAAGATTAGAGAGGGAAGTCAATGGGGGAAGGTGGAGTGTTGGGGTCAAAAATGCAGGTGATGGTGATCTGAGGGTGTATGTTGTGTTAGGATAAGAGGAAGAAGGAGATGGAAAGGAGTAGGATGTACATGTGTGTATGTTTGCATATATGATTAAGTACATCTAATTATTTTTTTTATTAATGTAAGATGATATATATACTTTTCTAAAATTTCTATTTACAAAATACGATTTATTCGGGTCATGGTTTCAGATTCGGTTAAAGTTTTGGAATTAAAAATTTAGATTAACTCTAAAATAAGTTTTATTGAGATTAGAATCAAATTAGGGGGCTAATAATGTGAGATTAGGCTTAAGCAAATTTTCATGGTATTACAATAAACCCTTTATGACTTGTCCCACCTCATCATTTAAAAAAAAATCTAAAACTAATTTATCTTTAACTTGGATGATTATAAAAATATAATTATGATATTTTTAATCAAAATAAATATCCATATTGATATATCTCTAATATAAAAAAATTATATAATTATATTTTACCGTTTATATATGAAAGGTTTACTATTATTGAGGTGATGGTCAACATGTATATGTTTTACCACTATTACTATATTATATTTCATAATCGTTAGAATTTATATTTCATTATTTTTGATTGATGCTTTAACTTTGTTTTATACTGATGATCACCCTACTTTTGTTACACTATTATGACCCTTATGTCTTACTTGTACTATTTTTACATTTTACTGTTGTTGTTCTTATCTTCTATCATTTTTTACATTGGTTTTCATTATGCTTATGTGTTACTATCATTATGTTTTGTTTTACCATTATTAAAATTATGCTTTATAACTATTATGTTTATATTACATCATAGGTGCGCTCATACGTTGGTCTTACAAGTCACACTCAAGAGGGGGGATTGAGTGTGTAAAAATTATTAAAATATTTGTGGGTAAACCAAATTGTAAACTCTTTTTAAACCTAGATGTTGAAGCAAGTTTAGTATATCTTATTATAGATGAGAATTTGAACACACTTTTATATTATTATTATAGGGGTAGAGTTGTGTTTCTACTTTAATGTTGTTTTGGAATAATGTAAATAATGAACACTAGTATTTATGAGGGCTAACCAATTGTAATATCTCCATTTTTTATTCAAAAATAATTTCGTTTAAAAAGAATTTATGGAGTCTAAATCATAAAAATAGGGTACTACCGCCACATCCAACATAAAGATGATACTCATAAAAATAAAAACAGTAATTTGGTTTGATTTGTTCATTTTAGTAAAATGAGACAAGCTTGAGTTTATTTAGGTTTTTTTATTAAATAAGTTGAATTTGAGACTAGAAGATTTAGATTTTACCCATTTAGAATAGTAGGTTTGTAAACTCGGTTCGGTTTAGATCATTAAAATTTTGATTTGACTCATTCATTTAGTCAAGTGAGTTGGGATCAAATCGAAAAGATTTTGACTCATCTTAGTTCGGTTTATGTACAACCTTTATGTTTGATAAAAGGATAAAAGGTAATTTATTCTCAATGATCAAGTTTGAGAAATACTTGATCCTAATAATACAAGATTATAGAAAGATAATACAAGAAAGGAAACGTAGAACATAAGAGTACAGAAAGATAATTAGATAACTTTGCCTTCATCTAGACAATGCTAATACAACCCTTAGCATCACATCAAAAACAATGATACCAACAACCACATACAAAACAACAAAGACACTAGTATAAAAAAATCTTAGACGGTGATGAAAAATGACAAAAGATAATGGTAACTGAAAGCCCGTGCAACCTTCAACCTATTGTTTGAAGCACAATAATGAAATAAAATTGTAAAGGACGTTTATAAAATGTATAAAGGAATACATAGAGGTTTTAATCTATAACCACCATCTAATTTATACTATTGATGGCAGTTTAAAGTTAAAACCATCATCTCTTCCTTTACCTTATTATTTTAAAAGCTTCTTGCAAAGGTAAAGGTGGAAGTTATATATTAAAACTGTCATCTATTCCCTTAGAAAAACCTTTTTAAACATCCTATTAAGGTATAGAAAATCAATTTAACTTAAAAACTGCACCTATAGTCTTTTTTCAAAATAAAAACAAATGTTCCAGCACCATACAAAATGATACAGAAGC